>OX326961.1:15619811-16219811 GCA_946800325.1 Luzula sylvatica | reverse complement strand
CACCCTCGGTACGCCAAATCGCTGAAAAATGTTCTTCTTTAGAAACTCGACCACCGTCTTCGAGTCCGCATTCTTCGTTGGAATCGCTTCGACCCATTTCGTGACGTAATCTACACACAACAAAACGTAAGTGTATCCAAAAGACGAGGGAAACGGGCCCATAAAATCAATGCCCCAAACATCAAATGGGTCACATACGTACATGGAATTTAGGGGCATTTGATTTCTACGGCTCAGATTCCCCGTCTTTTGGCATTTATCGCAATTTTTCACGAAATTGGCCACGTCTTTGTGTAGTGATGGCCAATAAAAACCACACTCTTGTACCTTGTGTGCGGTTCGTGAAATGCCAAAGTGGCCACCACATTCGAATGTATGACAAAAAGAGAGAATAGAATTGACCTCATTTTGGTGGACGCACTTACGTACAACTTGATCGGCGCAAATGCGAAATAGAAGCGGATCCTCCCAAACGTAGAATCGGGACTCGCTCTTCATCTTGTGTCGTTGTGCCCTCGAGAAGCTCGGCGGAAATTCGTTTGTTACGAGATAATTGGCGAGATCAGCGTACCATGGTGCCTCGACTTGTGCCGCGAGAACATGCTCATCGGGGAACTCCGCTCGAATCGGTGTGTGATCCTCGGTCGTCAATGGCAAGCGGCTTAGGTGGTCCGCCACAAGGTTTTCGCACCCCTTTTTGTCTTTGATCTCGAGGTCGAACTCTTGGAGAAGGAGTATCCATCGAAGTAGCCTCGGCTTGCATTCTTTCTTCTTCATGAGGTGGCGCAACGCGGAGTGATCGGAGAAAACTACCACCTTTGTACCTATAAGATAAGACCGAAACTTCTCCAAAGCAAAAACGATGGCTAGAAGCTCCTTCTCGGTGGTGGTGTAGTTACGTTGAGCCGGGTCGAGAGATTTCGAGGCATATGCGATCACGTGAGGGTCTTTGTCGATTCGTTGGCCTAGCACCGCCCCCACACTTGAGTCACTTGCGTCACACATAAGCTCGAATGGTCGGCTCCAATCCGGTGCTTTGATTATCGGCGCGGTGCAAAGTCGCTCCTTCAAGTCGTCGAAAGATTTCTTGCACTTGCCTTCGAACTCGAACTTCTCCTCCTTTTTGAGTAATTGGCACATCGGTTGCGCGATCTTTGAGAAATCCTTGATGAATCGCCGATAGAAACCCGCATGGCCAAGGAAGGAACGCACGTCTTTCACCGTTTTCGGGTACGGAAGCCTCTTGATGACGTCGATCTTCGCCTTGTCGACCTCCATGCCTTTCTCAGAGATGAGGTGACCTAAAACTATTCCATTGCTCACCATAAAGTGGCATTTCTCAAAATTCAAAACAAGATTAGCTTCGACGCATTTCTCGAGTATTTGGGAAAGGTGGTGTAAACATGAATCGAATGAGTCACCAAACACCGAGAAATCGTCCATAAAAACTTCAATAAATTTTGAGATATAATCGGAGAAAATGGAAAGCATGCACCTTTGAAATGTACCGGGTGCGTTGCATAGGCCGAAGGGCATACGTCGATAAGCGAATGTACCGAACGGGCAAGTGAACGTTGTCTTCTCTTGGTCCTCGGGGGCGATTGGGATTTGGAAGTACCCCGAAAATCCATCTAGAAAGCAATAGTAGGGGTTGCCAGCTAGTCGCTCGAGCATTTGGTCGATGAAGGGGAGAGGGAAGTGGTCCTTCTTCGTCGCTTTGTTGAGCCGGCGGTAGTCGATGCATACGCGCCACCCGTTCTGGATTCGGGTCGGTACTTGCTCGCCGTCTTCGTTCTCGACAATTGTGATCCCCGACTTCTTCGGCACAACGTGAATGGGTGAGACCCACTTCGAGTCCGCGATGGGGTAGATGATTTCGGCATCGAGTAGCTTGATGATTTCCTTCTTGACCACCTCCATCATTGGCGGATTGAGTCGACGTTGTGGCTCGCGAGAGGGCTTGGCATCGTCTTCGAGCATGATGCGATGAGTGCACATGGAGGGGCTTATCCCCGGAATATCCGCTAGTGTCCATCCGAACGCTTTCTTGTTGCGTTTGAGCATATCGATCAATTTCTCTTCTTGCTCCTTTTCGAGATGTGCCGAGATAATCACCGGCAAAGACCTAGCTTCATCGAGAAAGGCATACTTTAGTCCAAAGGGTAATTCTTTTAATTCTAACCTCGGAGATTGCTCGATGGAGGGTGGACTTCGTTGCATCGGAATCTCGACTCGTTCGGCGAATAGTGCATGCTCGATTTCTTGTGCGTGACTCGTTTCTTCCTCTTTTTCTTCTGCATCTTCGTAATCATCGTAAATTGGGTCTCCGAGAAGCTTGAATCCTTCCGCGCTCCAACTCGTGTACTCATCGAACGATTTCTCTACGAGCTCGTGTACGCATTCGTCGATTACGTCCAATGTGTTGAGATCCAAAGTACCTACATTCGACTTATCCTTGTCAAAAATATGAATTTTTATTACCTCTTCGTCGATTTGCATGGTGAGCTCTCCCGCATGGACATCGATCTTTGTTCGAGCCGTCTTGAGAAAGGGCCTTCCTAGAATCACCACACTTGCGTCGTGACTCGCCTTGTTCATGTCGAGCACGTAGAAGTCCGCGGGGAAGTAAAGGCCATCAACCGTGATGATTACGTCTTCGACCATTCCCAACGGTCGCGTCGTCGATTGGTCGGCCAAATGAATAACGGAACTTGTTTCATCGAGAGGGCCGAGATCCAATTCTTGGAAGATCGAGAAGGGCATCACGTTGATCGAAGCCCCGAGGTCTAGCATGCACCGAGGAATTTCGTGTTGTCCAATTTTCGCCGAGATAGCAAACATCCCCGGATCCTTGTACTTGTGCGGGAGCCGTAAAATCGCCGAGATGTTCTCCCCCACACTTAACACTTCGTCACCTTTCTTCTTCCTTGGCTTTGTGGCGAGCGATTTGAGAATCTTCCCCATTCTTGGTACCTCGACAATAGCATCAATAAGCGGCATTCTCACCTCGCAATTCTTCAAAATCGCAAGCATCTTATCGTCGCTTGGCTCGGTTGGCTTCGGGAGTCGGCTCGGGTACGGTGGATTGACTAGAATCACTTCGCTTTCCTTGGCTTGTACCGGCTCCTTCTCTTTCGGTATCGGTTGCTCGACTTGTACCGGAACTTCGATCTCATTTTCTTCGTGCACCTTCTTTCCTTGTTTCGAGCTTTCACCAATTTCCCGGCCACTTCGTAGGGCGATCGCGTTTACGTACCTTTGCTCGGGAGGGGCCAATGCTTGTGCTTGGAGTCTTGATGCTCCTTGCGTCTCGATCACGTTCACCCGCGTGGCAATTTGCGTTATTTGAGTCTCGAGGGTCCCCATGTGTCGATTCGTGTTCGCGATTTCGCTCTTGAACTCTTGCCTTAATCCCGATACCTCTTGCTTCAACGAGTCCACATTGTTACCGAGCTTCTTTTCCATTGAGGTCATCATATTCATCATGCCTTCCATCATTGACTTGAGATCTGGCTCTTGTGCTTGCGGCGGCTTCGCTTGCGTGGCATTCGGATGTTGGTATGTGTTCGGCTTTTGGAATTGTTGTCGGTTCGGGTCGGGTTGAGCATTGTTTGGATTCGACCACGAGAAATTCGGATGATTGCGGTAGTTCGGGTTGAATGTGTTCGACCCGTGATATGCGGCGTTGACTTCTTCGGTTATGCTCGGGCATTCGTTCGAGTAATGGGTCGTCGCACTACAAACCCCGCATTTCTTCACTTCCTCCTTCCCTAGTGCCTTCATGATCGTATCGAGTTTGGAATTGAGTGCATCGACGTTGGCATCTATCGAGTTCACCCGGCAACCCGTTCCTCGTCTCGATTGCGAATTCGAGGCCATCACTTCGAGTAGTCCTTTGATTTCTTCGATTTGTTTGTTCGCGATGCTTCCCCCCGCGTAGGCATTGAGGAATTGGTAGTCGGTGTTGGACATTCCACTTATGAATTGGTTGTAGACTAACTCGACTCGGAGGCAATTGGTCGGCAACTCCTCCATCATCTTCGTGAACCGCTCGAAATATTCGTGATACGCTTCGTTCGGTTTTTGTGTAATTGCCAAGAGGTCCCTCGTGATGTTTGTCATTCGGGCGGACGAGTAGTACTTCTCTTTGAAAAGGTTCGAGATGTCGGTGAAGGTTGAAGCCTCTTGGTCCGTTCGGAGCGAATAGTACCAATCTCGTGCTCCGTCAACTAAAGAATACGGAAAATACAAAAGAAGAATTTCATTAAATAAGTCATGACTTGCATATATATTTAATTGAATCTTAAAATCCTTCAAATGTTTATTAGGGTTTTCGGTTGCTTTTCCGTGAAAGACGGGTAAAGAGCCTATAATGCTCGTGTCCGGCCTAAAATCCGGTAAATTCGGTCTAATGAAGTTGTGGTTCTCTTCCACAAATTGTGGGGCCATGAGTTCCCTCAAAGTTTTTGGTCTTGGTGGAACCGGAATGTCACCCATTTTATCAATTGAAATAGAGAGAGAAGAAGATTTAGGATGTTGAGATGTAGCGGTCTCTTGATCTTCTTGTGTTCGTCGTTTGCTCTTCTTAGAGCTCTCGTTCTTCTTCCCGTGTTCTTGGACTTGAGGTTGAAGTTTGGCTGTCTGCGATCTCGTAATTGGCATGCGATTCTTCACTCACCTAAAAAATAGTCACAAGAAACAACAAGAAGTGATTAATCGATTTCAAAAACATAATTTTCAAAAATTCTAATCGTAATTGACTTAAAAACCGCTCCCCGGCAGCGGCGCCATTTTGATAACGGGTTTTTGGCTAACACTTATGTTATATCGTTGAATAAAAACACCGTAAATCAAACAAGAAACATGTGAATACTAAAGATTGTATAGACTAAGTATGTAAGGATTCGTTCCACAGGGAGCTATTGCGTCAAAATATGATTAAACTTCAGATCTTTAAAATAATTATTTCGAAGTTTCCAAAATTAATGAAAATTTGTCTGGAGATAGGTCTGAATATTATAAAACTTATCCTGAAATTTCAAACAATTTGGACAACGGAATAAAAAGTTATTAACGAATTACAATCAGGTCTCTAAAAAAAAATAATCTCTGGAAACAGCAGGTTTTCAGTTTAAGTGACAGTTTTAAAAAATTCATATCAATTCAAATATTTCATGAAATTCAATGATTCAAAAAGTTCCCGAAACTAGAAATCAAGATCTACGCAATGAAAGAAAAAAAATTTAACTTTCCAGATTTGGAAGGGATCGTGAAAATTGACAAGTTTAGAAGGTTTTAAAAACAAGATTCAAGGGCAATCAAGGCAGTAATTTAAATAAGAAAATCAAATTAACTACTGAAATTCTCGAGTTTATTAATCAACGCAAGAAATATTCAAACAAACACAACCGAAAGAATGAAAGTAAAAGAAGGGTAACACCTATGCAAGTCCTAGAACGCCTAGAACTCGTTGTCGATGATGCCTCGTGAACCCGGCTAAACGCTAGCTCGAATTTCCGTCTTCTTCTACGTCGATCCTCCCGAATTGCCGAAGAACGCCTTCCGCAATATGATAGATCTAGTTCGTGTCGAGATGGAGCAAGCACGCCTTCCTCCAAACCTTCACGTTGCACTCCTAGGGTTGAGAACGCCTCCACCCAAAGAACGGCTCTTGAGATTTACTCTTTTCGGTTGTATTGAATTTCTGGATGAGTTTGTAGAGAGAGAGAGAGTAGAAAATATGATGAATTGGTCTTGACCAAGGGGTCCAATTTATAGGTTTGATGGTGTCTTCTGATTGGTTGAGGCATAAATGGAAGGAGGGAGAAATGGAAGGTTTTGGGCAGAGATTGTGGTCCCTGTGGGGCTGTGAAGGCAACAAATCAGCAACAAATCAGCAACAAATCAGCTAAGAAGGCAACAAATCAGCTCTAAAGAAGGCAAATAATCTTCGTTTCCTGTGGGGCTGTGAGCTGTGGGCTGCGGGCTGTGGTTGGGCTGTGAATTTCGCCATTGTGGCCAGTGCTGGGTCTGTGGATTGTTGCCCCTGCGTGTTGCAGCAGTTTGGTGATCTTCTTCTTTTGTTTTTGCCTTTCCCGCCTCGATCTTTCACCGAATATATCGATGTGATATATCGTTTTAACTGTTTTTGGCGTGCCGGAGGCAATGATGCTGACCAAATTCCCAAATTATTCCTCTATCTCCTGAAAATGGGCAAATAACACATTAGTGTAGAAATATTCATGATGTTTGAAATATGTATCATAAAAGCATAGAATATAACTTCACAAGGGCTAAAATCCCTAAATAAGACTCGTAAAACGTGTTCCATTTGCCTCACATCAGTGAAATTCGGTGAAAATTTATGTAGTAAAAGATACGATACAAATGATCTAAAAACACGTTATTTGAACTCCTCAAAGCGTTAAAATCATGTTTTGAATCGAAAAACAAACTTTCTTAGTGTTTGTGAAATTTGGTCAAAATTTATGTACTAAAAGGTACGATACAAATGATCTAAAAACACGTTATTTGAACTCCTGAAAGCGTTAAAATCTTGTTTTGAATCGAAAAACAAACTTTCTTAGTGTTTGTGAAATTTGGTGAAAAGTTATGTAGTAAAAGATACGGTACAAATGATCTAAAAACAAGTTATTTGAACTCCTCAAAGCGTTAAAATCTTGTTTTGAATCGAAAAACAAACTTACTTAGAGTTTGTGAAATTTGGTGAAAAGTTATGGAGTAAATGATACGATACAAATGATCTAAAAACACGTTATTTGAACTCCTCAAAGCATTAAAATCTTGTTTTGAATCGAAAAACAAACTTTCTTTGTGTTTGTGAAATTCGGTGAAAAGTTATGTAGTAAAAGATACGATACAAATGATCTAAAAACGAGTTATTTGAACTCCTCGAAGCGTTAAAATCATGTTTTGAATCGAAAAACAAACTTTCTTATTGTTTGTGAAATTTGGTGAAAAGTTATGTAGTAAAAGATACGATACCAAATGATCTAAAAACGAGTCATTTGAACTCCTCAAAGCGTTAAAATCTTGTTTTGAATCGAAAAACAAACTTTCTTAGTGTTTGTGAAATTTGGTGAAAGGTTATGTAGTAAAAGATACGATACAAATGATCTAAAAACAAGTTATTTGAACTCCTCAAAGCGTTAAAATCTTGTTTTGAATCGAAAAACAAACTTTCTTAGTGCTTGTGAAATTTGGTGAAAAGTTATGTAGTAAAATATACCATACAAAATGATCTAAAAACATGTTATTTGAACTCCTCAAAGCGTTAAAATCTTGTTTTGAATCGAAAAACAAACTTTCTTAGTGCTTGTGAAATTTGGTGAAAAGTTATGTAGTAAAAGATACGATACAAATGATCTAAAAACAAGTTATTTGAACTCCTCAAAGCGTTAAAATTTTGTTTTGAATCGAAAAACAAACTTTCTTAGTGTTTGTGAAATTTGGTGAAAAGTTATGTAGTAAAAGATACGGTACAAATGATCTAAAAACAAGTTATTTGAACTCCTCAAAGCGTTAAAATCTTGTTTTGAATCGAAAAACAAACTTACTTAGAGTTTGTGAAATTTGGTGAAAAGTTATGGAGTAAATGATACGATACAAATGATCTAAAAACACGTTATTTGAACTCCTCAAAGCATTAAAATCTTGTTTTGAATCGAAAAACAAACTTTCTTATTGTTTGTGAAATTTGGTGAAAAGTTATGTAGTAAAAGATACGATACAAATGATCTAAAAACACGTTATTTGAACTCCTCAAAGCGTTAAAATCTTGTTTTGAATTGAAAAACATACTTTCTTAGTGTTTGTGAAATTTGGTGAAAATTTATGTACTAAAAGGTACGATACAAATGATCTAAAAACACGCTATTTGAACTCCTGAAAGCGTTAAAATCTTGTTTTGAATCGAAAAACAAACTTTCTTAGTGTTTGTGAAATTTGGTGAAAAGTTATGTAGTAAAAGATAGGATACAAATGATCTAAAAACGAGTTATTTGAACTCCTCAAAGCGTTAAAATCTTGTTTTGAATCGTAAAACAAACTTACTTAAACTTTGTGAAATTTGGTGAAAAGTCATGTAGTAAAAGATACGATACAAATGATCTAAAAACACGTTATTTGAACTCCTCAAAGCGTTAAAATCTTGTTTTGAATCGAAAAACAAACTTTCTTAGTGTTTGTGAAATTTGGTGATAAGTTATGTAGTAAAAGATACGATACAAATGATCTAAAAACATGTTATTTGAACTCCTCAAAGCGTTAAAATCTTGTTTTGAATCGTAAAACAAACTTACTTAAACTTTGTGAAATTTGGTGAAAAGTCATGTAGTAAAAGATACGATACAAATGATCTAAAAACACGTTATTTGAACTCCTCAAAGCGTTAAAATCTTGTTTTGAATCGAAAAACAAACTTTCTTTGTGTTTGTGAAATTCGGTGAAAATTTATGTAGTAAAAGATACGATACAAATGATCTAAAAACACGTTATTTGAACTCCTCAAAGCGTTAAAATCATGTTTTGAATCGAAAAACAAACTTTCTTAGTGTTTGTGAAATTTGGTGAAAATTTATGTACTAAAAGGTACGATACAAATGATCTAAAAACACGTTATTTGAACTCCTGAAAGCGTTAAAATCTTGTTTTGAATCGAAAAACAAACTTTCTTAGTGTTTGTGAAATTTGGTGAAAAGTTATGTAGTAAAAGATACGGTACAAATGATCTAAAAACAAGTTATTTGAACTCCTCAAAGCGTTAAAATCTTGTTTTGAATCGAAAAAAAACTTACTTAGAGTTTGTGAAATTTGGTGAAAAGTTATGGAGTAAATGATACGATACAAATGATCTAAAAACACGTTATTTGAACTCCTCAAAGCATTAAAATCTTGTTTTGAATCGAAAAACAAACTTTCTTTGTGTTTGTGAAATTCGGTGAAAAGTTATGTAGTAAAAGATACGATACAAATGATCTAAAAACGAGTTATTTGAACTCCTCGAAGCGTTAAAATCATGTTTTGAATCGAAAAACAAACTTTCTTATTGTTTGTGAAATTTGGTGAAAAGTTATGTAGTAAAAGATACGATACCAAATGATCTAAAAACGAGTCATTTGAACTCCTCAAAGCGTTAAAATCTTGTTTTGAATCGAAAAACAAACTTTCTTAGTGTTTGTGAAATTTGGTGAAAGGTTATGTAGTAAAAGATACGATACAAATGATCTAAAAACAAGTTATTTGAACTCCTCAAAGCGTTAAAATCTTGTTTTGAATCGAAAAACAAACTTTCTTAGTGCTTGTGAAATTTGGTGAAAAGTTATGTAGTAAAATATACCATACAAAATGATCTAAAAACATGTTATTTGAACTCCTCAAAGCGTTAAAATCTTGTTTTGAATCGAAAAACAAACTTTCTTAGTGCTTGTGAAATTTGGTGAAAAGTTATGTAGTAAAAGATACGATACAAATGATCTAAAAACAAGTTATTTGAACTCCTCAAAGCGTTAAAATTTTGTTTTGAATCGAAAAACAAACTTTCTTAGTGTTTGTGAAATTTGGTGAAAAGTTATGTAGTAAAAGATACGGTACAAATGATCTAAAAACAAGTTATTTGAACTCCTCAAAGCGTTAAAATCTTGTTTTGAATCGAAAAACAAACTTACTTAGAGTTTGTGAAATTTGGTGAAAAGTTATGGAGTAAATGATACGATACAAATGATCTAAAAACACGTTATTTGAACTCCTCAAAGCATTAAAATCTTGTTTTGAATCGAAAAACAAACTTTCTTATTGTTTGTGAAATTTGGTGAAAAGTTATGTAGTAAAAGATACGATACAAATGATCTAAAAACACGTTATTTGAACTCCTCAAAGCGTTAAAATCTTGTTTTGAATTGAAAAACATACTTTCTTAGTGTTTGTGAAATTTGGTGAAAATTTATGTACTAAAAGGTACGATACAAATGATCTAAAAACACGCTATTTGAACTCCTGAAAGCGTTAAAATCTTGTTTTGAATCGAAAAACAAACTTTCTTAGTGTTTGTGAAATTTGGTGAAAAGTTATGTAGTAAAAGATAGGATACAAATGATCTAAAAACGAGTTATTTGAACTCCTCAAAGCGTTAAAATCTTGTTTTGAATCGTAAAACAAACTTACTTAAACTTTGTGAAATTTGGTGAAAAGTCATGTAGTAAAAGATACGATACAAATGATCTAAAAACACGTTATTTGAACTCCTCAAAGCGTTAAAATCTTGTTTTGAATCGAAAAACAAACTTTCTTTGTGTTTGTGAAATTCGGTGAAAATTTATGTAGTAAAAGATACGATACAAATGATCTAAAAACACGTTATTTGAACTCCTCAAAGCGTTAAAATCTTGTTTTGAATCGAAAAACAAACTTTCTTAGTGTTTGTGAAATTTGGTGAAAATTTATGTACTAAAAGGTACGATACAAATGATCTAAAAACACGTTATTTGAACTCCTGAAAGCGTTAAAATCTTGTTTTGAATCGAAAAACAAACTTTCTTAGTGTTTGTGAAATTTGGTGAAAAGTTATGTAGTAAAAGATACGGTACAAATGATCTAAAAACAAGTTATTTCAACTCATCTAAGCGTTAAAATCTTGTTTTCAATCGAAAAACAAACTTACTTAGAGTTTGTGAAATTTGGTGAAAAGTTATGGAGTAAATGATACGATACAAATGATCTAAAAACACGTTATTTGAACTCCTCAAAGCATTAAAATCTTGTTTTGAATCGAACAACATTCTTTCTTATTGTTTGTGAAATTTGGTGAAAAGTTATGTAGTAAAAGGTACGATACAAATGATCTAAAAACACGTTATTTGAACTCCTCAAAGCGTTAAAATCTTGTTTTGAATCGAAAAACAAACTTTCTTAGTGTTTGTGAAATTTGGTGAAAATTTATGTACTAAAAGGTATGATACAAATGATCTAAAAACACGCTATTTGAACTCCTGAAAGCGTTAAAATCTTGTTTTGAATCGAAAAACAAACTTTCTTAGTGTTTGAGAAATTTGGAGAAAAGTTATGTAGTAAAAGATATGATACAAATGATCTAAAAATGAGTCATTTGAACTCCTCAAAGCGTTAAAATCTTGTTTTGAATCGTAAAACAAACTTACTTAAACTTTGTGAAATTTGGTGAAAAGTTATGTAGTAAATGATACGATACAAATGATCTAAAAACACGTTATTTGAACTCCTCAAAGCGTTAAAATCTTGTTTTGAATCGAAAAACAAACTTTCTTATTGTTTGTGAAATTTGGTGAAAAGTTATGTAGTAAAAGATACGATACAAATGATCTAAAAACGAGTTATTTGAACTCCTCGAAGCGTTAAAATCATGTTTTGAATCGAAAAACAAACTTTCTTATTGTTTGTGAAATTTGGTGAAAAGTTATGTAGTAAAAGATACGATACCAAATGATCTAAAAACGAGTCATTTGAACTCCTCAAAGCGTTAAAATCTTGTTTTGAATCGAAAAACAAACTTTCTTAGTGTTTGTGAAATTTGGTGAAAGGTTATGTAGTAAAAGATACGATACAAATGATCTAAAAACAAGTTATTTGAACTCCTCAAAGCGTTAAAATCTTGTTTTGAATCGAAAAACAAACTTTCTTAGTGCTTGTGAAATTTGGTGAAAAGTTATGTAGTAAAATATACCATACAAAATGATCTAAAAACATGTTATTTGAACTCCTCAAAGCGTTAAAATCTTGTTTTGAATCGAAAAACAAACTTTCTTAGTGCTTGTGAAATTTGGTGAAAAGTTATGTAGTAAAAGATACGATACAAATGATCTAAAAACAAGTTATTTGAACTCCTCAAAGCGTTAAAATTTTGTTTTGAATCGAAAAACAAACTTTCTTAGTGTTTGTGAAATTTGGTGAAAAGTTATGTAGTAAAAGATACGGTACAAATGATCTAAAAACAAGTTATTTGAACTCCTCAAAGCGTTAAAATCTTGTTTTGAATCGAAAAACAAACTTACTTAGAGTTTGTGAAATTTGGTGAAAAGTTATGGAGTAAATGATACGATACAAATGATCTAAAAACACGTTATTTGAACTCCTCAAAGCATTAAAATCTTGTTTTGAATCGAAAAACAAACTTTCTTATTGTTTGTGAAATTTGGTGAAAAGTTATGTAGTAAAAGATACGATACAAATGATCTAAAAACACGTTATTTGAACTCCTCAAAGCGTGAAAATCTTGTTTTGAATTGAAAAACATACTTTCTTAGTGTTTGTGAAATTTGGTGAAAATTTATGTACTAAAAGGTACGATACAAATGATCTAAAAACACGCTATTTGAACTCCTGAAAGCGTTAAAATCTTGTTTTGAATCGAAAAACAAACTTTCTTAGTGTTTGTGAAATTTGGTGAAAAGTTATGTAGTAAAAGATAGGATACAAATGATCTAAAAACGAGTTATTTGAACTCCTCAAAGCGTTAAAATCTTGTTTTGAATCGTAAAACAAACTTACTTAAACTTTGTGAAATTTGGTGAAAAGTCATGTAGTAAAAGATACGATACAAATGATCTAAAAACACGTTATTTGAACTCCTCAAAGCGTTAAAATCTTGTTTTGAATCGAAAAACAAACTTTCTTTGTGTTTGTGAAATTCGGTGAAAATTTATGTAGTAAAAGATACGATACAAATGATCTAAAAACACGTTATTTGAACTCCTCAAAGCGTTAAAATCTTGTTTTGAATCGAAAAACAAACTTTCTTAGTGTTTGTGAAATTTGGTGAAAATTTATGTACTAAAAGGTACGATACAAATGATCTAAAAACACGTTATTTGAACTCCTGAAAGCGTTAAAATCTTGTTTTGAATCGAAAAACAAACTTTCTTAGTGTTTGTGAAATTTGGTGAAAAGTTATGTAGTAAAAGATACGGTACAAATGATCTAAAAACAAGTTATTTCAACTCATCTAAGCGTTAAAATCTTGTTTTCAATCGAAAAACAAACTTACTTAGAGTTTGTGAAATTTGGTGAAAAGTTATGGAGTAAATGATACGATACAAATGATCTAAAAACACGTTATTTGAACTCCTCAAAGCATTAAAATCTTGTTTTGAATCGAACAACATTCTTTCTTATTGTTTGTGAAATTTGGTGAAAAGTTATGTAGTAAAAGGTACGATACAAATGATCTAAAAACACGTTATTTGAACTCCTCAAAGCGTTAAAATCTTGTTTTGAATCGAAAAACAAACTTTCTTAGTGTTTGTGAAATTTGGTGAAAATTTATGTACTAAAAGGTATGATACAAATGATCTAAAAACACGCTATTTGAACTCCTGAAAGCGTTAAAATCTTGTTTTGAATCGAAAAACAAACTTTCTTAGTGTTTGAGAAATTTGGAGAAAAGTTATGTAGTAAAAGATATGATACAAATGATCTAAAAATGAGTCATTTGAACTCCTCAAAGCGTTAAAATCTTGTTTTGAATCGTAAAACAAACTTACTTAAACTTTGTGAAATTTGGTGAAAAGTTATGTAGTAAATGATACGATACAAATGATCTAAAAACACGTTATTTGAACTCCTCAAAGCGTTAAAATCTTGTTTTGAATCGAAAAACAAACTTTCTTATTGTTTGTGAAATTTGGTGAAAAGTTATGTAGTAAAAGATACGATACAAATGATCTAAAAACACGTTATTTGAACTCCTCAAAGCGTTAAAATCTTGTTTTGAATCGAAAAACAAACTTTCTTAGTGTTTGTGAAATTGGGTGAAAAGTTATGTAGTAAAAGATACGATACAAATGATCTAAAAACATGTTATTTGAACTCCTCAAAGCGTTAAAATTTTGTTTTGAATCGAAAAACAAACTTTCTTAGTGTTTGTGAAATTTGGTGAAAAGTTATGTAGTAAAAGATATGGTACAAATGATCTAAAAACAAGTTATTTGAACTCCTCAAAGCGTTAAAATGTTGTTTTGAATCGAAAAACAAACTTTCTTATTGTTTGTGAAATTTGGTGAAAAGTTATGTAGTAAAAGATACGATACAAATGATCTAAAAACACGTTATTTGAACTCCTCAAAGCGTTAAAATCTTGTTTTGAATCGAAAAACAAACTTTCTTAGTGCTTGTGAAATTTGGTGAAAAGTTATGTACTAAAAGATACGATACAAATGATCTAAAAACAAGTTATTTGAACTCCTCAAAGCGTTAAAATCATGTTTTGAATCGAAAAACAAACTTTCTTATTGTTTGTGAAATTTGGTGAAAAGTCATGTAGTAAAAGATACGATTCAAATGATCTAAAAACACGTCATTTGAACTCCTCAAAGCGTTAAAATCTTGTTTTGAATCGAAAAACAAACTTTCTTTGTGTTTGTGAAATTCGGTGAAAAGTTATGTAGTAAAAGATACGATACAAATGATCTAAAAATGCGTTATTTGAACTCCTCAAAGCGTTAAAATCTTGTTTTGAATCGAAAAACAAACTTTCTTAGTGTTTATGAAATTTGGTGAAAAGTTATGTAGTAAAAGATACGATACAAATGATCTAAAAACGAGTCATTTGAACTCCTCAAAGCGTTAAAATCTTGTTTTGAATCGAAAAACAAAATTTCTTAGTGTTTGTGAAATTTGGTGAAAGGATATGTAGTAAAAGATACGATACAAATGATCTAAAAACAAGTTATTTGAACTCCTCAAAGCGTTAAAATCTTGTTTTGAATCGAAAAACAAACTTTCTTAGTGCTTGTGAAATTTGGTGAAAAGTTATGTAGTAAAAGATACGATACAAAATGATCTAAAAACATGTTATTTGAACTCCTCAAAGCGTTAAAATCTTGTTTTGAATCGAAAAACAAACTTTCTTAGTGCTTGTGAAATTTGATACAATACAAATGATCTAAAAACACGTTATTTGAACTCCTCAAAGCATTAAAATCTTGTTTTGAATCGAAAAACAAACTTTCTTATTGTTTGTGAAATTTGGTGAAAAGTTATGTAGTAAAAGATATGGTACAAATGATCTAAAAACAAGTTATTTGAACTCCTCAAAGCGTTAAAATCTTGTTTTGAATCGAAAAACAAACTTACTTAGTGTTTGTGAAATTTGGTGAAAAGTTATGTAGTAAATGATACGATACAAATGATCTAAAAACACGTTATTTGAACTCCTCAAAGCGTTAAAATGTTGTTTTGAATCGAAAAACAAACTTTCTTATTGTTTGTGAAATTTGGTGAAAAGTTATGTAGTAAAAGATACGATACAAATGATCTAAAAACACGTTATTTGAACTCCTCAAAGCGTTAAAATCTTGTTTTGAATCGAAAAACAAACTTTCTTAGTGCTTGTGAAATTTGGTGAAAAGTTATGTACTAAAAGATACGATACAAATGATCTAAAAACAAGTTATTTGAACTCCTCAAAGCGTTAAAATCATGTTTTGAATCGAAAAACAAACTTTCTTATTGTTTGTGAAATTTGGTGAAAAGTCATGTAGTAAAAGATACGATACAAATGATCTAAAAACACGTCATTTGAACTCCTCAAAGCGTTAAAATCTTGTTTTGAATCGAAAAACAAACTTTCTTTGTGTTTGTGAAATTCGGTGAAAAGTTATGTAGTAAAAGATACGATACAAATGATCTAAAAACGCGTTATTTGAACTCCTCAAAGCGTTAAAATCTTGTTTTGAATCGAAAAACAAACTTTCTTAGTGTTTGTGAAATTTGGTGAAAAGTTATGTAGTAAAAGATACGATACAAATGATCTAAAAACGAGTCATTTGAACTCCTCAAAGCGTTAAAATCTTGTTTTGAATCGAAAAACAAAATTTCTTAGTGTTTGTGAAATTTGGTGAAAGGATATGTAGTAAAAGATACGATACAAATGATCTAAAAACAAGTTATTTGAACTCCTCAAAGCGTTAAAATCTTGTTTTGAATCGAAAAACAAACTTTCTTAGTGCTTGTGAAATTTGGTGAAAAGTTATGTAGTAAAAGATACGATACAAAATGATCTAAAAACATGTTATTTGAACTCCTCAAAGCGTTAAAATCTTGTTTTGAATCGAAAAACAAACTTTCTTAGTGCTTGTGAAATTTGATACGATACAAATGATCTAAAAACACGTTATTTGAACTCCTCAAAGCATTAAAATCTTGTTTTGAATCGAAAAACAAACTTTCTTATTGTTTGTGAAATTTGGTGAAAAGTTATGTAGTAAAAGATACGATACAAATGATCTAAAGACACGTTATTTGAACTCCTCAAAGCGTTAAAATCTTGTTTTGAATCGAAAAACAAACTTTCTTAGTGTTTGTGAAATGTGGTGAAAATTTATGTACTAAAAGGTACGATACAAATCATCTAAAAACACGCTATTTGAACTCCTGAAAGCGTTAAAATCTTGTTTTGAATCGAAAAACAAACTTTCTTAGTGTTTGTGAAATTTGGTGAAAAGTTATGTAGTAAAAGATATGATACAAATGATCTAAAAACGAGTCATTTGAACTCCTCAAAGCGTTAAAATCTTGTTTTGAATCGTAAAACAAACTTACTTAAACTTTGTGAAATTTGGTGAAAAGTTATGTAGTAAATGATACGATACAAATGATCTAAAAACACGTTATTTGAACTACTCAAAGCGTTAAAATCTTGCTTTGAATCGAAAAACAAACTTTCTTATTGTTTGTGAAATTTGGTGAAAAGTTATGTAGTAAAAGATACGATACAAATGATCTAAAAACACGTTATTTGAACTCCTCAAAGCGTTAAAATCTTGTATTGAATCGAAAAACAAACTTTCTTAGTGTTTGTGAAATTTGGTGAAAAGTTATGTAGTAAAAGATACGATACAAATGATCTAAAAACATGTTATTTGAACTCCTCAAAGCGTTAAAATCTTGTTTTGAATCGTAAAACAAACTTACTTAAACTTTGTGAAATTTGGTGAAAAGTCATGTAGTAAAAGATACGATACAAATGATCTAAAAACACGTTATTTGAACTCGTCAAAGCGTTAAAATCTTGTTTTGAATCGAAAAACAAACTTTCTTTGTGTTTGTGAAATTCGGTGAAAATTTATGTAGTAAAAGATACGATACAAATGATCTAAAAACACGTTATTTGAACTCCTCAAAGCGTTAAAATCTTGTTTTGAATCGAAAAACAAACTTTCTTAGTGTTTGTGAAATTTGGTGAAAATTTATGTACTAAAAGGTACGATACAAATGATCTAAAAACACGTTATTTGAACTCCTGAAAGCGTTAAAATCTTGTTTTGAATCGAAAAACAAACTTTCTTAGTGTTTGTGAAATTTGGTGAAAAGTTATGTAGTAAAAGATACGGTACAAATGATCTAAAAACAAGTTATTTGAACTCCTCAAAGCGTTAAAATCTTGTTTTGAATCAAAAAACAAACTTACTTAGAGTTTGTGAAATTTGGTGAAAAGTTATGGAGTAAATGATACGATACAAATGATCTAAAAACACGTTATTTGAACTCCTCAAAGCATTAAAATCTTGTTTTGAATCGAAAAACAAACTTTCTTTGTGTTTGTGAAATTCGGTGAAAAGTTATGTAGTAAAAGATACGATACAAATGATCTAAAAACGAGTTATTTGAACTCCTCGAAGCGTTAAAATCATGTTTTGAATCGAAAAACAAACTTTCTTATTGTTTGTGAAATTTGGTCAAAAGTTATGTAGTAAAAGATACGATACCAAATGATCTAAAAACACGTTATTTGAACTCCTCCAAGCGTTAAAATCTTGTTTTGAATCGAAAAACAAACTTACTTAGTGTTTGTGAAATATGGTGAAAAGTTATGTAGTAAATGATACGATACAAATGATCTAAAAACACGTTATTTGAACTCCTCAAAGCGTTAAAATGTTGTTTTGAATCGAAAAACAAACTTTCTTATTGTTTGTGAAATTTGGTGAAAAGTTATGTACTAAAAGATACGATACAAATGATCTAAAAACACGTTATTTGAACTCCTGAAAGCGTTAAAATCTTGTTTTGAATCGAAAAACAAACTTACTTAGTGTTTGTGAAATATGGTGAAAAGTTATGTAGTAAATGATACGATACAAATGATCTAAAAACACGTTATTTGAACTCCTCAAAGCGTTAAAATGTTGTTTTGAATCGAAAAACAAACTTTCTTATTGTTTGTGAAATTTGGTGAAAAGTTATGTACTAAAAGATACGATACAAATGATCTAAAAACACGTTATTTGAACTCCTGAAAGCGTTAAAATCTTGTTTTGAATCGAAAAACAAACTTACTTAGTGTTTGTGAAATATGGTGAAAAGTTATGTAGTAAATGATACGATACAAATGATCTAAAAACACGTTATTTGAACTCCTCAAAGCATTAAAATCTTGTTTTGAATCGAAAAACAAACTTTCTTATTGTTTGTGAAATTTGGTGAAAAGTTATGTAGTAAAAGATACGATACAAATGATCTAAAAACACGTTATTTGAACTCCTCAAAGCGTTAAAATCTTGTTTTGAATTGAAAAACATACTTTCTTAGTGTTTGTGAAATTTGGTGAAAATTTATGTACTAAAAGGTACGATACAAATGATCTAAAAACACGCTATTTGAACTCCTGAAAGCGTTAAAATCTTGTTTTGAATCGAAAAACAAACTTTCTTAGTGTTTGTGAAATTTGGTGAAAAGTTATGTAGTAAAAGATAGGATACAAATGATCTAAAAACGAGTTATTTGAACTCCTCAAAGCGTTAAAATCTTGTTTTGAATCGTAAAACAAACTTACTTAAACTTTGTGAAATTTGGTGAAAAGTCATGTAGTAAAAGATACGATACAAATGATCTAAAAACACGTTATTTGAACTCCTCAAAGCGTTAAAATCTTGTTTTGAATCGAAAAACAAACTTTCTTTGTGTTTGTGAAATTCGGTGAAAATTTATGTAGTAAAAGATACGATACAAATGATCTAAAAACACGTTATTTGAACTCCTCAAAGCGTTAAAATCTTGTTTTGAATCGAAAAACAAACTTTCTTAGTGTTTGTGAAATTTGGTGAAAATTTATGTACTTAAAGGTACGATACAAATGATCTAAAAACACGTTATTTGAACTCCTGAAAGCGTTAAAATCTTGTTTTGAATCGAAAAACAAACTTTCTTAGTGTTTGTGAAATTTGGTGAAAAGTTATGTAGTAAAAGATACGGTACAAATGATCTAAAAACAAGTTATTTCAACTCATCTAAGCGTTAAAATCTTGTTTTCAATCGAAAAACAAACTTACTTAGAGTTTGTGAAATTTGGTGAAAAGTTATGGAGTAAATGATACGATACAAATGATCTAAAAACACGTTATTTGAACTCCTCAAAGCATTAAAATCTTGTTTTGAATCGAACAACATTCTTTCTTATTGTTTGTGAAATTTGGTGAAAAGTTATGTAGTAAAAGGTACGATACAAATGATCTAAAAACACGTTATTTGAACTCCTCAAAGCGTTAAAATCTTGTTTTGAATCGAAAAACAAACTTTCTTAGTGTTTGTGAAATTTGGTGAAAATTTATGTACTAAAAGGTATGATACAAATGATCTAAAAACACGCTATTTGAACTCCTGAAAGCGTTAAAATCTTGTTTTGAATCGAAAAACAAACTTTCTTAGTGTTTGAGAAATTTGGAGAAAAGTTATGTAGTAAAAGATATGATACAAATGATCTAAAAATGAGTCATTTGAACTCCTCAAAGCGTTAAAATCTTGTTTTGAATCGTAAAACAAACTTACTTAAACTTTGTGAAATTTGGTGAAAAGTTATGTAGTAAATGATACGATACAAATGATCTAAAAACACGTTATTTGAACTCCTCAAAGCGTTAAAATCTTGTTTTGAATCGAAAAACAAACTTTCTTATTGTTTGTGAAATTTGGTGAAAAGTTATGTAGTAAAAGATACGATACAAATGATCTAAAAACGAGTTATTTGAACTCCTCGAAGCGTTAAAATCATGTTTTGAATCGAAAAACAAACTTTCTTATTGTTTGTGAAATTTGGTGAAAAGTTATGTAGTAAAAGATACGATACCAAATGATCTAAAAACGAGTCATTTGAACTCCTCAAAGCGTTAAAATCTTGTTTTGAATCGAAAAACAAACTTTCTTAGTGTTTGTGAAATTTGGTGAAAGGTTATGTAGTAAAAGATACGATACAAATGATCTAAAAACAAGTTATTTGAACTCCTCAAAGCGTTAAAATCTTGTTTTGAATCGAAAAACAAACTTTCTTAGTGCTTGTGAAATTTGGTGAAAAGTTATGTAGTAAAATATACCATACAAAATGATCTAAAAACATGTTATTTGAACTCCTCAAAGCGTTAAAATCTTGTTTTGAATCGAAAAACAAACTTTCTTAGTGCTTGTGAAATTTGGTGAAAAGTTATGTAGTAAAAGATACGATACAAATGATCTAAAAACAAGTTATTTGAACTCCTCAAAGCGTTAAAATTTTGTTTTGAATCGAAAAACAAACTTTCTTAGTGTTTGTGAAATTTGGTGAAAAGTTATGTAGTAAAAGATACGGTACAAATGATCTAAAAACAAGTTATTTGAACTCCTCAAAGCGTTAAAATCTTGTTTTGAATCGAAAAACAAACTTACTTAGAGTTTGTGAAATTTGGTGAAAAGTTATGGAGTAAATGATACGATACAAATGATCTAAAAACACGTTATTTGAACTCCTCAAAGCATTAAAATCTTGTTTTGAATCGAAAAACAAACTTTCTTATTGTTTGTGAAATTTGGTGAAAAGTTATGTAGTAAAAGATACGATACAAATGATCTAAAAACACGTTATTTGAACTCCTCAAAGCGTGAAAATCTTGTTTTGAATTGAAAAACATACTTTCTTAGTGTTTGTGAAATTTGGTGAAAATTTATGTACTAAAAGGTACGATACAAATGATCTAAAAACACGCTATTTGAACTCCTGAAAGCGTTAAAATCTTGTTTTGAATCGAAAAACAAACTTTCTTAGTGTTTGTGAAATTTGGTGAAAAGTTATGTAGTAAAAGATAGGATACAAATGATCTAAAAACGAGTTATTTGAACTCCTCAAAGCGTTAAAATCTTGTTTTGAATCGTAAAACAAACTTACTTAAACTTTGTGAAATTTGGTGAAAAGTCATGTAGTAAAAGATACGATACAAATGATCTAAAAACACGTTATTTGAACTCCTCAAAGCGTTAAAATCTTGTTTTGAATCGAAAAACAAACTTTCTTTGTGTTTGTGAAATTCGGTGAAAATTTATGTAGTAAAAGATACGATACAAATGATCTAAAAACACGTTATTTGAACTCCTCAAAGCGTTAAAATCTTGTTTTGAATCGAAAAACAAACTTTCTTAGTGTTTGTGAAATTTGGTGAAAATTTATGTACTAAAAGGTACGATACAAATGATCTAAAAACACGTTATTTGAACTCCTGAAAGCGTTAAAATCTTGTTTTGAATCGAAAAACAAACTTTCTTAGTGTTTGTGAAATTTGGTGAAAAGTTATGTAGTAAAAGATACGGTACAAATGATCTAAAAACAAGTTATTTCAACTCATCTAAGCGTTAAAATCTTGTTTTCAATCGAAAAACAAACTTACTTAGAGTTTGTGAAATTTGGTGAAAAGTTATGGAGTAAATGATACGATACAAATGATCTAAAAACACGTTATTTGAACTCCTCAAAGCATTAAAATCTTGTTTTGAATCGAACAACATTCTTTCTTATTGTTTGTGAAATTTGGTGAAAAGTTATGTAGTAAAAGGTACGATACAAATGATCTAAAAACACGTTATTTGAACTCCTCAAAGCGTTAAAATCTTGTTTTGAATCGAAAAACAAACTTTCTTAGTGTTTGTGAAATTTGGTGAAAATTTATGTACTAAAAGGTATGATACAAATGATCTAAAAACACGCTATTTGAACTCCTGAAAGCGTTAAAATCTTGTTTTGAATCGAAAAACAAACTTTCTTAGTGTTTGAGAAATTTGGAGAAAAGTTATGTAGTAAAAGATATGATACAAATGATCTAAAAATGAGTCATTTGAACTCCTCAAAGCGTTAAAATCTTGTTTTGAATCGTAAAACAAACTTACTTAAACTTTGTGAAATTTGGTGAAAAGTTATGTAGTAAATGATACGATACAAATGATCTAAAAACACGTTATTTGAACTCCTCAAAGCGTTAAAATCTTGTTTTGAATCGAAAAACAAACTTTCTTATTGTTTGTGAAATTTGGTGAAAAGTTATGTAGTAAAAGATACGATACAAATGATCTAAAAACACGTTATTTGAACTCCTCAAAGCGTTAAAATCTTGTTTTGAATCGAAAAACAAACTTTCTTAGTGTTTGTGAAATTGGGTGAAAAGTTATGTAGTAAAAGATACGATACAAATGATCTAAAAACATGTTATTTGAACTCCTCAAAGCGTTAAAATTTTGTTTTGAATCGAAAAACAAACTTTCTTAGTGTTTGTGAAATTTGGTGAAAAGTTATGTAGTAAAAGATATGGTACAAATGATCTAAAAACAAGTTATTTGAACTCCTCAAAGCGTTAAAATGTTGTTTTGAATCGAAAAACAAACTTTCTTATTGTTTGTGAAATTTGGTGAAAAGTTATGTAGTAAAAGATACGATACAAATGATCTAAAAACACGTTATTTGAACTCCTCAAAGCGTTAAAATCTTGTTTTGAATCGAAAAACAAACTTTCTTAGTGCTTGTGAAATTTGGTGAAAAGTTATGTACTAAAAGATACGATACAAATGATCTAAAAACAAGTTATTTGAACTCCTCAAAGCGTTAAAATCATGTTTTGAATCGAAAAACAAACTTTCTTATTGTTTGTGAAATTTGGTGAAAAGTCATGTAGTAAAAGATACGATTCAAATGATCTAAAAACACGTCATTTGAACTCCTCAAAGCGTTAAAATCTTGTTTTGAATCGAAAAACAAACTTTCTTTGTGTTTGTGAAATTCGGTGAAAAGTTATGTAGTAAAAGATACGATACAAATGATCTAAAAATGCGTTATTTGAACTCCTCAAAGCGTTAAAATCTTGTTTTGAATCGAAAAACAAACTTTCTTAGTGTTTATGAAATTTGGTGAAAAGTTATGTAGTAAAAGATACGATACAAATGATCTAAAAACGAGTCATTTGAACTCCTCAAAGCGTTAAAATCTTGTTTTGAATCGAAAAACAAAATTTCTTAGTGTTTGTGAAATTTGGTGAAAGGATATGTAGTAAAAGATACGATACAAATGATCTAAAAACAAGTTATTTGAACTCCTCAAAGCGTTAAAATCTTGTTTTGAATCGAAAAACAAACTTTCTTAGTGCTTGTGAAATTTGGTGAAAAGTTATGTAGTAAAAGATACGATACAAAATGATCTAAAAACATGTTATTTGAACTCCTCAAAGCGTTAAAATCTTGTTTTGAATCGAAAAACAAACTTTCTTAGTGCTTGTGAAATTTGATACAATACAAATGATCTAAAAACACGTTATTTGAACTCCTCAAAGCATTAAAATCTTGTTTTGAATCGAAAAACAAACTTTCTTATTGTTTGTGAAATTTGGTGAAAAGTTATGTAGTAAAAGATATGGTACAAATGATCTAAAAACAAGTTATTTGAACTCCTCAAAGCGTTAAAATCTTGTTTTGAATCGAAAAACAAACTTACTTAGTGTTTGTGAAATTTGGTGAAAAGTTATGTAGTAAATGATACGATACAAATGATCTAAAAACACGTTATTTGAACTCCTCAAAGCGTTAAAATGTTGTTTTGAATCGAAAAACAAACTTTCTTATTGTTTGTGAAATTTGGTGAAAAGTTATGTAGTAAAAGATACGATACAAATGATCTAAAAACACGTTATTTGAACTCCTCAAAGCGTTAAAATCTTGTTTTGAATCGAAAAACAAACTTTCTTAGTGCTTGTGAAATTTGGTGAAAAGTTATGTACTAAAAGATACGATACAAATGATCTAAAAACAAGTTATTTGAACTCCTCAAAGCGTTAAAATCATGTTTTGAATCGAAAAACAAACTTTCTTATTGTTTGTGAAATTTGGTGAAAAGTCATGTAGTAAAAGATACGATACAAATGATCTAAAAACACGTCATTTGAACTCCTCAAAGCGTTAAAATCTTGTTTTGAATCGAAAAACAAACTTTCTTTGTGTTTGTGAAATTCGGTGAAAAGTTATGTAGTAAAAGATACGATACAAATGATCTAAAAACGCGTTATTTGAACTCCTCAAAGCGTTAAAATCTTGTTTTGAATCGAAAAACAAACTTTCTTAGTGTTTGTGAAATTTGGTGAAAAGTTATGTAGTAAAAGATACGATACAAATGATCTAAAAACGAGTCATTTGAACTCCTCAAAGCGTTAAAATCTTGTTTTGAATCGAAAAACAAAATTTCTTAGTGTTTGTGAAATTTGGTGAAAGGATATGTAGTAAAAGATACGATACAAATGATCTAAAAACAAGTTATTTGAACTCCTCAAAGCGTTAAAATCTTGTTTTGAATCGAAAAACAAACTTTCTTAGTGCTTGTGAAATTTGGTGAAAAGTTATGTAGTAAAAGATACGATACAAAATGATCTAAAAACATGTTATTTGAACTCCTCAAAGCGTTAAAATCTTGTTTTGAATCGAAAAACAAACTTTCTTAGTGCTTGTGAAATTTGATACGATACAAATGATCTAAAAACACGTTATTTGAACTCCTCAAAGCATTAAAATCTTGTTTTGAATCGAAAAACAAACTTTCTTATTGTTTGTGAAATTTGGTGAAAAGTTATGTAGCGTTAAAATCTTGTTTTGAATCGAAAAACAAACTTTCTTAGTGTTTGTGAAATGTGGTGAAAATTTATGTACTAAAAGGTACGATACAAATCATCTAAAAACACGCTATTTGAACTCCTGAAAGCGTTAAAATCTTGTTTTGAATCGAAAAACAAACTTTCTTAGTGTTTGTGAAATTTGGTGAAAAGTTATGTAGTAAAAGATATGATACAAATGATCTAAAAACGAGTCATTTGAACTCCTCAAAGCGTTAAAATCTTGTTTTGAATCGTAAAACAAACTTACTTAAACTTTGTGAAATTTGGTGAAAAGTTATGTAGTAAATGATACGATACAAATGATCTAAAAACACGTTATTTGAACTACTCAAAGCGTTAAAATCTTGCTTTGAATCGAAAAACAAACTTTCTTATTGTTTGTGAAATTTGGTGAAAAGTTATGTAGTAAAAGATACGATACAAATGATCTAAAAACACGTTATTTGAACTCCTCAAAGCGTTAAAATCTTGTATTGAATCGAAAAACAAACTTTCTTAGTGTTTGTGAAATTTGGTGAAAAGTTATGTAGTAAAAGATACGATACAAATGATCTAAAAACATGTTATTTGAACTCCTCAAAGCGTTAAAATCTTGTTTTGAATCGTAAAACAAACTTACTTAAACTTTGTGAAATTTGGTGAAAAGTCATGTAGTAAAAGATACGATACAAATGATCTAAAAACACGTTATTTGAACTCGTCAAAGCGTTAAAATCTTGTTTTGAATCGAAAAACAAACTTTCTTTGTGTTTGTGAAATTCGGTGAAAATTTATGTAGTAAAAGATACGATACAAATGATCTAAAAACACGTTATTTGAACTCCTCAAAGCGTTAAAATCTTGTTTTGAATCGAAAAACAAACTTTCTTAGTGTTTGTGAAATTTGGTGAAAATTTATGTACTAAAAGGTACGATACAAATGATCTAAAAACACGTTATTTGAACTCCTGAAAGCGTTAAAATCTTGTTTTGAATCGAAAAACAAACTTTCTTAGTGTTTGTGAAATTTGGTGAAAAGTTATGTAGTAAAAGATACGGTACAAATGATCTAAAAACAAGTTATTTGAACTCCTCAAAGCGTTAAAATCTTGTTTTGAATCAAAAAACAAACTTACTTAGAGTTTGTGAAATTTGGTGAAAAGTTATGGAGTAAATGATACGATACAAATGATCTAAAAACACGTTATTTGAACTCCTCAAAGCATTAAAATCTTGTTTTGAATCGAAAAACAAACTTTCTTTGTGTTTGTGAAATTCGGTGAAAAGTTATGTAGTAAAAGATACGATACAAATGATCTAAAAACGAGTTATTTGAACTCCTCGAAGCGTTAAAATCATGTTTTGAATCGAAAAACAAACTTTCTTATTGTTTGTGAAATTTGGTCAAAAGTTATGTAGTAAAAGATACGATACCAAATGATCTAAAAACACGTTATTTGAACTCCTCCAAGCGTTAAAATCTTGTTTTGAATCGAAAAACAAACTTACTTAGTGTTTGTGAAATATGGTGAAAAGTTATGTAGTAAATGATACGATACAAATGATCTAAAAACACGTTATTTGAACTCCTCAAAGCGTTAAAATGTTGTTTTGAATCGAAAAACAAACTTTCTTATTGTTTGTGAAATTTGGTGAAAAGTTATGTACTAAAAGATACGATACAAATGATCTAAAAACACGTTATTTGAACTCCTGAAAGCGTTAAAATCTTGTTTTGAATCGAAAAACAAACTTACTTAGTGTTTGTGAAATATGGTGAAAAGTTATGTAGTAAATGATACGATACAAATGATCTAAAAACACGTTATTTGAACTCCTCAAAGCGTTAAAATGTT
This sequence comes from Luzula sylvatica, assembly GCA_946800325.1. Taxonomy (NCBI): domain Eukaryota; kingdom Viridiplantae; phylum Streptophyta; class Magnoliopsida; order Poales; family Juncaceae; genus Luzula; species Luzula sylvatica. The sequence goes on along the minus strand of OX326961.1, from coordinate 16,193,044 downwards.
GTTTTGAATCGAAAAACAAACTTTCTTATTGTTTGTGAAATTTGGTGAAAAGTTATGTAGTAAAAGATAGGATACAAATGATCTAAAAACGAGTTATTTGAACTCCTCAAAGCGTTAAAATCTTGTTTTGAATCGTAAAACAAACTAACTTAAACTTTGTGAAATTTGGTGAAAAGTCATGTAGTAAAAGATACGATACAAATGATCTAAAAACACGTTATTTGAACTCCTCAAAGCGTTGAAATCTTGTTTTGAATCGAAAAACAAACTTTCTTTGTGTTTGTGAAATTCGGTGAAAATTTATGTTGTAAAAGATACGATACAAATGATCTAAAAACACGTTATTTGAACTCCTCAAAGCGTTAAAATCTTGTTTTGAATCGAAAAACAAACTTTCTTAGTGTTTGTGAAATTTGGTGAAAATTTATGTACTAAAAGGTACGATACAAATGATCTAAAAACACGTTATTTGAACTCCTGAAAGCGTTAAAATCTTGTTTTGAATCGAAAAACAAACTTTCTTAGTGTTTGTGAAATTTGGTGAAAAGTTATGTAGTAAAAGATACGGTACAAATGATCTAAAAACAAGTTATTTGAACTCCTCTAAGCGTTAAAATCTTGTTTTGAATCGAAAAACAAACTTACTTAGAGTTTGTGAAATTTGGTGAAAAGTTATGGAGTAAATGATACGATACAAATAATCTAAAAACACGTTATTTGAACTACTCAAAGCATTAAAATCTTGTTTTGAATCGAAAAACATTCTTTCTTATTGTTTGTGAAATTTGGTGAAAAGTTATGTAGTAAAAGATACGATACAAATGATCTAAAAACACGTTATTTGAACTCCTCAAAGCGTTAAAATCTTGTTTTGAATCGAAAAACAAACTTTCTTAGTGTTTGTGAAATTTGGTGAAAATTTATGTACTAAAAGGTATGATACAAATGATCTAAAAACACGCTATTTGAACTCCTGAAAGCGTTAAAATCTTGTTTTGAATCGAAAAACAAACTTTCTTAGTGTTTGAGAAATTTGGTGAAAAGTTATGTAGTAAAAGATATGATACAAATGATCTAAAAACGAGTCATTTGAACTCCTCAAAGCGTTAAAATCTTGTTTTGAATCGTAAAACAAACTTACTTAAACTTTGTGAAATTTGGTGAAAAGTTATGTAGTAAATGATACGATACAAATGATCTAAAAACACGTTATTTGAACTCCTCAAAGCGTTAAAATCTTGTTTTGAATCGAAAAACAAACTTTCTTATTGTTTGTGAAATTTGGTGAAAAGTTATGTAGTAAAAATACGATACAAATGATCTAAAAACACGTTATTTGAACTCCTCAAAGCGTTAAAATCTTGTTTTGAATCGAAAAACAAACTTTCTTAGTGTTTGTGAAATTTGGTGAAAAGTTATGTAGTAAAAGATACGATACAAATGATCTAAAAACATGTTATTTGAACTCCTCAAAGCGTTAAAATTTTGTTTTGAATCGAAAAACAAACTTTCTTAGTGTTTGTGAAATTTGGTGAAAAGTTATGTAGTAAAAGATATGTTACAAATGATCTAAAAACAAGTTATTTGAACTCCTCAAAGCGTTAAAATCTTGTTTTGAATCGAAAAACAAACTTACTTAGTGTTTGTGAAATTTGGTGAAAAGTTATGTAGTAAATGATACGATACAAATGATCAAAAAACACGTTATTTGAACTCCTCAAAGCGTTAAAATCTTGTTTTGAATCGAAAAACAAACTTTCTTATTGTTTGTGAAATTTGGTGAAAAGTTATGTAGTAAAAGATACGATACAAATGATCTAAAAACACGTTATTTGAACTCCTCAAAGCGTTAAAATCTTGTTTTGAATCGAAAAACAAACTTTCTTAGTGTTTGTGAAATTTGGTGAAAAGTTATGTAGTAAAAGATACGATACAAATGATCTAAAAACGAGTCATTTGAACTCCTCAAAGCGTTAAAATCTTGTTTTGAATCGAAAAACAAAATTTCTTAGTGTTTGTGAAATTTGGTGAAAGGATATGTAGTAAAAGATACGATACAAATGATCTAAAAACAAGTTATTTGAACTCCTCAAAGCGTTAAAATCTTGTTTTGAATCGAAAAACAAACTTTCTTAGTGCTTGTGAAATTTGGTGAAAAGTTATGTAGTAAAATATACCATACAAAATGATCTAAAAACATGTTATTTGAACTCCTCAAAGCGTTAAAATCTTGTTTTGAATCGAAAAACAAACTTTCTTAGTGCTTGTGAAATTTGGTGAAAAGTTATGTAGTAAAAGATACGATACAAATGATCTAAAAACAAGTTATTTGAACTCCTCAAAGCGTTAAAATTTTGTTTTGAATCGAAAAACAAACTTTCTTAGTGTTTGTGAAATTTGGTGAAAAGTTATGTAGTAAAAGATACGGTACAAATGATCTAAAAACAAGTTATTTGAACTCCTCAAAGCGTTAAAATCTTGTTTTGAATCGAAAAACAAACTTACTTAGAGTTTGTGAAATTTGGTGAAAAGTTATGGAGTAAATGATACGATACAAATGATCTAAAAACACGTTATTTGAACTCCTCAAAGCATTAAAATCTTGTTTTGAATCGAAAAACAAACTTTCTTATTGTTTGTGAAATTTGGTGAAAAGTTATGTAGTAAAAGATACGATACAAATGATCTAAAAACACGTTATTTGAACTCCTCAAAGCGTTAAAATCTTGTTTTGAATCGAAAAACAAACTTTCTTAGTGTTTGTGAAATTTGGTGAAAAGTTATGTAGTAAATGATACGATACAAATGATCTAAAAACACGTTATTTGAACTCCTCAAAGCATTAAAATCTTGTTTTGAATCGAAAAACAAACTTTCTTATTGTTTGTGAAATTTGGTGAAAAGTTATGTAGTAAAAGATACGATACAAATGATCTAAAAACACGTTATTTGAACTCCTCAAAGCGTTAAAATCTTGTTTTGAATCGAAAAACAAACTTTCTTAGTGTTTGTGAAATGTGGTGAAAATTTATGTACTAAAAGGTACGATACAAATCATCTAAAAACACGCTATTTGAACTCCTGAAAGCGTTAAAATCTTGTTTTGAATCGAAAAACAAACTTTCTTAGTGTTTGTGAAATTTGGTGAAAAGTTATGTAGTAAAAGATATGATACAAATGATCTAAAAACGAGTCATTTGAACTCCTCAAAGCGTTAAAATCTTGTTTTGAATCGTAAAACAAACTTACTTAAACTTTGTGAAATTTGGTGAAAAGTTATGTAGTAAATGATACGATACAAATGATCTAAAAACACGTTATTTGAACTCCTCAAAGCGTTAAAATCTTGCTTTGAATCGAAAAACAAACTTTCTTATTGTTTGTGAAATTTGGTGAAAAGTTATGTAGTAAAAGATACGATACAAATGATCTAAAAACACGTTATTTGAACTCCTCAAAGCGTTAAAATCTTGTATTGAATCGAAAAACAAACTTTCTTAGTGTTTGTGAAATTTGGTGAAAAGTTATGTAGTAAAAGATACGATACAAATGATCTAAAAACATGTTATTTGAACTCCTCAAAGCGTTAAAATCTTGTTTTGAATCGTAAAACAAACTTACTTAAACTTTGTGAAATTTGGTGAAAAGTCATGTAGTAAAAGATACGATACAAATGATCTAAAAACACGTTATTTGAACTCGTCAAAGCGTTAAAATCTTGTTTTGAATCGAAAAACAAACTTTCTTTGTGTTTGTGAAATTCGGTGAAAATTTATGTAGTAAAAGATACGATACAAATGATCTAAAAACACGTTATTTGAACTCCTCAAAGCGTTAAAATCTTGTTTTGAATCGAAAAACAAACTTTCTTAGTGTTTGTGAAATTTGGTGAAAATTTATGTACTAAAAGGTACGATACAAATGATCTAAAAACACGTTATTTGAACTCCTGAAAGCGTTAAAATCTTGTTTTGAATCGAAAAACAAACTTTCTTAGTGTTTGTGAAATTTGGTGAAAAGTTATGTAGTAAAAGATACGGTACAAATGATCTAAAAACAAGTTATTTGAACTCCTCAAAGCGTTAAAATCTTGTTTTGAATCGAAAAACAAACTTACTTAGAGTTTGTGAAATTTGGTGAAAAGTTATGGAGTAAATGATACGATACAAATGATCTAAAAACACGTTATTTGAACTCCTCAAAGCATTAAAATCTTGTTTTGAATCGAAAAACAAACTTTCTTTGTGTTTGTGAAATTCGGTGAAAAGTTATGTAGTAAAAGATACGATACAAATGATCTAAAAACGAGTTATTTGAACTCCTCGAAGCGTTAAAATCATGTTTTGAATCGAAAAACAAACTTTCTTATTGTTTGTGAAATTTGGTGAAAAGTTATGTAGTAAAAGATACGATACCAAATGATCTAAAAACAAGTTATTTGAACTCCTCCAAGCGTTAAAATCTTGTTTTGAATCGAAAAACAAACTTACTTAGTGTTTGTGAAATATGGTGAAAAGTTATGTAGTAAATGATACGATACAAATGATCTAAAAACACGTTATTTGAACTCCTCAAAGCGTTAAAATGTTGTTTTGAATCGAAAAACAAACTTTCTTATTGTTTGTGAAATTTGGTGAAAAGTTATGTAGTAAAAGATACGATACAAATGATCAAAAAACACGTTATTTGAACTCCTCAAAGCGTTAAAATCTTGTTTTGAATCGAAAAACAAACTTTCTTTGTGTTTGTGAAATTTGGTGAAAATTTATGTACTAAAAGGTACGATACAAATGATCTAAAAACACGCTATTTGAACTCCTGAAAGCGTTAAAATCTTGTTTTAAATCGAAAAACAAACTTTCTTAGTGTTTGTGAAATTTGGTGAAAAGTTATGTAGTAAAAGATAGGATACAAATGATCTAAAAACGAGTTATTTGAACTCCTCAAAGCGTTAAAATTTTGTTTTGAATCGTAAAACAAACTAACTTAAACTTTGTGAAATTTGGTGAAAAGTCATGTAGTAAAAGATACGATACAAATGATCTAAAAACACGTTATTTGAACTCCTCAAAGCGTTAAAATCTTGTTTTGAATCGAAAAACAAACTTTCTTTGTGTTTGTGAAATTCGGTGAAAATTTATGTTGTAAAAGATACGATACAAATGATCTAAAAACACGTTATTTGAACTCCTCAAAGCGTTAAAATCTTGTTTTGAATCGAAAAACAAACTTTCTTAGTGTTTGTGAAATTTGGTGAAAATTTATGTACTAAAAGGTACGATACAAATGATCTAAAAACACGTTATTTGAACTCCTGAAAGCGTTAAAATCTTGTTTTGAATCGAAAAACAAACTTTCTTAGTGTTTGTGAAATTTGGTGAAAAGTTATGTAGTAAAAGATACGATACAAATGATCTAAAAACATGTTATTTGAACTCCTCAAAGCGTTAAAATCTTGTTTTGAATCGTAAAACAAACTTACTTAAACTTTGTGAAATTTGGTGAAAAGTCATGTAGTAAAAGATACGATACAAATGATCTAAAAACACGTTATTTGAACTCGTCAAAGCGTTAAAATCTTGTTTTGAATCGAAAAACAAACTTTCTTTGTGTTTGTGAAATTCGGTGAAAATTTATGTAGTAAAAGATACGATACAAATGATCTAAAAACACGTTATTTGAACTCCTCAAAGCGTTAAAATCTTGTTTTGAATCGAAAAACAAACTTTCTTAGTGTTTGTGAAATTTGGTGAAAATTTATGTACTAAAAGGTACGATACAAATGATCTAAAAACACGTTATTTGAACTCCTGAAAGCGTTAAAATCTTGTTTTGAATCGAAAAACAAACTTTCTTAGTGTTTGTGAAATTTGGTGAAAAGTTATGTAGTAAAAGATACGGTACAAATGATCTAAAAACAAGTTATTTGAACTCCTCAAAGCGTTAAAATCTTGTTTTGAATCAAAAAACAAACTTACTTAGAGTTTGTGAAATTTGGTGAAAAGTTATGGAGTAAATGATACGATACAAATGATCTAAAAACACGTTATTTGAACTCCTCAAAGCATTAAAATCTTGTTTTGAATCGAAAAACAAACTTTCTTTGTGTTTGTGAAATTCGGTGAAAAGTTATGTAGTAAAAGATACGATACAAATGATCTAAAAACGAGTTATTTGAACTCCTCGAAGCGTTAAAATCATGTTTTGAATCGAAAAACAAACTTTCTTATTGTTTGTGAAATTTGGTGAAAAGTTATGTAGTAAAAGATACGATACCAAATGATCTAAAAACACGTTATTTGAACTCCTCCAAGCGTTAAAATCTTGTTTTGAATCGAAAAACAAACTTACTTAGTGTTTGTGAAATATGGTGAAAAGTTATGTAGTAAATGATACGATACAAATGATCTAAAAACACGTTATTTGAACTCCTCAAAGCGTTAAAATGTTGTTTTGAATCGAAAAACAAACTTTCTTATTGTTTGTGAAATTTGGTGAAAAGTTATGTACTAAAAGATACGATACAAATGATCTAAAAACACGTTATTTGAACTCCTGAAAGCGTTAAAATCTTGTTTTGAATCGAAAAACAAACTTACTTAGTGTTTGTGAAATATGGTGAAAAGTTATGTAGTAAATGATACGATACAAATGATCTAAAAACACGTTATTTGAACTCCTCAAAGCGTTAAAATGTTGTTTTGAATCGAAAAACAAACTTTCTTATTGTTTGTGAAATTTGGTGAAAAGTTATGTAGTAAAAGATAGGATACAAATGATCTAAAAACGAGTTATTTGAACTCCTCAAAGCGTTAAAATCTTGTTTTGAATCGTAAAACAAACTAACTTAAACTTTGTGAAATTTGGTGAAAAGTCATGTAGTAAAAGATACGATACAAATGATCTAAAAACACGTTATTTGAACTCCTCAAAGCGTTGAAATCTTGTTTTGAATCGAAAAACAAACTTTCTTTGTGTTTGTGAAATTCGGTGAAAATTTATGTTGTAAAAGATACGATACAAATGATCTAAAAACACGTTATTTGAACTCCTCAAAGCGTTAAAATCTTGTTTTGAATCGAAAAACAAACTTTCTTAGTGTTTGTGAAATTTGGTGAAAATTTATGTACTAAAAGGTACGATACAAATGATCTAAAAACACGTTATTTGAACTCCTGAAAGCGTTAAAATCTTGTTTTGAATCGAAAAACAAACTTTCTTAGTGTTTGTGAAATTTGGTGAAAAGTTATGTAGTAAAAGATACGGTACAAATGATCTAAAAACAAGTTATTTGAACTCCTCTAAGCGTTAAAATCTTGTTTTGAATCGAAAAACAAACTTACTTAGAGTTTGTGAAATTTGGTGAAAAGTTATGGAGTAAATGATACGATACAAATAATCTAAAAACACGTTATTTGAACTACTCAAAGCATTAAAATCTTGTTTTGAATCGAAAAACATTCTTTCTTATTGTTTGTGAAATTTGGTGAAAAGTTATGTAGTAAAAGATACGATACAAATGATCTAAAAACACGTTATTTGAACTCCTCAAAGCGTTAAAATCTTGTTTTGAATCGAAAAACAAACTTTCTTAGTGTTTGTGAAATTTGGTGAAAATTTATGTACTAAAAGGTATGATACAAATGATCTAAAAACACGCTATTTGAACTCCTGAAAGCGTTAAAATCTTGTTTTGAATCGAAAAACAAACTTTCTTAGTGTTTGAGAAATTTGGTGAAAAGTTATGTAGTAAAAGATATGAGACAAATGATCTAAAAACGAGTCATTTGAACTCCTCAAAGCGTTAAAATCTTGTTTTGAATCGTAAAACAAACTTACTTAAACTTTGTGAAATTTGGTGAAAAGTTATGTAGTAAATGATACGATACAAATGATCTAAAAACACGTTATTTGAACTCCTCAAAGCGTTAAAATCTTGTTTTGAATCGAAAAACAAACTTTCTTATTGTTTGTGAAATTTGGTGAAAAGTTATGTAGTAAAAATACGATACAAATGATCTAAAAACACGTTATTTGAACTCCTCAAAGCGTTAAAATCTTGTTTTGAATCGAAAAACAAACTTTCTTAGTGTTTGTGAAATTTGGTGAAAAGTTATGTAGTAAAAGATACGATACAAATGATCTAAAAACATGTTATTTGAACTCCTCAAAGCGTTAAAATTTTGTTTTGAATCGAAAAACAAACTTTCTTAGTGTTTGTGAAATTTGGTGAAAAGTTATGTAGTAAAAGATATGTTACAAATGATCTAAAAACAAGTTATTTGAACTCCTCAAAGCGTTAAAATCTTGTTTTGAATCGAAAAACAAACTTACTTAGTGTTTGTGAAATTTGGTGAAAAGTTATGTAGTAAATGATACGATACAAATGATCAAAAAACACGTTATTTGAACTCCTCAAAGCGTTAAAATCTTGTTTTGAATCGAAAAACAAACTTTCTTATTGTTTGTGAAATTTGGTGAAAAGTTATGTAGTAAAAGATACGATACAAATGATCTAAAAACACGTTATTTGAACTCCTCAAAGCGTTAAAATCTTGTTTTGAATCGAAAAACAAACTTTCTTAGTGTTTGTGAAATTTGGTGAAAAGTTATGTAGTAAAAGATACGATACAAATGATCTAAAAACGAGTCATTTGAACTCCTCAAAGCGTTAAAATCTTGTTTTGAATCGAAAAACAAAATTTCTTAGTGTTTGTGAAATTTGGTGAAAGGATATGTAGTAAAAGATACGATACAAATGATCTAAAAACAAGTTATTTGAACTCCTCAAAGCGTTAAAATCTTGTTTTGAATCGAAAAACAAACTTTCTTAGTGCTTGTGAAATTTGGTGAAAAGTTATGTAGTAAAATATACCATACAAAATGATCTAAAAACATGTTATTTGAACTCCTCAAAGCGTTAAAATCTTGTTTTGAATCGAAAAACAAACTTTCTTAGTGCTTGTGAAATTTGGTGAAAAGTTATGTAGTAAAAGATACGATACAAATGATCTAAAAACAAGTTATTTGAACTCCTCAAAGCGTTAAAATTTTGTTTTGAATCGAAAAACAAACTTTCTTAGTGTTTGTGAAATTTGGTGAAAAGTTATGTAGTAAAAGATACGGTACAAATGATCTAAAAACAAGTTATTTGAACTCCTCAAAGCGTTAAAATCTTGTTTTGAATCGAAAAACAAACTTACTTAGAGTTTGTGAAATTTGGTGAAAAGTTATGGAGTAAATGATACGATACAAATGATCTAAAAACACGTTATTTGAACTCCTCAAAGCATTAAAATCTTGTTTTGAATCGAAAAACAAACTTTCTTATTGTTTGTGAAATTTGGTGAAAAGTTATGTAGTAAAAGATACGATACAAATGATCTAAAAACACGTTATTTGAACTCCTCAAAGCGTTAAAATCTTGTTTTGAATCGAAAAACAAACTTTCTTAGTGTTTGTGAAATTTGGTGAAAAGTTATGTAGTAAATGATACGATACAAATAATCTAAAAACACGTTATTTGAACTCCTCAAAGCATTAAAATCTTGTTTTGAATCGAAAAACAAACTTTCTTATTGTTTGTGAAATTTGGTGAAAAGTTATGTAGTAAAAGATACGATACAAATGATCTAAAAACACGTTATTTGAACTCCTCAAAGCGTTAAAATCTTGTTTTGAATCGAAAAACAAACTTTCTTAGTGTTTGTGAAATGTGGTGAAAATTTATGTACTAAAAGGTACGATACAAATCATCTAAAAACACGCTATTTGAACTCCTGAAAGCGTTAAAATCTTGTTTTGAATCGAAAAACAAACTTTCTTAGTGTTTGTGAAATTTGGTGAAAAGTTATGTAGTAAAAGATATGATACAAATGATCTAAAAACGAGTCATTTGAACTCCTCAAAGCGTTAAAATCTTGTTTTGAATCGTAAAACAAACTTACTTAAACTTTGTGAAATTTGGTGAAAAGTTATGTAGTAAATGATACGATACAAATGATCTAAAAACACGTTATTTGAACTCCTCAAAGCGTTAAAATCTTGCTTTGAATCGAAAAACAAACTTTCTTATTGTTTGTGAAATTTGGTGAAAAGTTATGTAGTAAAAGATACGATACAAATGATCTAAAAACACGTTATTTGAACTCCTCAAAGCGTTAAAATCTTGTATTGAATCGAAAAACAAACTTTCTTAGTGTTTGTGAAATTTGGTGAAAAGTTATGTAGTAAAAGATACGATACAAATGATCTAAAAACATGTTATTTGAACTCCTCAAAGCGTTAAAATCTTGTTTTGAATCGTAAAACAAACTTACTTAAACTTTGTGAAATTTGGTGAAAAGTCATGTAGTAAAAGATACGATACAAATGATCTAAAAACACGTTATTTGAACTCGTCAAAGCGTTAAAATCTTGTTTTGAATCGAAAAACAAACTTTCTTTGTGTTTGTGAAATTCGGTGAAAATTTATGTAGTAAAAGATACGATACAAATGATCTAAAAACACGTTATTTGAACTCCTCAAAGCGTTAAAATCTTGTTTTGAATCGAAAAACAAACTTTCTTAGTGTTTGTGAAATTTGGTGAAAATTTATGTACTAAAAGGTACGATACAAATGATCTAAAAACACGTTATTTGAACTCCTGAAAGCGTTAAAATCTTGTTTTGAATCGAAAAACAAACTTTCTTAGTGTTTGTGAAATTTGGTGAAAAGTTATGTAGTAAAAGATACGGTACAAATGATCTAAAAACAAGTTATTTGAACTCCTCAAAGCGTTAAAATCTTGTTTTGAATCGAAAAACAAACTTACTTAGAGTTTGTGAAATTTGGTGAAAAGTTATGGAGTAAATGATACGATACAAATGATCTAAAAACACGTTATTTGAACTCCTCAAAGCATTAAAATCTTGTTTTGAATCGAAAAACAAACTTTCTTTGTGTTTGTGAAATTCGGTGAAAAGTTATGTAGTAAAAGATACGATACAAATGATCTAAAAACGAGTTATTTGAACTCCTCGAAGCGTTAAAATCATGTTTTGAATCGAAAAACAAACTTTCTTATTGTTTGTGAAATTTGGTGAAAAGTTATGTAGTAAAAGATACGATACCAAATGATCTAAAAACAAGTTATTTGAACTCCTCCAAGCGTTAAAATCTTGTTTTGAATCGAAAAACAAACTTACTTAGTGTTTGTGAAATATGGTGAAAAGTTATGTAGTAAATGATACGATACAAATGATCTAAAAACACGTTATTTGAACTCCTCAAAGCGTTAAAATGTTGTTTTGAATCGAAAAACAAACTTTCTTATTGTTTGTGAAATTTGGTGAAAAGTTATGTAGTAAAAGATACGATACAAATGATCAAAAAACACGTTATTTGAACTCCTCAAAGCGTTAAAATCTTGTTTTGAATCGAAAAACAAACTTTCTTTGTGTTTGTGAAATTTGGTGAAAATTTATGTACTAAAAGGTACGATACAAATGATCTAAAAACACGCTATTTGAACTCCTGAAAGCGTTAAAATCTTGTTTTAAATCGAAAAACAAACTTTCTTAGTGTTTGTGAAATTTGGTGAAAAGTTATGTAGTAAAAGATAGGATACAAATGATCTAAAAACGAGTTATTTGAACTCCTCAAAGCGTTAAAATTTTGTTTTGAATCGTAAAACAAACTAACTTAAACTTTGTGAAATTTGGTGAAAAGTCATGTAGTAAAAGATACGATACAAATGATCTAAAAACACGTTATTTGAACTCCTCAAAGCGTTAAAATCTTGTTTTGAATCGAAAAACAAACTTTCTTTGTGTTTGTGAAATTCGGTGAAAATTTATGTTGTAAAAGATACGATACAAATGATCTAAAAACACGTTATTTGACCTCCTCAAAGCGTTAAAATCTTGTTTTGAATCGAAAAACAAACTTTCTTAGTGTTTGTGAAATTTGGTGAAAATTTATGTACTAAAAGGTACGATACAAATGATCTAAAAACACGTTATTTGAACTCCTGAAAGCGTTAAAATCTTGTTTTGAATCGAAAAACAAACTTTCTTAGTGTTTGTGAAATTTGGTGAAATGTTATGTAGTAAAAGATACGGTACAAATGATCTAAAAACAAGTTATTTGAACTCCTCTAAGCGTTAAAATCTTGTTTTGAATCGAAAAACAAACTTACTTAGAGTTTGTGAAATTTGGTGAAAAGTTATGGAGTAAATGATACGATACAAATAATCTAAAAACACGTTATTTGAACTCCTCAAAGCATTAAAATCTTGTTTTGAATCGAAAAACATTCTTTCTTATTGTTTGTGAAATTTGGTGAAAAGTTATGTAGTAAAAGATACGATACAAATGATCTAAAAACACGTTATTTGAACTCCTCAAAGCGTTAAAATCTTGTTTTGAATCGAAAAACAAACTTTCTTAGTGTTTGTGAAATTTGGTGAAAATTTATGTACTAAAAGGTATGATACAAATGATCTAAAAACACGCTATTTGAACTCCTGAAAGCGTTAAAATCTTGTTTTGAATCGAAAAACAAACTTTCTTAGTGTTTGAGAAATTTGGTGAAAAGTTATGTAGTAAAAGATATGATACAAATGATCTAAAAACGAGTCATTTGAACTCCTCAAAGCGTTAAAATCTTGTTTTGAATCGTAAAACAAACTTACTTAAACTTTGTGAAATTTGGTGAAAAGTTATGTAGTAAATGATACGATACAAATGATCTAAAAACACGTTATTTGAACTCCTCAAAGCGTTAAAATCTTGTTTTGAATCGAAAAACAAACTTTCTTATTGTTTGTGAAATTTGGTGAAAAGTTATGTAGTAAAAGATACGATACAAATGATCTAAAAACACGTTATTTGAACTCCTCAAAGCGTTAAAATCTTGTTTTGAATCGAAAAACAAACTTTCTTTGTGGTTGTGAAATTCGGTGAAAATTTATGTAGTAAAAGATACGATACAAATGATCTAAAAACACGTTATTTGAACTCCTCAAAGCGTTAAAATCTTGTTTTGAATCGAAAAACAAACTTTCTTAGTGTTTGTGAAATTTGGTGAAAATTTATGTACTAAAAGGTACGATACAAATGATCTAAAAACACGTTATTTGAACTCCTGAAAGCGTTAAAATCTTGTTTTGAATCGAAAAACAAACTTTCTTAGTGTTTGTGAAGTTTGGTGAAAAGTTATGTAGTAAAAGATACGGTACAAATGATCTAAAAACAAGTTATTTGAACTCCTCAAAGCGTTAAAATCTTGTTTTGAATCGAAAAACAAACTTACTTAGAGTTTGTGAAATTTGGTGAAAAGTTATGGAGTAAATGATACGATACAAATGATCTAAAAACACGTTATTTGAACTCCTCAAAGCATTAAAATCTTGTTTTGAATCGAAAAACAAACTTTCTTTGTGTTTGTGAAATTCGGTGAAAAGTTATGTAGTAAAAGATACGATACAAATGATCTAAAAACGAGTTATTTGAACTCCTCGAAGCGTTAAAATCATGTTTTGAATCGAAAAACAAACTTTCTTATTGTTTGTGAAATTTGGTGAAAAGTTATGTAGTAAAAGATACGATACCAAATGATCTAAAAACAAGTTATTTGAACTCCTCCAAGCGTTAAAATCTTGTTTTGAATCGAAAAACAAACTTACTTAGTGTTTGTGAAATATGGTGAAAAGTTATGTAGTAAATGATACGATACAAATGATCTAAAAACACGTTATTTGAACTCCTCAAAGCGTTAAAATGTTGTTTTGAATCGAAAAACAAACTTTCTTATTGTTTGTGAAATTTGGTGAAAAGTTATGTAGTAAAAGATACGATACAAATGATCAAAAAACACGTTATTTGAACTCCTCAAAGCGTTAAAATCTTGTTTTGAATCGAAAAACAAACTTTCTTTGTGTTTGTGAAATTTGGTGAAAATTTATGTACTAAAAGGTACGATACAAATGATCTAAAAACACGCTATTTGAACTCCTGAAAGCGTTAAAATCTTGTTTTAAATCGAAAAACAAACTTTCTTAGTGTTTGTGAAATTTGGTGAAAAGTTATGTAGTAAAAGATAGGATACAAATGATCTAAAAACGAGTTATTTGAACTCCTCAAAGCGTTAAAATCTTGTTTTGAATCGTAAAACAAACTAACTTAAACTTTGTGAAATTTGGTGAAAAGTCATGTAGTAAAAGATACGATACAAATGATCTAAAAACACGTTATTTGAACTCCTCAAAGCGTTAAAATCTTGTTTTGAATCGAAAAACAAACTTTCTTTGTGTTTGTGAAATTCGGTGAAAATTTATGTTGTAAAAGATACGATACAAATGATCTAAAAACACGTTATTTGAACTCCTCAAAGCGTTAAAATCTTGTTTTGAATCGAAAAACAAACTTTCTTAGTGTTTGTGAAATTTGGTGAAAATTTATGTACTAAAAGGTACGATACAAATGATCTAAAAACACGTTATTTGAACTCCTGAAAGCGTTAAAATCTTGTTTTGAATCGAAAAACAAACTTTCTTAGTGTTTGTGAAATTTGGTGAAAAGTTATGTAGTAAAAGATACGGTACAAATGATCTAAAAACAAGTTATTTGAACTCCTCTAAGCGTTAAAATCTTGTTTTGAATCGAAAAACAAACTTACTTAGAGTTTGTGAAATTTGGTGAAAAGTTATGGAGTAAATGATACGATACAAATAATCTAAAAACACGTTATTTGAACTCCTCAAAGCATTAAAATCTTGTTTTGAATCGAAAAACATTCTTTCTTATTGTTTGTGAAATTTGGTGAAAAGCTATGTAGTAAAAGATACGATACAAATGATCTAAAAACACGTTATTTGAACTCCTCAAAGCGTTAAAATCTTGTTTTGAATCGAAAAACAAACTTTCTTAGTGTTTGTGAAATTTGGTGAAAATTTATGTACTAAAAGGTATGATACAAATGATCTAAAAACACGCTATTTGAACTCCTGAAAGCGTTAAAATCTTGTTTTGAATCGAAAAACAAACTTTCTTAGTGTTTGAGAAATTTGGTGAAAAGTTATGTAGTAAAAGATATGATACAAATGATCTAAAAACGAGTCATTTGAACTCCTCAAAGCGTTAAAATCTTGTTTTGAATCGTAAAACAAACTTACTTAAACTTTGTGAAATTTGGTGAAAAGTTATGTAGTAAATGATACGATACAAATGATCTAAAAACACGTTATTTGAACTCCTCAAAGCGTTAAAATCTTGTTTTGAATCGAAAAACAAACTTTCTTTGTGTTTGTGAAATTCGGTGAAAATTTATGTTGTAAAAGATACGATACAAATGATCTAAAAACACGTTATTTGAACTCCTCAAAGCGTTAAAATCTTGTTTTGAATCGAAAAACAAACTTTCTTAGTGTTTGTGAAATTTGGTGAAAATTTATGTACTAAAAGGTACGATACAAATGATCTAAAAACACGTTATTTGAACTCCTGAAAGCGTTAAAATCTTGTTTTGAATCGAAAAACAAACTTTCTTAGTGTTTGTGAAATTTGGTGAAAAGTTATGTAGTAAAAGATACGGTACAAATGATCTAAAAACAAGTTATTTGAACTCCTCTAAGCGTTAAAATCTTGTTTTGAATCGAAAAACAAACTTACTTAGAGTTTGTGAAATTTGGTGAAAAGTTATGGAGTAAATGATACGATACAAATAATCTAAAAACACGTTATTTGAACTCCTCAAAGCATTAAAATCTTGTTTTGAATCGAAAAACATTCTTTCTTATTGTTTGTGAAATTTGGTGAAAAGTTATGTAGTAAAAGATACGATACAAATGATCTAAAAACACGTTATTTGAACTCCTCAAAGCGTTAAAATCTTGTTTTGAATCGAAAAACAAACTTTCTTTGTGTTTGTGAAATTCGGTGAAAATTTATGTTGTAAAAGATACGATACAAATGATCTAAAAACACGTTATTTGAACTCCTCAAAGCATTAAAATCTTGTTTTGAATCGAAAAACAAACTTTCTTAGTGTTTGTGAAATTTGGTGAAAATTTATGTACTAAAAGGTACGATACAAATGATCTAAAAACACGTTATTTGAACTCCTGAAAGCGTTAAAATCTTGTTTTGAATCGAAAAACAAACTTTCTTAGTGTTTGTGAAATTTGGTGAAAAGTTATGTAGTAAAAGATACGGTACAAATGATCTAAAAACAAGTTATTTGAACTCCTCTAAGCGTTAAAATCTTGTTTTGAATCGAAAAACAAACTTACTTAGAGTTTGTGAAATTTGGTGAAAAGTTATGGAGTAAATGATACGATACAAATAATCTAAAAACACGTTATTTGAACTCCTCAAAGCATTAAAATCTTGTTTTGAATCGAAAAACATTCTTTCTTATTGTTTGTGAAATTTGGTGAAAAGTTATGTAGTAAAAGATACGATACAAATGATCTAAAAACACGTTATTTGAACTCCTCAAAGCGTTAAAATCTTGTTTTGAATCGAAAAACAAACTTTCTTAGTGTTTGTGAAATTTGGTGAAAATTTATGTACTAAAAGGTATGATACAAATGATCTAAAAACACGCTATTTGAACTCCTGAAAGCGTTAAAATCTTGTTTTGAATCGAAAAACAAACTTTCTTAGTGTTTGAGAAATTTGGTGAAAAGTTATGTAGTAAAAGATATGATACAAATGATCTAAAAACGAGTCATTTGAACTCCTCAAAGCGTTAAAATCTTGTTTTGAATCGTAAAACAAACTTACTTAAACTTTGTGAAATTTGGTGAAAAGTTATGTAGTAAATGATACGATACAAATGATCTAAAAACACGTTATTTGAACTCCTCAAAGCGTTAAAATCTTGTTTTGAATCGAAAAACAAACTTTCTTATTGTTTGTGAAATTTGGTGAAAAGTTATGTAGTAAAAGATACGATACAAATGATCTAAAAACACGTTATTTGAACTCCTCAAAGCGTTAAAATCTTGTTTTGAATCGAAAAACAAACTTTCTTAGTGTTTGTGAAATTTGGTGAAAAGTTATGTAGTAAAAGATACGGTACAAATGATCTAAAAACAAGTTATTTGAACTCCTCTAAGCGTTAAAATCTTGTTTTGAATCGAAAAACAAACTTACTTAGAGTTTGTGAAATTTGGTGAAAAGTTATGGAGTAAATGATACGATACAAATAATCTAAAAACACGTTATTTGAACTCCTCAAAGCATTAAAATCTTGTTTTGAATCGAAAAACATTCTTTCTTATTGTTTGTGAAATTTGGTGAAAAGTTATGTAGTAAAAGATACGATACAAATGATCTAAAAACACGTTATTTGAACTCCTCAAAGCGTTAAAATCTTGTTTTGAATCGAAAAACAAACTTTCTTTGTGTTTGTGAAATTCGGTGAAAATTTATGTTGTAAAAGATACGATACAAATGATCTAAAAACACGTTATTTGAACTCCTCAAAGCGTTAAAATCTTGTTTTGAATCGAAAAACAAACTTTCTTAGTGTTTGTGAAATTTGGTGAAAATTTATGTACTAAAAGGTACGATACAAATGATCTAAAAACACGTTATTTGAACTCCTGAAAGCGTTAAAATCTTGTTTTGAATCGAAAAACAAACTTTCTTAGTGTTTGTGAAATTTGGTGAAAAGTTATGTAGTAAAAGATACGGTACAAATGATCTAAAAACAAGTTATTTGAACTCCTCTAAGCGTTAAAATCTTGTTTTGAATCGAAAAACAAACTTACTTAGAGTTTGTGAAATTTGGTGAAAAGTTATGGAGTAAATGATACGATACAAATAATCTAAAAACACGTTATTTGAACTCCTCAAAGCATTAAAATCTTGTTTTGAATCGAAAAACATTCTTTCTTATTGTTTGTGAAATTTGGTGAAAAGTTATGTAGTAAAAGATACGATACAAATGATCTAAAAACACGTTATTTGAACTCCTCAAAGCGTTAAAATCTTGTTTTGAATCGAAAAACAAACTTTCTTAGTGTTTGTGAAATTTGGTGAAAATTTATGTACTAAAAGGTATGATACAAATGATCTAAAAACACGCTATTTGAACTCCTGAAAGCGTTAAAATCTTGTTTTGAATCGAAAAACAAACTTTCTTAGTGTTTGAGAAATTTGGTGAAAAGTTATGTAGTAAAAGATATGATACAAATGATCTAAAAACGAGTCATTTGAACTCCTCAAAGCGTTAAAATCTTGTTTTGAATCGTAAAACAAACTTACTTAAACTTTGTGAAATTTGGTGAAAAGTTATGTAGTAAATGATACGATACAAATGATCTAAAAACACGTTATTTGAACTCCTCAAAGCGTTAAAATCTTGTTTTGAATCGAAAAACAAACTTTCTTATTGTTTGTGAAATTTGGTGAAAAGTTATGTAGTAAAAGATACGATACAAATGATCTAAAAACACGTTATTTGAACTCCTCAAAGCGTTAAAATCTTGTTTTGAATCGAAAAACAAACTTTCTTAGTGTTTGTGAAATTTGGTGAAAAGTTATGTAGTAAAAGATACGATACAAATGATCTAAAAACATGTTATTTGAACTCCTCAAAGCGTTAAAATTTTGTTTTGAATCGAAAAACAAACTTTCTTAGTGTTTGTGAAATTTGGTGAAAAGTTATGTAGTAAAAGATATGTTACAAATGATCTAAAAACAAGTTATTTGAACTCCTCAAAGCGTTAAAATCTTGTTTTGAATCGAAAAACAAACTTACTTAGTGTTTGTGAAATTTGGTGAAAAGTTATGTAGTAAATGATACGATACAAATGATCTAAAAACACGTTATTTGAACTCCTCAAAGCGTTAAAATCTTGTTTTGAATCGAAAAACAAACTTTCTTATTGTTTGTGAAATTTGGTGAAAAGTTATGTAGTAAAAGATACGATACAAATGATCTAAAAACACGTTATTTGAACTCCTCAAAGCGTTAAAATCTTGTTTTGAATCGAAAAACAAACTTTCTTAGTGCTTGTGAAATTTGGTGAAAAGTTATGTACTAAAAGATACGATACAAATGATCTAAAAACAAGTTATTTGAACTCCTCAAAGCGTTAATATCATGTTTTGAATCGAAAAACAAACTTTCTTATTGTTTGTGAAATTTGGTGAAAATTCATGTAGTAAAAGATACGATACAAATGATCTAAAAACACGTCATTTGAACTCCTCAAAGCGTTAAAATCTTGTTTTGAATCGAAAAACTAACTTTCTTTGTGTTTGTGAAATTCGGTGAAAAGTTATGTAGTAAAAGATACGATACAAATGATCTAAAAACGAGTTATTTGAACTCCTTGAAGCGTTAAAATCATGTTTTGAATCGAAAAACAAACTTTCTTATTGTTTGTGAAATTTGGTGAAAAGTTATGTAGTAAAAGATACGATACCAAATGATATAAAAACAAGTTATTTGAACTCCTCAAGGCGTTAAAATCTTGTTTTGAATCGAAAAACAAACTTACTTAGTGTTTGTGAAATTTGGTGAAAAGTTATGTAGTAAAAGATACGATACAAATGATCTAAAAACACGTTATTTGAACTCCTCAACGCGTTAAAATCTTGTTTTGAATCGAAAAACAAACTTTCTTAGTGTTTGTCAAATTTGGTGAAAATTTATGTACTAAAAGATACGATACAAATGATCTAAAAACACGTTATTTGAACTCCTCAAAGCGTTAAAATCATGTTTTGAATCGAAAAACAAACTTTCTTAGTGTTTGTGAAATTTGGTGAAAAGTTATGTAGTAAAAGATACGATACCAAATGATCTAAAAATGAGTCATTTGAACTCCTCAAAGCGTTAAAATCTTGTTTTGAATCGAAAAACAAACTTACTTAGAGTTTGTGAAATTTGGTGAAAAGTTATGGAGTAAATGATACGATACAAATAATCTAAAAACACGTTATTTGAACTCCTCAAAGCATTAAAATCTTGTTTTGAATCGAAAAACATTCTTTCTTATTGTTTGTGAAATTTGGTGAAAAGTTATGTAGTAAAAGATACGATACAAATGATCTAAAAACACGTTATTTGAACTCCTCAAAGCGTTAAAATCTTGTTTTGAATCGAAAAACAAACTTTCTTAGTGTTTGTGAAATTTGGTGAAAATTTATGTACTAAAAGGTATGATACAAATGATCTAAAAACACGCTATTTGAACTCCTGAAAGCGTTAAAATCTTGTTTTGAATCGAAAAACAAACTTTCTTAGTGTTTGAGAAATTTGGTGAAAAGTTATGTAGTAAAAGATATGATACAAATGATCTAAAAACGAGTCATTTGAACTCCTCAAAGCGTTAAAATCTTGTTTTGAATCGTAAAACAAACTTACTTAAACTTTGTGAAATTTGGTGAAAAGTTATGTAGTAAATGATACGATACAAATGATCTAAAAACACGTTATTTGAACTCCTCAAAGCGTTAAAATCTTGTTTTGAATCGAAAAACAAACTTTCTTATTGTTTGTGAAATTTGGTGAAAAGTTATGTAGTAAAAGATACGATACAAATGATCTAAAAACACGTTATTTGAACTCCTCAAAGCGTTAAAATCTTGTTTTGAATCGAAAAACAAACTTTCTTAGTGTTTGTGAAATTTGGTGAAAAGTTATGTAGTAAAAGATACGATACAAATGATCTAAAAACATGTTATTTGAACTCCTCAAAGCGTTAAAATTTTGTTTTGAATCGAAAAACAAACTTTCTTAGTGTTTGTGAAATTTGGTGAAAAGTTATGTAGTAAAAGATATGTTACAAATGATCTAAAAACAAGTTATTTGAACTCCTCAAAGCGTTAAAATCTTGTTTTGAATCGAAAAACAAACTTACTTAGTGTTTGTGAAATTTGGTGAAAAGTTATGTAGTAAATGATACGATACAAATGATCAAAAAACACGTTATTTGAACTCCTCAAAGCGTTAAAATCTTGTTTTGAATCGAAAAACAAACTTTCTTATTGTTTGTGAAATTTGGTGAAAAGTTATGTAGTAAAAGATACGATACAAATGATCTAAAAACACGTTATTTGAACTCCTCAAAGCGTTAAAATCTTGTTTTGAATCGAAAAACAAACTTTCTTAGTGTTTGTGAAATTTGGTGAAAAGTTATGTAGTAAAATATACGATACAAATGATCTAAAAACGAGTCATTTGAACTCCTCAAAGCGTTAAAATCTTGTTTTGAATCGAAAAACAAAATTTCTTAGTGTTTGTGAAATTTGGTGAAAGGATATGTAGTAAAAGATACGATACAAATGATCTAAAAACAAGTTATTTGAACTCCTCAAAGCGTTAAAATCTTGTTTTGAATCGAAAAACAAACTTTCTTAGTGCTTGTGAAATTTGGTGAAAAGTTATGTAGTAAAAGATACGATACAAAATGATCTAAAAACATGTTATTTGAACTCCTCAAAGCGTTAAAATCTTGTTTTGAATCGAAAAACAAACTTTCTTAGTGCTTGTGAAATTTGATACGATACAAATGATCTAAAAACACGTTATTTGAACTCCTCAAAGCATTAAAATCTTGTTTTGAATCGAAAAACAAACTTTCTTATTGTTTGTGAAATTTGGTGAAAAGATATGTAGTAAAAGATACGATACAAATGATCTAAAAACACGTTATTTGAACTCCTCAAAGCGTTAAAATCTTGTTTTGAATCGAAAAACAAACTTTCTTAGTGTTTGTGAAATGTGGTGAAAATTTATGTACTAAAAGGTACGATACAAATCATCTAAAAACACGCTATTTGAACTCCTGAAAGCGTTAAAATCTTGTTTTGAATCGAAAAACAAACTTTCTTAGTGTTTGTGAAATTTGGTGAAAAGTTATGTAGTAAAAGATATGATACAAATGATCTAAAAACGAGTCATTTGAACTCCTCAAAGCGTTAAAATCTTGTTTTGAATCGTAAAACAAACTTACTTAAACTTTGTGAAATTTGGTGAAAAGTTATGTAGTAAATGATACGATACAAATGATCTAAAAACACGTTATTTGAACTCCTCAAAGCGTTAAAATCTTGTTTTGAATCGAAAAACAAACTTTCTTATTGTTTGTGAAATTTGGTGAAAAGTTATGTAGTAAAAGATACGATACAAATGATCTAAAAACACGTTATTTGAACTCCTCAAAGCGTTAAAATCTTGTTTTGAATCGAAAAACAAACTTTCTTAGTGTTTGTGAAATTTGGTGATAAGTTATGTAGTAAAAGATACGATACAAATGATCTAAAAACATGTTATTTGAACTCCTCAAAGCGTTAAAATCTTGTTTTGAATCGTAAAACAAACTTACTTAAACTTTGTGAAATTTGGTGAAAAGTCATGTAGTAAAAGATACGATACAAATGATCTAAAAACACGTTATTTGAACTCCTCAAAGCGTTAAAATCTTGTTTTGAATCGAAAAACAAACTTTCTTTGTGTTTGTGAAATTCGGTGAAAATTTATGTAGTAAAAGATACGATACAAATGATCTAAAAACACGTTATTTGAACTCCTCAAAGCGTTAAAATCTTGTTTTGAATCGAAAAACAAACTTTCTTAGTGTTTGTGAAATTTGGTGAAAATTTATGTACTAAAAGGTACGATACAAATGATCTAAAAACACGTTATTTGAACTCCTGAAAGCGTTAAAATCTTGTTTTGAATCGAAAAACAAACTTTCTTAGTGTTTGTGAAATTTGGTGAAAAGTTATGTAGTAAAAGATACGGTACAAATGATCTAAAAACAAGTTATTTGAACTCCTCAAAGCGTTAAAATCTTGTTTTGAATCGAAAAACAAACTTACTTAGAGTTTGTGAAATTTGGTGAAAAGTTATGGAGTAAATGATACGATACAAATGATCTAAAAACACGTTATTTGAACTCCTCAAAGCATTAAAATCTTGTTTTGAATCGAAAAACAAACTTTCTTTGTGTTTGTGAAATTCGGTGAAAAGTTATGTAGTAAAAGATACGATACAAATGATCTAAAAACGAGTTATTTGAACTCCTCGAAGCGTTAAAATCATGTTTTGAATCGAAAAACAAACTTTCTTATTGTTTGTGAAATTTGGTGAAAAGTTATGTAGTAAAAGATACGATACCATATGATCTAAAAACAAGTTATTTGAACTCCTCCAAGCGTTAAAATCTTGTTTTGAATCGAAAAACAAACTTACTTAGTGTTTGTGAAATATGGTGAAAAGTTATGTAGTAAATGATACGATACAAATGATCTAAAAACACGTTATTTGAACTCCTCAAAGCGTTAAAATGTTGTTTTGAATCGAAAAACAAACTTTCTTATTGTTTGTGAAATTTGGTGAAAAGTTATGTAGTAAAAGATACGATACAAATGATCAAAAAACACGTTATTTGAACTCCTCAAAGCGTTAAAATCTTGTTTTGAATCGAAAAACAAACTTTCTTTGTGTTTGTGAAATTTGGTGAAAATTTATGTACTAAAAGGTACGATACAAATGATCTAAAAACACGCTATTTGAACTCCTGAAAGCGTTAAAATCTTGTTTTAAATCGAAAAACAAACTTTCTTAGTGTTTGTGAAATTTGGTGAAAAGTTATGTAGTAAAAGATAGGATACAAATGATCTAAAAACGAGTTATTTGAACTCCTCAAAGCGTTAAAATTTTGTTTTGAATCGTAAAACAAACTAACTTAAACTTTGTGAAATTTGGTGAAAAGTCATGTAGTAAAAGATACGATACAAATGATCTAAAAACACGTTATTTGAACTCCTCAAAGCGTTAAAATCTTGTTTTGAATCGAAAAACAAACTTTCTTTGTGTTTGTGAAATTCGGTGAAAATTTATGTTGTAAAAGATACGATACAAATGATCTAAAAACACGTTATTTGAACTCCTCAAAGCGTTAAAATCTTGTTTTGAATCGAAAAACAAACTTTCTTAGTGTTTGTGAAATTTGGTGAAAATTTATGTACTAAAAGGTACGATACAAATGATCTAAAAACACGTTATTTGAACTCCTGAAAGCGTTAAAATCTTGTTTTGAATCGAAAAACAAACTTTCTTAGTGTTTGTGAAATTTGGTGAAAAGTTATGTAGTAAAAGATACGGTACAAATGATCTAAAAACAAGTTATTTGAACTCCTCTAAGCGTTAAAATCTTGTTTTGAATCGAAAAACAAACTTACTTAGAGTTTGTGAAATTTGGTGAAAAGTTATGGAGTAAATGATACGATACAAATGATCTAAAAACACGTTATTTGAACTCCTCAAAGCGTTAAAATCTTGTTTTGAATCGAAAAACAAACTTTCTTAGTGCTTGTGAAATTTGGTGAAAAGTTATGTACTAAAAGATACGATACAAATGATCTAAAAACAAGTTATTTGAACTCCTCAAAGCGTTAATATCATGTTTTGAATCGAAAAACAAACTTTCTTATTGTTTGTGAAATTTGGTGAAAATTCATGTAGTAAAAGATACGATACAAATGATCTAAAAACACGTCATTTGAACTCCTCAAAGCGTTAAAATCTTGTTTTGAATCGAAAAACTAACTTTCTTTGTGTTTGTGAAATTCGGTGAAAAGTTATGTAGTAAAAGATACGATACAAATGATCTAAAAACGAGTTATTTGAACTCCTCGAAGCGTTAAAATCATGTTTTGAATCGAAAAACAAACTTTCTTATTGTTTGTGAAATTTGGTGAAAAGTTATGTAGTAAAAGATACGATACCAAATGATATAAAAACAAGTTATTTGAACTCCTCAAGGCGTTAAAATCTTGTTTTGAATCGAAAAACAAACTTACTTAGTGTTTGTGAAATTTGGTGAAAAGTTATGTAGTAAAAGATACGATACAAATGATCTAAAAACACGTTATTTGAACTCCTCAACGCGTTAAAATCTTGTTTTGAATCGAAAAACAAACTTTCTTAGTGTTTGTCAAATTTGGTGAAAATTTATGTACTAAAAGATACGATACAAATGATCTAAAAACACGTTATTTGAACTCCTCAAAGCGTTAAAATCATGTTTTGAATCGAAAAACAAACTTTCTTAGTGTTTGTGAAATTTGGTGAAAAGTTATGTAGTAAAAGATACGATACCAAATGATCTAAAAATGAGTCATTTGAACTCCTCAAAGCGTTAAAATCTTGTTTTGAATCGAAAAACAAACTTACTTAGAGTTTGTGAAATTTGGTGAAAAGTTATGGAGTAAATGATACGATACAAATAATCTAAAAACACGTTATTTGAACTCCTCAAAGCATTAAAATCTTGTTTTGAATCGAAAAACATTCTTTCTTATTGTTTGTGAAATTTGGTGAAAAGTTATGTAGTAAAAGATACGATACAAATGATCTAAAAACACGTTATTTGAACTCCTCAAAGCGTTAAAATCTTGTTTTGAATCGAAAAACAAACTTTCTTAGTGTTTGTGAAATTTGGTGAAAATTTATGTACTAAAAGGTATGATACAAATGATCTAAAAACACGCTATTTGAACTCCTGAAAGCGTTAAAATCTTGTTTTGAATCGAAAAACAAACTTTCTTAGTGTTTGAGAAATTTGGTGAAAAGTTATGTAGTAAAAGATATGATACAAATGATCTAAAAACGAGTCATTTGAACTCCTCAAAGCGTTAAAATCTTGTTTTGAATCGTAAAACAAACTTACTTAAACTTTGTGAAATTTGGTGAAAAGTTATGTAGTAAATGATACGATACAAATGATCTAAAAACACGTTATTTGAACTCCTCAAAGCGTTAAAATCTTGTTTTGAATCGAAAAACAAACTTTCTTATTGTTTGTGAAATTTGGTGAAAAGTTATGTAGTAAAAGATACGATACAAATGATCTAAAAACACGTTATTTGAACTCCTCAAAGCGTTAAAATCTTGTTTTGAATCGAAAAACAAACTTTCTTAGTGTTTGTGAAATTTGGTGAAAAGTTATGTAGTAAAAGATACGATACAAATGATCTAAAAACATGTTATTTGAACTCCTCAAAGCGTTAAAATTTTGTTTTGAATCGAAAAACAAACTTTCTTAGTGTTTGTGAAATTTGGTGAAAAGTTATGTAGTAAAAGATATGTTACAAATGATCTAAAAAAAGTTATTTGAACTCCTCAAAGCGTTAAAATCTTGTTTTGAATCGAAAAACAAACTTACTTAGTGTTTGTGAAATTTGGTGAAAAGTTATGTAGTAAATGATACGATACAAATGATCAAAAAACACGTTATTTGAACTCCTCAAAGCGTTAAAATCTTGTTTTGAATCGAAAAACAAACTTTCTTATTGTTTGTGAAATTTGGTGAAAAGTTATGTAGTAAAAGATACGATACAAATGATCTAAAAACACGTTATTTGAACTCCTCAAAGCGTTAAAATCTTGTTTTGAATCGAAAAACTAACTTTCTTAGTGTTTGTGAAATTTGGTGAAAAGTTATGTAGTAAAATATACGATACAAATGATCTAAAAACGAGTCATTTGAACTCCTCAAAGCGTTAAAATCTTGTTTTGAATCGAAAAACAAAATTTCTTAGTGTTTGTGAAATTTGGTGAAAGGATATGTAGTAAAAGATACGATACAAATGATCTAAAAACAAGTTATTTGAACTCCTCAAAGCGTTAAAATCTTGTTTTGAATCGAAAAACAAACTTTCTTAGTGCTTGTGAAATTTGGTGAAAAGTTATGTAGTAAAAGATACGATACAAAATGATCTAAAAACATGTTATTTGAACTCCTCAAAGCGTTAAAATCTTGTTTTGAATCGAAAAACAAACTTTCTTAGTGCTTGTGAAATTTGATACGATACAAATGATCTAAAAACACGTTATTTGAACTCCTCAAAGCATTAAAATCTTGTTTTGAATCGAAAAACAAACTTTCTTATTGTTTGTGAAATTTGGTGAAAAGATATGTAGTAAAAGATACGATACAAATGATCTAAAAACACGTTATTTGAACTCCTCAAAGCGTTAAAATCTTGTTTTGAATCGAAAAACAAACTTTCTTAGTGTTTGTGAAATGTGGTGAAAATTTATGTACTAAAAGGTACGATACAAATCATCTAAAAACACGCTATTTGAACTCCTGAAAGCGTTAAAATCTTGTTTTGAATCGAAAAACAAACTTTCTTAGTATTTGTGAAATTTGGTGAAAAGTTATGTAGTAAAAGATATGATACAAATGATCTAAAAACGAGTCATTTGAACTCCCCAAAGCGTTAAAATCTTGTTTTGAATCGTAAAACAAACTTACTTAAACTTTGTGAAATTTGGTGAAAAGTTATGTAGTAAATGATACGATACAAATGATCTAAAAACACGTTATTTGAACTCCTCAAAGCGTTAAAATCTTGTTTTGAATCGAAAAACAAACTTTCTTATTGTTTGTGAAATTTGGTGAAAAGTTATGTAGTAAAAGATACGATACAAATGATCTAAAAACACGTTATTTGAACTCCTCAAAGCGTTAAAATCTTGTTTTGAATCGAAAAACAAACTTTCTTAGTGTTTGTGAAATTTGGTGATAAGTTATGTAGTAAAAGATACGATACAAATGATCTAAAAACATGTTATTTGAACTCCTCAAAGCGTTAAAATCTTGTTTTGAATCGTAAAACAAACTTACTTAAACTTTGTGAAATTTGGTGAAAAGTCATGTAGTAAAAGATACGATACAAATGATCTAAAAACACGTTATTTGAACTCCTCAAAGCGTTAAAATCTTGTTTTGAATCGAAAAACAAACTTTCTTTGTGTTTGTGAAATTCGGTGAAAATTTATGTAGTAAAAGATACGATACAAATGATCTAAAAACACGTTATTTGAACTCCTCAAAGCGTTAAAATCTTGTTTTGAATCGAAAAACAAACTTTCTTAGTGTTTGTGAAATTTGGTGAAAATTTATGTACTAAAAGGTACGATACAAATGATCTAAAAACACGTTATTTGAACTCCTGAAAGCGTTAAAATCTTGTTTTGAATCGAAAAACAAACTTTCTTAGTGTTTGTGAAATTTGGTGAAAAGTTATGTAGTAAAAGATACGGTACAAATGATCTAAAAACAAGTTATTTGAACTCCTCAAAGCGTTAAAATCTTGTTTTGAATCGAAAAACAAACTTACTTAGAGTTTGTGAAATTTGGTGAAAAGTTATGGAGTAAATGATACGATACAAATGATCTAAAAACACGTTATTTGAACTCCTCAAAGCATTAAAATCTTGTTTTGAATCGAAAAACAAACTTTCTTTGTGTTTGTGAAATTCGGTGAAAAGTTATGTAGTAAAAGATACGATACAAATGATCTAAAAACGAGTTATTTGAACTCCTCGAAGCGTTAAAATCATGTTTTGAATCGAAAAACAAACTTTCTTATTGTTTGTGAAATTTGGTGAAAAGTTATGTAGTAAAAGATACGATACCAAATGATCTAAAAACAAGTTATTTGAACTCCTCCAAGCGTTAAAATCTTGTTTTGAATCGAAAAACAAACTTACTTAGTGTTTGTGAAATATGGTGAAAAGTTATGTAGTAAATGATACGATACAAATGATCTAAAAACACGTTATTTGAACTCCTCAAAGCGTTAAAATGTTGTTTTGAATCGAAAAACAAACTTTCTTATTGTTTGTGAAATTTGGTGAAAAGTTATGTAGTAAAAGATACGATACAAATGATCAAAAAACACGTTATTTGAACTCCTCAAAGCGTTAAAATCTTGTTTTGAATCGAAAAACAAACTTTCTTTGTGTTTGTGAAATTTGGTGAAAATTTATGTACTAAAAGGTACGATACAAATGATCTAAAAACACGCTATTTGAACTCCTGAAAGCGTTAAAATCTTGTTTTAAATCGAAAAACAAACTTTCTTAGTGTTTGTGAAATTTGGTGAAAAGTTATGTAGTAAAAGATAGGATACAAATGATCTAAAAACGAGTTATTTGAACTCCTCAAAGCGTTAAAATTTTGTTTTGAATCGTAAAACAAACTAACTTAAACTTTGTGAAATTTGGTGAAAAGTCATGTAGTAAAAGATACGATACAAATGATCTAAAAACACGTTATTTGAACTCCTCAAAGCGTTAAAATCTTGTTCTGAATCGAAAAACAAACTTTCTTTGTGTTTGTGAAATTCGGTGAAAATTTATGTTGTAAAAGATACGATACAAATGATCTAAAAACACGTTATTTGAACTCCTCAAAGCGTTAAAATCTTGTTTTGAATCGAAAAACAAACTTTCTTAGTGTTTGTGAAATTTGGTGAAAATTTATGTACTAAAAGGTACGATACAAATGATCTAAAAACACGTTATTTGAACTCCTGAAAGCGTTAAAATCTTGTTTTGAATCGAAAAACAAACTTTCTTAGTGTTTGTGAAATTTGGTGAAAAGTTATGTAGTAAAAGATACGGTACAAATGATCTAAAAACAAGTTATTTGAACTCCTCTAAGCGTTAAAATCTTGTTTTGAATCGAAAAACAAACTTACTTAGAGTTTGTGAAATTTGGTGAAAAGTTATGGAGTAAATGATACGATACAAATAATCTAAAAACACGTTATTTGAACTCCTCAAAGCATTAAAATCTTGTTTTGAATCGAAAAACAAACTTTCTTAGTGTTTGTGAAATTTGGTGAAAAGTTATGTAGTAAAAGATATGATACAAATGATCTAAAAACGAGTCATTTGAACTCCTCAAAGCGTTAAAATCTTGTTTTGAATCGTAAAACAAACTTACTTAAACTTTGTGAAATTTGGTGAAAAGTTATGTAGTAAATCATACGATACAAATGATCTAAAAACACGTTATTTGAACTCCTCAAAGCGTTAAAATCTTGTTTTGAATCGAAAAACAAACTTTCTTATTGTTTGTGAAATTTGGTGAAAAGTTATGTAGTAAAAGATACGATACAAATGATCTAAAAACACGTTATTTGAACTCCTCAAAGCGTTAAAATCTTGTTTTGAATCGAAAAACAAACTTTCTTAGTGTTTGTGAAATTTGGTGATAAGTTATGTAGTAAAAGATACGATACAAATGATCTAAAAACATGTTATTTGAACTCCTCAAAGCGTTAAAATCTTGTTTTGAATCGTAAAACAAACTTACTTAAACTTTGTGAAATTTGGTGAAAAGTCATGTAGTAAAAGATACGATACAAATGATCTAAAAACACGTTATTTGAACTCCTCAAAGCGTTAAAATCTTGTTTTGAATCGAAAAACAAACTTTCTTTGTGTTTGTGAAATTCGGTGAAAATTTATGTAGTAAAAGATACGATACAAATGATCTAAAAACACGTTATTTGAACTCCTCAAAGCGTTAAAATCTTGTTTTGAATCGAAAAACAAACTTTCTTAGTGTTTGTGAAATTTGGTGAAAATTTATGTACTAAAAGGTACGATACAAATGATCTAAAAACACGTTATTTGAACTCCTGAAAGCGTTAAAATCTTGTTTTGAATCGAAAAACAAACTTTCTTAGTGTTTGTGAAATTTGGTGAAAAGTTATGTAGTAAAAGATACGGTACAAATGATCTAAAAACAAGTTATTTGAACTCCTCAAAGCGTTAAAATCTTGTTTTGAATCGAAAAACAAACTTACTTAGAGTTTGTGAAATTTGGTGAAAAGTTATGGAGTAAATGATACGATACAAATGATCTAAAAACACGTTATTTGAACTCCTCAAAGCATTAAAATCTTGTTTTGAATCGAAAAACAAACTTTCTTTGTGTTTGTGAAATTCGGTGAAAAGTTATGTAGTAAAAGATACGATACAAATGATCTAAAAACGAGTTATTTGAACTCCTCGAAGCGTTAAAATCATGTTTTGAATCGAAAAACAAACTTTCTTATTGTTTGTGAAATTTGGTGAAAAGTTATGTAGTAAAAGATACGATACCAAATGATCTAAAAACAAGTTATTTGAACTCCTCCAAGCGTTAAAATCTTGTTTTGAATCGAAAAACAAACTTACTTAGTGTTTGTGAAATATGGTGAAAAGTTATGTAGTAAATGATACGATACAAATGATCTAAAAACACGTTATTTGAACTCCTCAAAGCGTTAAAATGTTGTTTTGAATCGAAAAACAAACTTTCTTATTGTTTGTGAAATTTGGTGAAAAGTTATGTAGTAAAAGATACGATACAAATGATCAAAAAACACGTTATTTGAACTCCTCAAAGCGTTAAAATCTTGTTTTGAATCGAAAAACAAACTTTCTTTGTGTTTGTGAAATTTGGTGAAAATTTATGTACTAAAAGGTACGATACAAATGATCTAAAAACACGCTATTTGAACTCCTGAAAGCGTTAAAATCTTGTTTTAAATCGAAAAACAAACTTTCTTAGTGTTTGTGAAATTTGGTGAAAAGTTATGTAGTAAAAGATAGGATACAAATGATCTAAAAACGAGTTATTTGAACTCCTCAAAGCGTTAAAATTTTGTTTTGAATCGTAAAACAAACTAACTTAAACTTTGTGAAATTTGGTGAAAAGTCATGTAGTAAAAGATACGATACAAATGATCTAAAAACACGTTATTTGAACTCCTCAAAGCGTTAAAATCTTGTTTTGAATCGAAAAACAAACTTTCTTTGTGTTTGTGAAATTCGGTGAAAATTTATGTTGTAAAAGATACGATACAAATGATCTAAAAACACGTTATTTGAACTCCTCAAAGCGTTAAAATCTTGTTTTGAATCGAAAAACAAACTTTCTTAGTGTTTGTGAAATTTGGTGAAAATTTATGTACTAAAAGGTACGATACAAATGATCTAAAAACACGTTATTTGAACTCCTGAAAGCGTTAAAATCTTGTTTTGAATCGAAAAACAAACTTTCTTAGTGTTTGTGAAATTTGGTGAAAAGTTATGTAGTAAAAGATACGGTACAAATGATCTAAAAACAAGTTATTTGAACTCCTCTAAGCGTTAAAATCTTGTTTTGAATCGAAAAACAAACTTACTTAGAGTTTGTGAAATTTGGTGAAAAGTTATGGAGTAAATGATACGATACAAATAATCTAAAAACACGTTATTTGAACTCCTCAAAGCATTAAAATCTTGTTTTGAATCGAAAAACATTCTTTCTTATTGTTTGTGAAATTTGGTGAAAAGTTATGTAGTAAAAGATACGATACAAATGATCTAAAAACACGTTATTTGAACTCCTCAAAGCGTTAAAATCTTGTTTTGAATCGAAAAACAAACTTTCTTAGTGTTTGTGAAATTTGGTGAAAATTTATGTACTAAAAGGTATGATACAAATGATCTAAAAACACGCTATTTGAACTCCTGAAAGCGTTAAAATCTTGTTTTGAATCGAAAAACAAACTTTCTTAGTGTTTGAGAAATTTGGTGAAAAGTTATGTAGTAAAAGATATGATACAAATGATCTAAAAACGAGTCATTTGAACTCCTCAAAGCGTTAAAATCTTGTTTTGAATCGTAAAACAAACTTACTTAAACTTTGTGAAATTTGGTGAAAAGTTATGTAGTAAATGATACGATACAAATGATCTAAAAACACGTTATTTGAACTCCTCAAAGCGTTAAAATCTTGTTTTGAATCGAAAAACAAACTTTCTTATTGTTTGTGAAATTTGGTGAAAAGTTATGTAGTAAAAGATACGATACAAATGATCTAAAAACACGTTATTTGAACTCCTCAAAGCGTTAAAATCTTGTTTTGAATCGAAAAACAAACTTTCTTAGTGTTTGTGAAATTTGGTGAAAAGTTATGTAGTAAAAGATACGATACAAATGATCTAAAAACATGTTATTTGAACTCCTCAAAGCGTTAAAATTTTGTTTTGAATCGAAAAACAAACTTTCTTAGTGTTTGTGAAATTTGGTGAAAAGTTATGTAGTAAAAGATATGTTACAAATGATCTAAAAACAAGTTATTTGAACTCCTCAAATCGTTAAAATCTTGTTTTGAATCGAAAAACAAACTTACTTAGTGTTTGTGAAATTTGGTGAAAAGTTATGTAGTAAATGATACGATACAAATGATCTAAAAACACGTTATTTGAACTCCTCAAAGCGTTAAAATCTTGTTTTGAATCGAAAAACAAACTTTCTTATTGTTTGTGAAATTTGGTGAAAAGTTATGTAGTAAAAGATACGATACAAATGATCTAAAAACACGTTATTTGAACTCCTCAAAGCGTTAAAATCTTGTTTTGAATCGAAAAACAAACTTTCTTAGTGCTTGTGAAATTTGGTGAAAAGTTATGTACTAAAAGATACGATACAAATGATCTAAAAACAAGTTATTTGAACTCCTCAAAGCGTTAATATCATGTTTTGAATCGAAAAACAAACTTTCTTATTGTTTGTGAAATTTTGTGAAAAGTCATGTAGTAAAAGATACGATACAAATGATCTAAAAACACGTCATTTGAACTCCTCAAAGCGTTAAAATCT
This sequence comes from Luzula sylvatica, assembly GCA_946800325.1. NCBI lineage: Eukaryota > Viridiplantae > Streptophyta > Magnoliopsida > Poales > Juncaceae > Luzula > Luzula sylvatica. The sequence continues at coordinate 16,159,597 of OX326961.1, read as the reverse complement.
TGTTTTGAATCGAAAAACTAACTTTCTTTGTGTTTGTGAAATTCGGTGAAAAGTTATGTAGTAAAAGATACGATACAAATGATCTAAAAACGAGTTATTTGAACTCCTCGAAGCGTTAAAATCTTGTTTTGAATCGAAAAACAAACTTTCTTATTGTTTGTGAAATTTGGTGAAAAGTTATGTAGTAAAAGATACGATACCAAATGATCTAAAAACAAGTTATTTGAACTCCTCAAGGCGTTAAAATCTTGTTTTGAATCGAAAAACAAACTTACTTAGTGTTTGTGAAATTTGGTGAAAAGTTATGTAGTAAAAGATACGATACAAATGATCTAAAAACACGTTATTTGAACTCCTCAACGCGTTAAAATCTTGTTTTGAATCGAAAAACAAACTTTCTTAGTGTTTGTCAAATTTGGTGAAAATTTATGTACTAAAAGATACGATACAAATGATCTAAAAACACGTTATTTGAACTCCTAAAATCGTTAAAATCATGTTTTGAATCGAAAAACAAACTTTCTTAGTGTTTGTGAAATTTGGTGAAAAGTTATGTAGTAAAAGATACGATACCAAATGATCTAAAAACGAGTCATTTGAACTCCTCAAAGCGTTAAAATCTTGTTTTGAATCGAAAAACAAACTTACTTAGTGTTTGTGAAATTTGGTGAAAAGTTATGTAGTAAAAGATACGATACAAATGATCTAAAAACACGTTATTTGAACTCCTCAACGCGTTAAAATCTTGTTTTGAATCGAAAAACAAACTTTCTTAGTGTTTGTGAAATTTGGTGAAAATTTATGTACTAAAAGATACGATACAAATGATCTAAAAACACGTTATTTGAACTCCTCAAAGCGTTAAAATCTTGTTTTGAATCGAAAAACAAACTTTCTTATTGTTTGTGAAATTTGGTGAAAAGTTATGTAGTAAAAGATACGATACAAATGATCTAAAAACACGTTATTTGAACTCCTCAAAGCGTTAAAATCTTGTTTTGAATCGAAAAACAAACTTTCTTAGTGTTTGTGAAATGTGGTGAAAATTTATGTACTAAAAGGTATGATGAGTGTGAATATGATACATTTTTACGCACTCATCCGGACTTAAAACATTTTATAAATTGTACTAAATAAACTCTTAAACGTTAAAATACTAACAAAACCACGAGAATTGCTCGTTGGCATCTTGTTTGATTATATTTACAGATTTGGATACATTACAAGATAAAAAAGACTCTAGAATTGAAGAAATGCAAGTATCAAGGGTCTCGGCACCGTTCCAAGATTTCACAGTGCAAAACAAGCCAAAATCGCAACTATTGTTGGAAGATTAAAAAATGGAAAGAAGCTGCAGAATCTCAGAATTTGGCAAGTAATAAAATGGCCATATCTTTTGATTGGTAACTCCAAATTTGGTGATTCAAGTTGCCATAACTTCAGGAAGGAATCCTCTAAAAGATTGCATAATTCACACCTCATATTTCGTGGCCCAGACCCTGATATGGGCCAACTTTCGACAGCCATGTATGCTGTGACCTAACCCTAGCCATCGACTATAAAAGGCTACCGCTGCCTTTGCTAGGGTTACCTTCTCATCTCCAATTTTCATCCTTTCACCAGCCACCATCCACCTCTCATCCTCCTCTTTCTCCACTCGCCTCATACACCTTTCCGTAGCCGTCAACCATCGAAGAAGATCACGTCGTTTAGGAGCAGGAGTTTACGAAGAAGAAGACGTTCGTCAACAAATCGGTTTACTCTTTCTCGTGTTTAGTTTTATGATGTATTTGATATTTAGATTTGTTTTGTTGTCGAACATGAGTAGCTAAATTTTTATCTAGGGTTTAGGGTTCATTAGTACTTGAGATGTTTTGGTAGTATTATATGCTTTGTCTCTTTCAGATTTGATTTGTGTTTTGTGCCTTGATATTACTCGTCTTAATTAACCGTTTGTACTCGTTTAGGCCAGCCTAAGTGACATAGGTTAGGACATCTTTGACTAAGTAGCGAGAGTGGATGTTTAGGATTGTTTAAGCCCTCAAATAAACCAGTCAAACCAAGTAGTTAAGATCGTTTTAGGTTAACCTTGCGAAGCGAGAGCGGAGTGAGAAACCAGATTGTAAATGCACAAACTTGGACCGTTGTATTCTAAGAACATTGGTACACGTCACCCACGGGATTATAGAATTATCATAGAGCGTAACGGGTCTTTCTTAGGCATAGTCAGCGAGAGCAAGAGTGTTTAGGTTGGATACGTCTAGTCGCGAGCGAGAGCCGGTCTAGGAAGAATTGGATAACACCTCCACCAAAGTCAGATTTTGAGAGAGCGTTTAGCAACCTTTAGAACACACCAAATCATCCAAGTAGAACCCGAACACCCTAGAGTCCTCTCCTATATTAAAAAACCTTTCTTTTTCCGTTAAAATCTGTCCCGAATCAACCAACAAACCTCAGTTTTAGATCGAGTCGAATTGTCAATCAGAAATCGCCCCTAGTACTCAACCCTCTCTGTGGATCGACCCCTAACTTACTCGACGAATACCCTGCGCTTGTGGTCCAATTAGAGTCATTTAGGGTTTTAAAAGTTGAAAAGCCCTGCTTAAACGTAAATACGCAACAAGCTTTTCTGGCGCCGCTGCCGGGGAGGTGTTTGATATTAGTTGATTTCCTGGTTTTCGAGATCGATTCACCCATTTTATTTTTCTTTTATTTTCAGATTTCAGATCTTCGCTGGCAGAAAGGTACAATCTAAGAAGCAAAGCGCGAAGGCCACCGCAGATTATGATGGAGCAAAACCAACCGAATCATGAAGAGAATGTCCGACCAGTTCCGCCTCGCGCACGTGCTCTACGTGAATACACTTCGCCCAGCGCCACGGCAATTGGGAGAAGCATCGCGCCACCTGGTATCGCTGCAAACAATTTCGAGCTCAAGACACCGCTTCTAAATATGGTGCAAGCAAATCAGTTCGGTGGTGGTGCGATGGAGGATCCCCACGCTCACTTACAAAATCTATACGAAATAGCAAGCACGATTAAGGTAAATGGAGTTTCGAATGATACTATCATGCTAACTCTTTTTCCTTTTTCTCTCAGGGGCAAGGCAAAACAATGGCTTTACGGTCACTCCGACGGACATTTTACGTCATGGAACCAACTCTGCGACGCATACCTCGCCAAGTACTTTCCGCCCAGCAAAACAGCCATGTTACGCGCCCAGATTACGAGTTTTCAGCAAAACGCAGGGGAAAGCTTATACGAAGCGTGGGAGCGTTTCAAGGAATTACAAGGCGCGTGCCCTCATCACGGCCTAGCGAAGTGGCTGCTCTTGCAAACGTTTTACAATGGAGTCACCTACCAAACCCGCGCCAACCTCGACGCGGCTTCGGGAGGTGCATTGATGGATAAGAGTGTGGAGGAAGCATGGGAGTTGATCGAGAACATGGCCCTCAATTACCATGGATGGTCGAATGATCGCGCCCCCACGACGGGGCGACAAGGTGTTTTAGAAGTCGACGCGGTAACAGCCATAAACGCCAAGCTAGACATGCTCACGAGGAAGCTCGAGCACGTCGATTTGAGCAAGCCGCGGACGAAAGAGAGGCAAGTTATGTTCGCTTGTGACGCATGTGGTGTGCAAGGACACGAGACGAAAGATTGTGATGCCAACCAAGAGGAGGTACAATTTTTAAATTCGAATTCTGGTTGGAGAAATAACAATAACAACTTTCGTAGCGATAATAATGGCATATATAGGCCCCCACATCAACAATCTCGTTTTAATAATTTTTCTAATGGTCCGAACCCTTCGGGGGAGGACGTAATGTCACTAATGAAATCTTTTATGAGTGAGCAAGCTAGGAAAAATGAGCAGCTAGAGAAGATTCTCACGAAGCTAACCGTTTCGATGGACGGTGTCACAACGCGATTAGATGCCCTCGAAAACCCGAATCCGCGAGCTCAAGGAAGTTTGCCCGGACGCACCGAAAACCCACGCGAAAATGTTTGTGTAGTTCAATTGAGGAGTGGAAAACAATACGAGAAACCTAGGGACAAAACTGCCATCTCTAAATCTGGCGATCTTACGAAAACCTCTTCAACAGCCCCAAATTCCATTCCAGAAATTTCAGCGATCCCTGCCTCAAGCGAGGCAGCGAAAAATGATTCGGGGAACTCAAACAGCCCCGATTCAACCCGCGGAGGTGCACCAAAACCGACCAGACCGATTGGTTTCGACGAACTCGGTTTTCCGATCTACCGAGAAGGAGAAAAATACGTGCCACCTCCGCCACTTCAGCCACCAATACCGTTTCCCCAACGCCTCGTGAAAAATCGCCTCGACAAAGACTTTGCCAAATTTAAGGAAGTGATTGAGAAATTGGAAGTTACGATTCCGTTCGTCGACGCCCTCAAGCAAATGCCGACGTACGCAAAATTCTTAAAGGAGGTTCTCTCGAGGAAGCGGAGGCTGGAGGAAGTAGACACCGTAACCCTCACCGGTGTCCAGTCTTGTGCCCTTGTTCGAGATACAAAACTGCCGCGAAAAATGAAGGATCCAGGTTCGTTCGCCATCCCGTGCATCATCGGGAACAAGTCGTTCGACAAGGCACTTTGTGATCTTGGTGCAAGCGTTAGTCTCATGCCACATTCAATTTTTATAACCCTCGGATTGGGAGAACTCAAAGAGACTAGAATGACTTTGCAACTCGCCGATAGATCAGTTCGAATACCCACAGGAGTTGTAGAGGACGTGCCAATAAAGGTCGGGAAATTCTATATCCCGGTCGATTTCGTCGTAGTAGACATGGCGGAGGACCAAAAGGTCCCAATCATTTTAGGGAGACCATTCTTAGCCACCGCGGGTGCGATAATAAACGTTCGAGAAGGGAAGCTATCTCTTAACTTGGGAGAGGAGAAAGTCGAATTCAATCTAGAGAAGGCAATCAAAAACCCCGACCCGGACGGTTCGTGCTATCGAATCGACGTTGAAGATGTCCTAACGATGGACGAATATGCCAGCATCACGAGAATGGAGTTGGATGAATTTGAGGAGATGTTAGACCAATGCGAAAACCTCGTCGAACCAACGTCGCAACTAGAAACTGTCGAATCAGTGGAGATACCAAAAATCGATGTTCCACCACGAGTCGAGCTTAAATCTCTTCCACCAGGACTCCGATACGAATTCCTCGGGCCGAACGACTCGTACCCGGTCATTGTGAACGCGAATCTCTCTCCCGATCAGACAGAGAAATTGCTTCATACGCTCCGTCTTCACCGCAAAGCTATCGGTTACACGATCGACGACATCAAGGGGATAAGCCCCTCATTCGGTATGCACCGGATATTTCTCACCGACGACCACAAAACATCGATCGAGCATCAACGCCGCCTCAACCCAAACATGAAGGAGGTGGTAAAGAAGGAGATAATGAAGCTCCTCGACGCAGGCATCATCTACCCTATCTCGGATAGCGAATGGGTCAGTCCCGTTCACGTGGTCCCCAAGAAGGGTGGAACGACGGTCGTACAAGACAGCAATGGCCACCTAATTCCGACTCGTGCTACCACGGGATGGAGGATGTGCATCGACTATCGCAAATTGAATAAAGCGACTCGAAAAGACCATTTCCCGCTGCCTTTCATTGATCAGATGCTCGAGAAACTCGCGAATCACGAGTACTTTTGTTACCTCGACGGTTATTCAGGCTTCTTCCAGATCCCGATCCACCCCAATGACCAGGAAAAGACGACGTTTACGTGTCCATACGGCACATTCGCTTATCGCCGAATGCCTTTCGGTTTGTGCAACGCCCCAGCCACGTTCCAACGTGCGATGATGGCCATTTTCAGCGACTACATCGAAGATTTCATGGAAGTCTTCATGGACGATTTCTCCGTGTACGGTAATGATTTCAATTCTTGTTTAGCTAACCTTTCCAAAGTACTTCGCAGGTGCGAAGAAACTAATCTAGTGCTAAATTGGGAGAAATGCCACTTTATGGTCCAAGAAGGAGTAGTGCTCGGCCACGTTATCACCTCTCAAGGAATTGAAGTAGATCGAGCGAAAATAGAGGTGATCGAGAAACTGCCACCGCCATGCGACGTAAAAGGTATACGTAGTTTTCTTGGTCATGCTGGTTTCTATCGGAGATTCATCAAGGACTTCTCGAAGGTCGCAAAACCACTCACAAACCTGCTCCTGAAAGACGCGCCGTTTGATTTCGACGATGAATGTTTGAAGGCGTTCACAAAGCTCAAGGCAGCCCTCGTATCTTCGCCAATCATCACGCCACCAGATTACTCGCTACCTTTCGAGATAATGTGCGATGCAAGCGATTACGCCGTAGGGGCAGTTTTGGGGCAACGTAAAGATAAGAAACTTCACGCCATCTATTACGCAAGCAAGACGCTGGACGAAGCACAAGCCAAATATGCCACAACGGAGAAAGAGCTACTCGCCGTCGTATTCTCCATCGACAAATTCAGGTCATATCTTGTAGGATCCGAAGTTATTATTTACACTGACCATGCAGCTATTAGGTACCTCATCAATAAGAAGGATGCCAAACCACGACTCTTACGATGGATCCTTTTGCTCCAAGAATTCGACATCGAGATTCGAGACAAGAAAGGAGCCGAGAACAGCGTGGCCGACCACCTATCACGAATACGCAGCGACGACATTAGAGATGTGACCGACCCGATCGACGACGCATTTAAGGACGATCGATTGGTTGCATATGTAGCGTCGATCAGCCACGAACGAAGACCTAATGATCGCCACATCCACTTTCCCGAGCACGACTGGGACCCCTTCCGCACGAAAAGAGCAATGAATCCAACCGCCACGACAGACCCTGCGCCTTGGTATGCGGACATCGCGAACTTCCTCGCAAGCAAGATAGTCCCGCCAGACTTTTCGCCCCAACACAAGAAGAAATTCTTCAACGAATTGAAGCACTACTATTGGGACGATCCGTTCCTTTACAAGCAGGGGGTAGATGGGATCTATCGAAGATGCGTGCCCGAAGAAGAGAGGATGGACATTATCGCTCACTGCCACTCCTCACCATATGGAGGACACGCTAGCACGGGAAAAACTAGCGCAAAGGTATTGCAATCAGGTTTCTATTGGCCTAATATTTTTCGAGATGTACACAGATTTGTTTCAGGTTGCGATAGATGCCAAAGAACGGGGAGCATCTCCCGAAGGCACGAAATGCCGCTAAATAACATCCTCGAAGTAGAAGTTTTTGACGTATGGGGAATCGACTTCATGGGCCCCTTTCCGACCTCGAATGGTTACTCTTACATCCTCGTCGCAGTCGATTACGTGTCGAAATGGGTAGAAGCTGCTGCATGCAAAGCCGCAGATTCGAAAACGGTTCAGAAGTTCCTTAAGAAGACCATATTCCCTCGGTTCGGTGTACCGAGAACCCTAATCAGCGATGGAGGAGCCCACTTCAACAATAGCCAGCTTGCTACCCTACTCCGAAAATACGGAGTGAACCACAAAGTCGCCAGCCCATACCATCCTCAAACCAGCGGTCAAGTGGAGATTTCGAACCGCGAAATCAAGATGATCCTCGAAAAAACAGTCTCTAGCTCCCGAAGGGATTGGTCATCAAAACTCGATGATGCATTGTGGGCGTACCGGACATCATTCAAGACGCCCATAGGAATGTCCCCGTTTCAACTAGTGTACGGACGAGCCTGCCATCTTCCCGTTGAAATAGAACACCAAGCCTTATGGGCACTTAGATACTTAAATTTCGACTCGAAGGCAGCGTACGATCGAAGACTTTTAGAGCTGCACAAGCTAGACGAGTTCCGCATTAACGCATACGAGAACGCGAAGTTGTACAAGGAGCGGACGAAGAGATGGCATGACAGGAAGATTCTACGACGCGAATTCCACAAAGGAGATAAGGTACTTATTTTCAATTCTAGGCTTAAACTATTTTCAGGAAAACTACGCTCGAGATGGTCGGGGCCATTCGTAGTACAAAAGGTTAGCCCGTACGGTGCAGTGACAATATGGAGCGAAGGAAAAGGAGAATTCGTCGTAAACGGCCAGCGTTTGAAGCATTACATCAACGGAGAACCGGTGGGGAAAATCGCATCATGCCTCCTCTCCGATTCGCCGATATTCTAAATCAAGAGGAAACGGTCAAGCTAACGACCTTAAACAAGCGCTTATGGGGAGGCAACCCCAGCGGTTAGGTTTTCTTTCATTGCATTTAGCATATTTTGCATATTTCACTGTTTGTTAAGTGTAGGCCCCATAAATAGAGAAGAGAAACAATCGCGACCGTGGTTCTTTTGAGCAGTTCGTATACGACTAAACGAGAAGAAACGAAAACACCAAACGATGGTGGGGCTGGTTGCCAGACCAAGGGATTCTCCTATCTCAATCGGGAGGAAATAGTAACTAAATCTCTCTCTCTCTTTTACTCTCTCATTTTTCTCCAACTAATAAGATTTAATCGCATCGGGGACGACGCGTAATATTAAACTTGGGAGGGTATACCATTCACGGCCTTGCATCTTATCCATTTTTCATTTTATTCTTTTCATCTTTATTTTGCATGTAGCTAAAAAAAAAAAAAAAAAAAAAAAAAAAAAAAAAATCAGAAAAGATAAAACACAAAAAATAGGGGTTCCGATAAAAACTTTCCGAGACCAAATTTAACGGGTCCCTCTTGGACCCAAAAAAAAAAAAAAAAAAAAAAAAAGCCTTTGATGTTTTAACGCAGGTTTGGAAGTCGAACGCCGAGCTTCGGGAAGAACAAACGCGCCGACGCTTTGAACATCGAAATCGATGAAGTCGGGAGGAAGCCTGGCAGGGGACGGGAAATAGCGAGCCAAATCGACGTACGCGAGCCTTGGTCGGGGCGAAGCTTCCCATGTGAACAAGGAACGGGGGGACTTTTAAAGCACTCCTAAACGCGTCTAAAAAAGTAAGCAGGCCTTCGTGCTAAATTTTACAAGTCTTTCTCGCGCTCAATTTTGCAGGGTTGACCCTTAAACGGACGAATTCGCACGAGCGGCCATTGAGGGAGGTTCATTATTTGAGTAGTAGGGGGAGTGTGTTGGCGAGAGGCCGAATGAGAGCCCCGCTCAACGTGATCCGAGCGGGGCAATAGTAGAAGTGCGTAAGAGTGAGGCGGGCCCGATTTCGACATTTATACGGTGAGACCGTGGGCCCGCCGAGCCCTATTTAGATCGAGCTCTCGCGGTACGAAATTGGCCAAACCCTAACCCTATTCCACCTCATCCAAATCTGACGTCAAAAACTGGTTGCACCAAAGGCGTAAATTTGGGAGAAGGGATTCCGAGCACGTCGCAATTCTGATCCCTCTCCCCGTTCATCGAAGAAGAATCTGTGCATGCAAATGGGCTAAAAAAGGGCAGCGTTGTGGGGCAAAGAAAAAAAAAATGAATAGAAAAAAGAAAAAAGAAAAAAAAAAGAAAAAAAAAAAAAGAAAAAAAAAAGGGGAAAAAAAGAAAAAAGAAAAAATAATAATAAGAGTCCGCAACGCTGGTACCCTAAACCTTTTTCGCACGATAATAATACGCGCAAACCCGGTTCGAAACCTCAACTCTCAAATCGACTCAAATCCATCAAACCAGATTACACATATCGATTCCACCAAACCAGATTTCGATCCTATTTCGAATCTGAATTCTCCCATTTACCCTTCGTACCGCGAGTCGTTGTAGTTAGAGGGAGGTCATTTGTGATAAGTAGTGGCTGCCGTGCGATGATTCCGTTCTAGGCAACTTGTGGAAGCGAGCAAGCCACCAAATATCCACCGATACGCGCCATCGCTACGCGAGACTTATTAGGCGTTATAAAAGGAGTGTGGAGAAGAGCCCCGTCCCTTACTCGGGCCATGTAAAGTGGTCTTCTACCCCGGGAAGGAAATCGGTACGTTGAGGAGTGCTCGTGAAAGCGAGGACCCAGCCTATGTGGACCGACTAGTGACGATGTTCACGACGAGGGCGCAAAAGATCATTACCGAAGTGAAGCACAACTCGACACTCCAAGCCAGCAAAAGAACATTGTAAGTGCTTTTTCATTTTTCTTACTCGTTCGGGACGAACGAGATTTAAACTTGGGAGATTTTGATGAGTGTGAATATGATACATTTTTACGCACTCATCCGGACTTAAAACGTTTTATAAATTGTACTAAATAAACTCTTAAACGTTAAAATACTAACAAAACCACGAGAATTGCTCGTTGGCATCTTGTTTGATTATATTTACAGATTTGGATACATTACAAGATAAAAAAGACTCTAGAAGTGAAGAAATGCAAGTATCAAGGGTCTCGGCACCGTTCCAAGATTTCACAGTGCAAAACAAGCCAAAATCGCAACTATTGTTGGAAGATTAAAAAATGGAAAGAAGCTGCAGAATCTCAGAATTTGGCAAGTAATAAAATGGCCATATCTTTTGATTGGTAACTCCAAATTTGGTGATTCAAGTTGCCATAACTTCAGGAAGGAATCCTCTAAAAGATTGCATAATTCACACCTCATATTTCGTGGCCCAGACCCTGATATGGGCCAACTTTCGACAGCCATGTATGCTGTGACCTAACCCTAGCCATCGACTATAAAAGGCTACCGCTGCCTTTGCTAGGGTTACCTTCTCATCTCCAATTTTCATCCTTTCACCAGCCACCATCCACCTCTCATCCTCCTCTTTCTCCACTCGCCTCATACACCTTTCCGTAGCCGTCAACCATCGAAGAAGATCACGTCGTTTAGGAGCAGGAGTTTACGAAGAAGAAGACGTTCGTCAACAAATCGGTTTACTCTTTCTCGTGTTTAGTTTTATGATGTATTTGATATTTAGATTTGTTTTGTTGTCGAACATGAGTAGCTAAATTTTTATCTAGGGTTTAGGGTTCATTAGTACTTGAGATGTTTTGGTAGTATTATATGCTTTGTCTCTTTCAGATTTGATTTGTGTTTTGTGCCTTGATATTACTCGTCTTAATTAACCGTTTGTACTCGTTTAGGCCAGCCTAAGTGACATAGGTTAGGACATCTTTGACTAAGTAGCGAGAGTGGATGTTTAGGATTGTTTAAGCCCTCAAATAAACCAGTCAAACCAAGTAGTTAAGATCGTTTTAGGTTAACCTTGCGAAGCGAGAGCGGAGTGAGAAACCAGATTGTAAATGCACAAACTTGGACCGTTGTATTCTAAGAACATTGGTACACGTCACCCACGGGATTATAGAATTATCATAGAGCGTAACGGGTCTTTCTTAGGCATAGTCAGCGAGAGCAAGAGTGTTTAGGTTGGATACGTCTAGTCGCGAGCGAGAGCCGGTCTAGGAAGAATTGGATAACACCTCCACCAAAGTCAGATTTTGAGAGAGCGTTTAGCAACCTTTAGAACACACCAAATCATCCAAGTAGAACCCGAACACCCTAGAGTCCTCTCCTATATTAAAAAACCTTTCTTTTTCCGTTAAAATCTGTCCCGAATCAACCAACAAACCTCAGTTTTAGATCGAGTCGAATTGTCAATCAGAAATCGCCCCTAGTACTCAACCCTCTCTGTGGATCGACCCCTAACTTACTCGACGAATACCCTGCGCTTGTGGTCCAATTAGAGTCATTTAGGGTTTTAAAAGTTGAAAAGCCCTGCTTAAACGTAAATACGCAACAAGGTACGATACAAATCATCTAAAAACACGCTATTTGAACTCCTGAAAGCGTTAAAATCTTGTTTTGAATCGAAAAACAAACTTTCTTAGTGTTTGTGAAATTTGGTGAAAAGTTATGTAGTAAAAGATATGATACAAATGATCTAAAAACGAGTCATTTGAACTCCTCAAAGCGTTAAAATCTTGTTTTGAATCGTAAAACAAACTTACTTAAACTTTGTGAAATTTGGTGAAAAGTTATGTAGTAAATGATACGATACAAATGATCTAAAAACACGTTATTTGAACTCCTCAAAGCGTTAAAATCTTGTTTTGAATCGAAAAACAAACTTTCTTATTGTTTGTGAAATTTGGTGAAAAGTTATGTAGTAAAAGATACGATACAAATGATCTAAAAACACGTTATTTGAACTCCTCAAAGCGTTAAAATCTTGTTTTGAATCGAAAAACAAACTTTCTTAGTGTTTGTGAAATTTGGTGAAAAGTTATGTAGTAAAAGATACGATACAAATGATCTAAAAACATGTTATTTGAACTCCTCAAAGCGTTAAAATCTTGTTTTGAATCGTAAAACAAACTTACTTAAACTTTGTGAAATTTGGTGAAAAGTCATGTAGTAAAAGATACGATACAAATGATCTAAAAACACGTTATTTGAACTCCTCAAAGCGTTAAAATCTTGTTTTGAATCGAAAAACAAACTTTCTTTGTGTTTGTGAAATTCGGTGAAAATTTATGTAGTAAAAGATACGATACAAATGATCTAAAAACACGTTATTTGAACTCCTCAAAGCGTTAAAATCTTGTTTTGAATCGAAAAACAAACTTTCTTAGTGTTTGTGAAATTTGGTGAAAATTTATGTACTAAAAGGTACGATACAAATGATCTAAAAACACGTTATTTGAACTCCTTAAAGCGTTAAAATCTTGTTTTGAATCGAAAAACAAACTTTCTTAGTGTTTGTGAAATTTGGTGAAAAGTTATGTAGTAAAAGATACGGTACAAATGATCTAAAAACAAGTTATTTGAACTCCTCTAAGCGTTAAAATCTTGTTTTGAATCGAAAAACAAACTTACTTAGAGTTTGTGAAATTTGGTGAAAAGTTATGGAGTAAATGATACGATACAAATGATCTAAAAACACGTTATTTGAACTCCTCAAAGCATTAAAATCTTGTTTTGAATCGAAAAACATTCTTTCTTATTGTTTGTGAAATTTGGTGAAAAGTTATGTAGTAAAAGGTACGATACAAATGATCTAAAAACACGTTATTTGAACTCCTCAAAGCGTTAAAATCTTGTTTTGAATCGAAAAACAAACTTTCTTAGTGTTTGTGAAATTTGGTGAAAATTTATGTACTAAAAGGTATGATACAAATGATCTAAAAACACGCTATTTGAACTCCTGAAAGCGTTAAAATCTTGTTTTGAATCGAAAAACAAACTTTCTTAGTGTTTGAGAAATTTGGTGAAAAGTTATGTAGTAAAAGATATGATACAAATGATCTAAAAACGAGTCATTTGAACTCCTCAAAGCGTTAATATCTTGTTTTGAATCGTAAAACAAACTTACTTAAACTTTGTGAAATTTGGTGAAAAGTTATGTAGTAAATGATCCGATACAAATGATCTAAAAACACGTTATTTGAACTCCTCAAAGCGTTAAAATCTTGTTTTGAATCGAAAAACAAACTTTCTTATTGTTTGTGAAATTTGGTGAAAAGTTATGTAGTAAAAGATACGATACAAATGATCTAAAAACACGTTATTTGAACTCCTCAAAGCGTTAAAATCTTGTTTTGAATCGAAAAACAAACTTTCTTAGTGTTTGAGAAATTTGGTGAAAAGTTATGTAGTAAAAGATACGATACAAATGATCTAAAAACATGTTATTTGAACTCCTCAAAGCGTTAAAATTTTGTTTTGAATCGAAAAACAAACTTTCTTAGTGTTTGTGAAATTTGGTGAAAAGTTATGTAGTAAAAGATATGGTACAAATGATCTAAAAACAAGTTATTTGAACTCCTCAAAGCGTTAAAATCTTGTTTTGAATCGAAAAACAAACTTACTTAGTGTTTGTGAAATTTGGTGAAAAGTTATGTAGTAAATGATACGATACAAATGATCTAAAAACACGTTATTTGAACTCCTCAAAGCGTTAAAATCTTGTTTTAAATCGAAAAACAAACTTTCTTATTGTTTGTGAAATTTGGTGAAAAGTTATGTAGTAAAAGATACGATACAAATGATCTAAAAACACGTTATTTGAACTCCTCAAAGCGTTAAAATCTTGTTTTGAATCGAAAAACAAACTTTCTTAGTGCTTGTGAAATTTGGTGAAAAGTTATGTACTAAAAGATACGATACAAATGATCTAAAAACAAGTTATTTGAACTCCTCAAAGCGTTAAAATCATGTTTTGAATCGAAAAACAAACTTTCTTATTGTTTGTGAAATTTGGTGAAAAGTCATGTAGTAAAAGATACGATACAAATGATCTAAAAACACGTCATTTGAACTCCTCAAAGCGTTAAAATCTTGTTTTGAATCGAAAAACTAACTTTCTTTGTGTTTGTGAAATTCGGTGAAAAGTTATGTAGTAAAAGATACGATACAAATGATCTAAAAACGAGTTATTTGAACTCCTCGAAGCGTTAAAATCATGTTTTGAATCGAAAAACAAACTTTCTTATTGTTTGTGAAATTTTGTGAAAAGTTATGTAGTAAAAGATACGATACCAAATGATCTAAAAACAAGTTATTTGAACTCCTCAAGGCGTTAAAATCTTGTTTTGAATCGAAAAACAAACTTACTTAGTGTTTGTGAAATTTGGTGAAAAGTTATGTAGTAAAAGATACGATACAAATGATCTAAAAACACGTTATTTGAACTCCTCAACGCGTTAAAATCTTGTTTTGAATCGAAAAACAAACTTTCTTAGTGTTTGTGAAATTTGGTGAAAATTTATGTACTAAAAGATACGATACAAATGATCTAAAAACACGTTATTTGAACTCCTCAAAGCGTAAAAATCTTGTTTTGAATCGAAAAACAAACTTTCTTAGTGTTTGTGAAATTTGGTGAAAAGTTATGTAGTAAAAGATATGATACCAAATGATCTAAAAACGAGTCATTTGAACTCCTCAAAGCGTTAAAATCTTGTTTTGAATCGAAAAACAAACTTACTTAGTGTTTGTGAAATTTGGTGAAAAGTTATGTAGTAAAAGATACGATACAAATGATCTAAAAACACGTTATTTGAACTCCTCAATGCGTTAAAATCTTGTTTTGAATCGAAAAACAAACTTTCTTAGTGTTTGTGAAATTTGGTGAAAATTTATGTACTAAAAGATACGATACAAATGATCTAAAAACACGTTATTTGAACTCCTCAAAGCGTTAAAATCTTGTTTTCAATCGAAAAACAAACTTTCTTAGTGTTTGTGAAATTTGGTGAAAAGTTATGTAGTAAAAGATACGATACAAATGATCTAAAAACGAGTCATTTGAACTCCTCAAAGCGTTAAAATCTTGTTTTGAATCGAAAAACAAACTTTCTTAGTGTTTGTGAAATTTGGTGAAAGGTTATGTAGTAAAAGATACGATACAAATGATCTAAAAACAAGTTATTTGAACTCCTCAAAGCGTTAAAATCTTGTTTTGAATCGAAAAACAAACTTACTTAGAGTTTGTGAAATTTGGTGAAAAGTTATGGTGTAAATGATACGATACAAATGATCTAAAAACACGTTATTTGAACTCCTCAAAGCATTAAAATCTTGTTTTGAATCGAAAAACAAACTTTCTTATTGTTTGTGAAATTTGGTGAAAAGTTATGTAGTAAAAGATACGATACAAATGATCTAAAAACACGTTATTTGAACTCCTCAAAGCGTTAAAATCTTGTTTTGAATCGAAAAACAAACTTTCTTTGTGTTTGTGAAATGTGGTGAAAATTTATGTACTAAAAGGTACGATACAAATCATCTAAAAACACGCTATTTGAACTCCTGAAAGCGTTAAAATCTTGTTTTGAATCGAAAAACAAACTTTCTTAGTGTTTGTGAAATTTGGTGAAAAGTTATGTAGTAAAAGATATGATACAAATTATCTAAAAACGAGTCATTTGAACTCCTCAAAGCGTTAAAATCTTGTTTTGAATCGTAAAACAAACTTACTTAAACTTTGTGAAATTTGGTGAAAAGTTATGTAGTAAATGATACGATACAAATGATCTAAAAACACGTTATTTGAACTCCTCAAAGCGTTAAAATCTTGTTTTGAATCGAAAAACAAACTTTCTTAGTGTTTGTGAAATTTGGTGAAAAGTTATGTAGTAAAAGATACGATACAAATGATCTAAAAACATGTTATTTGAACTCCTCAAAGCGTTAAAATCTTGTTTTGAATCGTAAAACAAACTTACTTAAACTTTGTGAAATTTGGGGAAAAGTCATGTAGTAAAAGATACGATACAAATGATCTAAAAACACGTTATTTGAACTCCTCAAAGCGTTAAAATCTTGTTTTGAATCGAAAAACAAACTTTCTTTGTGTTTGTGAAATTCGGTGAAAATTTATGTAGTAAAAGATACGATACAAATGATCTAAAAACACGTTATTTGAACTCCTCAAAGCGTTAAAATCTTGTTTTGAATCGAAAAACAAACTTTCTTAGTGTTTGTGAAATTTGGTGAAAATTTATGTACTAAAAGGTACGATACAAATGATCTAAAAACACGTTATTTGAACTCCTGAAAGCGTTAAAATCTTGTTTTGAATCGAAAAACAAACTTTCTTAGTGTTTGTGAAATTTGGTGAAAAGTTATGTAGTAAAAGATACGGTACAAATGATCTAAAAACAAGTTATTTGAACTCCTCTAAGCGTTAAAATCTTGTTTTGAATCGAAAAACAAACTTACTTAGAGTTTGTGAAATTTGGTGAAAAGTTATGGAGTAAATGATACGATACAAATGATCTAAAAACACGTTATTTGAACTCCTCAAAGCATTAAAATCTTGTTTTGAATCGAAAAACATTCTTTCTTATTGTTTGTGAAATTTGGTGAAAAGTTATGTAGTAAAAGATACGATACAAATGATCTAAAAACACGTTATTTGAACTCCTCAATGCGTTAAAATCTTGTTTTGAATCGAAAAACAAACTTTCTTAGTGTTTGTGAAATTTGGTGAAAAGTTATGTAGTAAAAGATACGATACAAATGATCTAAAAACATGTTATTTGAACTCCTCAAAGCGTCAAAATTTTGTTTTGAATCGAAAAACAAACTTTCTTAGTGTTTGTGAAATTTGGTGAAAAGTTATGTAGTAAAAGATATGGTACAAATGATCTAAAAACAAGTTATTTGAACTCCTCAAAGCGTTAAAATCTTGTTTTGAATCGAAAAACAAACTTACTTAGTGTTTGTGAAATTTGGTGAAAAGTTATGTAGTAAATGATACGATACAAATGATCTAAAAACACGTTATTTGAACTCCTCAAAGCGTTAAAATGTTGTTTTGAATCGAAAAACAAACTTTCTTATTGTTTGTGAAATTTGGTGAAAAGTTATGTAGTAAAAGATACGATACAAATGATCTAAAAACACGTTATTTGAACTCCTCAAAGCGTTAAAATCTTGTTTTGAATCGAAAAACAAACTTTCTTAGTGCTTGTGAAATTTGGTGAAAAGTTATGTAGTAAAAGGTATGATACAAATGATCTAAAAACACGCTATTTGAACTCCTGAATGCGTTAAAATCTTGTTTTGAATCGAAAAACAAACTTTCTTAGTGTTTGAGAAATTTGGTGAAAAGTTATGTAGTAAAAGATATGATACAAATGATCTAAAAATGAGTCATTTGAACTCCTCAGAGCGTTAAAATCTTGTTTTGAATCGTAAAACAAACTTACTTAAACTTTGTGAAATTTGGTGAAAAGTTATGTAGTAAATGATACGATACAAATGATCTAAAAACACGTTATTTGAACTCCTCAAAGCGTTAAAATCTTGTTTTGAATCGAAAAACAAACTTTCTTAGTGTTTGTGAAATTTGGTGAAAAGTTATGTAGTAAAAGATACGATACAAATGATCTAAAAACATGTTATTTGAACTCCTCAAAGCGTTAAAATTTTGTTTTGAATCGAAAAACAAACTTTCTTAGTGTTTGTGAAATTTGGTGAAAAGTTATGTAGTAAAAGATATGGTACAAATGATCTAAAAACAAGTTATTTGAACTCCTCAAAGCGTTAAAATCTTGTTTTGAATCGAAAAACAAACTTTCTTTGTGTTTGTGAAATTCGGTGAAAAGTTATGTAGTAAAAGATACGATACAAATGATCTAAAAACGAGTTATTTGAACTCCTCGAAGCGTTAAAATCATGTTTTGAATCGAAAAACAAACTTTCTTATTGTTTGTGAAATTTGGTGAAAAGTTATGTAGTAAAAGATACGATACCAAATGATCTAAAAACAAGTTATTTGAACTCCTCAAAGCGTTAAAATCTTGTTTTGAATCGAAAAACAAACTTACTTAGTGTTTGTGAAATATGGTGAAAAGTTATGTACTAAATGATACGATACAAATGATCTAAAAACACGTTATTTGAACTCCTCAAAGCGTTAAAATGTTGTTTTGAATCGAAAAACAAACTTTCTTATTGTGTGTGAAATTTGGTGAAAAGTTATGTAGTAAAAGATACGATACAAATGATCTAAAAACACGTTATTTGAACTCCTCAAAGCGTTAAAATCTTGTTTTGAATCGAAAAACAAACTTTCTTAGTGCTTGTGAAATTTGGTGAAAAGTTATGTACTAAAAGATACGATACAAATGATCTAAAAACAAGTTATTTGAACTCCTCAAAGCGTTAAAATCATGTTTTGAATCGAAAAACAAACTTTCTTATTGTTTGTGCAATTTGGTGAAAAGTCATGTAGTAAAAGATACGATACAAATGATCTAAAAACACGTCATTTGAACTCCTCAAAGCGTTAAAATCGTGTTTTGAATCGAAAAACAAACTTTCTTTGTGTTTGTGAAATTCGGTGAAAAGTTATGTAGTAAAAGATACGATACAAATGATCTAAAAACGAGTTATTTGAACTCCTCGAAGCGTTAATATCACGTTTTGAATCGAAAAACAAACTTTCTTATTGTTTGTGAAATTTGGTGAAAAGTTATGTAGTAAAAGATACGATACCAAATGATCTAAAAACAAGTTATTTGAACTCCTCAAAGCGTTAAAATCTTGTTTTGAATCGAAAAACAAACTTACTTAGTGTTTGTGAAATTTGGTGAAAAGTTATGTAGTAAAAGATACGATACAAATGATCTAAAAACACGTTATTTGAACTCCTCAACGCGTTAAAATCTTGTTTTGAATCGAAAAACAAACTTTCTTAGTGTTTGTGAAATTTGGTGAAAATTTATGTACTAAAAGATACGATACAAATGATCTAAAAACACGTTATTTGAACTCCTCAAAGCGTTAAAATCTTGTTTTGAATCGAAAAACAAACTTTCTTAGTGTTTGTGAAATTTGGTGAAAAGTTATGTAGTAAAAGATACGATACAAATGATCTAAAAACGAGTCATTTGAACTCCTCAAAGCGTTAAAATCTTGTTTTGAATCGAAAAACAAACATTCTTAGTGTTTGTGAAATTTGGTGAAAGGTTATGTAGTAAAAGATACGATACAAATGATCTAAAAACAAGTTATTTGAACTCCTCAAAGCGTTAAAATCTTGTTTTGAATCGAAAAACAAACTTTCTTAGTGCTTGTGAAATTTGGTGAAAATTTATGTACTAAAAGGTACGATACAAATGATCTAAAAACACGCTATTTGAACTCCTGAACGCGTTAAAATCTTGTTTTGAATCGAAAAACAAACTTTCTTAGTGTTTGTGAAATTTGGTGAAAAGTTATGTAGTAAAAGGTATGATACAAATGATCTAAAAACGAGTTATTTGAACACCTCAAAGCGTTAAAATCTTGTTTTGAATCATAAAACAAACTTACTTAAACTTTGTGAAATTTGGTGAAAAGTCATGTAGTAAAAGATACGATACAAATGATCTAAAAACACGTTATTTGAACTCCTCAAAGCGTTAAAATCTTGTTTTGAATCGAAAAACAAACTTTCTTTGTGTTTGTGAAATTCGGTGAAAATTTATGTAGTAAAAGATACGATACAAATGATCTAAAAACACGTTATTTGAACTCCTCAAAGCGTTAAAATCTTGTTTTGAATCGAAAAACAAACTTTCTTAGTGTTTGTGAAATTTGGTGAAAATTTATGTACTAAAAGGTACGATACAAATGATCTAAAAACACGTTATTTGAACTCCTGAAAGTGTTAAAATCTTGTTTTGAATCGAAAAACAAACTTTCTTAGTGTTTGTGAAATTTGGTGAAAAGTTATGTAGTAAAAGATACGGTACAAATGATCTAAAAACAAGTTATTTGAACTCATCTAAGCGTTAAAATCTTGTTTTGAATCGAAAAACAAACTTACTTAGAGTTTGTGAAATTTGGTGAAAAGTTATGGAGTAAATGATACGATACAAATGATCTAAAAACACGTTATTTGAACTCCTCAAAGCATTAAAATCTTGTTTTGAATCGAACAACATTCTTTCTTATTGTTTGTGAAATTTGGTGAAAAGTTATGTAGTAAAAGGTACGATACAAATGATCTAAAAACACGTTATTTGAACTCCTCAAAGCGTTAAAATCTTGTTTTGAATCGAAAAACAAACTTTCTTAGTGTTTGTGAAATTTGGTGAAAATTTATGTACTAAAAGGTATGATACAAATGATCTAAAAACACGCTATTTGAACTCCTGAAAGCGTTAAAATCTTGTTTTGAATCGAAAAACAAACTTTCTTAGTGTTTGAGAAATTTGGTGAAAAGTTATGTAGTAAAAGATATGATACAAATGATCTAAAAATGAGTCATTTGAACTCCTCAAAGCGTTAAAATCTTGTTTTGAATCGTAAAACAAACTTACTTAAACTTTGTGAAATTTGGTGAAAAGTTATGTAGTAAATGATACGATACAAATGATCTAAAAACACGTTATTTGAACTCCTCAAAGCGTTAAAATCTTGTTTTGAATCGAAAAACAAACTTTCTTATTGTTTGTGAAATTTGGTGAAAAGTTATGTAGTAAAAGATACGATACAAATGATCTAAAAACACGTTATTTGAACTCCTCAAAGCGTTAAAATCTTGTTTTGAATCGAAAAACAAACTTTCTTAGTGTTTGTGAAATTTGGTGAAAAGTTATGTAGTAAAAGATACGATACAAATGATCTAAACACATGTTATTTGAACTCCTCAAAGCGTTAAAATTTTGTTTTGAATCGAAAAACAAACTTTCTTAGTGTTTGTGAAATTTGGTGAAAAGTTATGTAGTAAAAGATATGGTACAAATGATCTAAAAACAAGTTATTTGAACTCCTCAAAGCGTTAAAATCTTGTTTTGAATCGAAAAACAAACTTACTTAGTGTTTGTGAAATTTGGTGAAAAGTTATGTAGTAAATGATACGATACAAATGATCTAAAAACACGTTATTTGAACTTCTCAAAGCGTTAAAATGTTGTTTTGAATCGAAAAAC
The DNA here is from genome assembly GCA_946800325.1 of Luzula sylvatica. NCBI lineage: Eukaryota > Viridiplantae > Streptophyta > Magnoliopsida > Poales > Juncaceae > Luzula > Luzula sylvatica. The sequence continues at coordinate 16,138,276 of OX326961.1, read as the reverse complement.
AAACTTTCTTATTGTTTGTGAAATTTGGTGAAAAGTTATGTAGTAAAAGATACGATACAAATGATCTAAAAACACGTTATTTGAACTCCTCAAAGCGTTAAAATCTTGTTTTGAATCGAAAAACAAACTTTCTTAGTGCTTGTGAAATTTGGTGAAAAGTTATGTACTAAAAGATACGATACAAATGATCTAAAAACAAGTTATTTGAACTCCTCAAAGCGTTAAAATCATGTTTTGAATCGAAAAACAAACTTTCTTATTGTTTGTGAAATTTGGTGAAAAGTCATGTAGTAAAAGATACGATACAAATGATCTAAAAACACGTCATTTGAACTCCTCAAAGCGTTAAAATCTTGTTTTGAATCGAAAAACAAACTTTCTTTGTGTTTGTGAAATTCGGTGAAAAGTTATGTAGTAAAAGATACGATACAAATGATCTAAAAACGAGTTATTTGAACTCCTCGAAGCGTCAAAATCATGTTTTGAATCGAAAAACAAACTTTCTTATTGTTTGTGAAATTTGGTGAAAAGTTATGTAGTAAAAGATACGATACCAAATGATCTAAAAACAAGTTATTTGAACTCCTCAAAGCGTTAAAATCTTGTTTTGAATCGAAAAACAAACTTACTTAGTGTTTGTGAAATTTGGTGAAAAGTTATGTAGTAAAAGATACGATACAAATGATCTAAAAACACGTTATTTGAACTCCTCAACGCGTTAAAATCTTGTTTTGAATCGAAAAACAAACTTTCTTAGTGTTTGTGAAATTTGGTGAAAATTTATGTACTAAAAGATACGATACAAATGATCTAAAAACACGTTATTTGAACTCCTCAAAGCGTTAAAATCTTGTTTTGAATCGAAAAACAAACTTTCTTAGTGTTTGTGAAATTTGGTGAAAAGTTATGTAGTAAAAGATACGATACAAATGATCTAAAAACGAGTCATTTGAACTCCTCAAAGCGTTAAAATCTTGTTTTGAATCGAAAAACAAACTTTCTTAGTGTTTGTGAAATTTGGTGAAAGGTTATGTAGTAAAAGAAACGATACAAATGATCTAAAAACAAGTTATTTGAACTCCTCAAAGCGTTAAAATCTTGTTTTGAATCGAAAAACAAACTTTCTTAGTGCTTGTGAAATTTGGTGAAAAGTTATGTAGTAAAATATACGATACAAACTGATCTAAAAACATGTTATTTGAACTCCTCAAAGCGTTAAAATCTTGTTTTGAATCGAAAAACAAAATTTCTTAGTGCTTGTGAAATTTGGTGAAAAGTTATGTAGTAAAAGATACGATACAAATGATCTAAAAACAAGTTATTTGAACTCCTCAAAGCGTTAAAATCTTGTTTTGAATCGAAAAACAAACTTACTTAGAGTTTGTGAAATTTGGTGAAAAGTTATGGAGTAAATGATACGATACAAATGATCTAAAAACACGTTATTTGAACTCCTCAAAGCATTAAAATCTTGTTTTGAATCGAAAAACAAACTTTCTTATTGTTTGTGAAATTTGGTGAAAAGTTATGTAGTAAAAGATACGATACAAATGATCTAAAAACATGTTATTTGAACTCCTCAAAGCGTTAAAATCTTGTTTTGAATTGAAAAACATACTTTCTTAGTGTTTGTGAAATTTGGTGAAAATTTATGTACTAAAAGGTACGATACAAATGATCTAAAAACACGCTATTTGAACTCCTGAAAGCGTTAAAATCTTGTTTTGAATCGAAAAACAAACTTTCTTAGTGTTTGTGAAATTTGGTGAAAAGTTATGTAGTAAAAGATAGGATACAAATGATCTAAAAACGAGTTATTTGAACTCCTCAAAGCGTTAAAATCTTGTTTTGAATCGTAAAACAAACTTACTTAAACTTTGTGAAATTTGGTGAAAAGTCATGTAGTAAAAGATACGATACAAATGATCTAAAAACACGTTATTTGAACTCCTCAAAGCGTTAAAATCTTGTTTTGAATCGAAAAACAAACTTTCTTTGTGTTTGTGAAATTCGGTGAAAATTTATGTAGTAAAAGATACGATACAAATGATCTAAAAACACGTTATTTGAACTCCTCAAAGCGTTAAAATCTTGTTTTGAATCGAAAAACAAACTTTCTTAGTGTTTGTGAAATTTGGTGAAAATTTATGTACTAAAAGGTACGATACAAATGATCTAAAAACACGTTATTTGAACTCCTGAAAGCGTTAAAATCTTGTTTTGAATCGAAAAACAAACTTACTTAGAGTTTGTGAAATTTGGTGAAAAGTTATGGAGTAAATGATACGATACAAATGATCTAAAAACACGTTATTTGAACTCCTCAAAGCATTAAAATCTTGTTTTGAATCGAAAAACATTCTTTCTTATTGTTTGTGAAATTTGGTGAAAAGTTATGTAGTAAAAGGTACGATACAAATGATCTAAAAACACGTTATTTGAACTCCTCAAAGCGTTAAAATCTTGTTTTGAATCAAAAAACAAACTTTCTTAGTGTTTGTGAAATTTGGTGAAAATTTATGTACTAAAAGGTATGATACAAATGATCTGAAAACACGCTATTTGAACTCCTGAAAGCGTTAAAATCTTGTTTTGAATCGAAAAACAAACTTTCTTAGTGTTTGAGAAATTTGGTGAAAAGTTATGTAGTAAAAGATATGATACAAATGATCTAAAAATGAGTCATTTGAACTCCTCAGAGCGTTAAAATCTTGTTTTGAATCGTAAAACAAACTTACTTAAACTTTGTGAAATTTGGTGAAAAGTTATGTAGTAAATGATACGATACAAATGATCTAAAAACACGTTATTTGAACTCCTCAAAGCGTTAAAATCTTGTTTTGAATCGAAAAACAAACTTTCTTAGTGTTTGTGAAATTTGGTGAAAAGTTATGTAGTAAAAGATACGATACAAATGATCTAAAAACATGTTATTTGAACTCCTCAAAGCGTTAAAATTTTGTTTTGAATCGAAAAACAAACTTTCTTAGTGTTTTTGAAATTTGGTGAAAAGTTATGTAGTAAAAGATATGGTACAAATGATCTAAAAACAAGTTATTTGAACTCCTCAAAGCGTTAAAATCTTGTTTTGAATCGAAAATAAAACTTTCTTTGTGTTTGTGAAATTCGGTGAAAAGTTATGTAGTAAAAGATACGATACAAATGATCTAAAAACGAGTTATTTGAACTCCTCGAAGCGTTAAAATCATGTTTTGAATCGAAAAACAAACTTTCTTATTGTTTGTGAAATTTGGTGAAAAGTTATGTAGTAAAAGATACGATACCAAATGATCTAAAAACAAGTTATTTGAACTCCTCAAAGCGTTAAAATCTTGTTTTGAATCGAAAAACAAACTTACTTAGTGTTTGTGAAATATGGTGAAAAGTTATGTACTAAATGATACGATACAAATGATCTAAAAACACGTTATTTGAACTCCTCAAAGCGTTAAAATGTTGTTTTGAATCGAAAAACAAACTTTCTTATTGTGTGTGAAATTTGGTGAAAAGTTATGTAGTAAAAGATACGATACAAATGATCTAAAAACACGTTATTTGAACTCCTCAAAGCGTTAAAATCTTGTTTTGAATCGAAAAACAAACTTTCTTAGTGCTTGTGAAATTTGGTGAAAAGTTATGTACTAAAAGATACGATACAAATGATCTAAAAACAAGTTATTTGAACTCCTCAAAGCGTTAAAATCATGTTTTGAATCGAAAAACAAACTTTCTTATTGTTTGTGCAATTTGGTGAAAAGTCATGTAGTAAAAGATACGATACAAATGATCTAAAAACACGTCATTTGAACTCCTCAAAGCGTTAAAATCTTGTTTTGAATCGAAAAACAAACTTTCTTTGTGTTTGTGAAATTCGGTGAAAAGTTATGTAGTAAAAGATACGATACAAATGATCTAAAAACGAGTTATTTGAACTCCTCGAAGCGTTAAAATCATGTTTTGAATCGAAAAACAAACTTGCTTATTGTTTGTGAAATTTGGTGAATAGTTATGTAGTAAAAGATACGATACCAAATGATCTAAAAACAAGTTATTTGAACTCCTCAAAGCGTTAAAATCTTGTTTTGAATCGAAAAACAAACTTACTTAGTGTTTGTGAAATTTGGTGAAAAGTTATGTAGTAAAAGATACGATACAAATGATCTAAAAACACGTTATTTGAACTCCTCAACGCGTTAAAATCTTGTTTTGAATCGAAAAACAAACTTTCTTAGTGTTTGTGAAATTTGGTGAAAATTTATGTACTAAAAGATACGATACAAATGATCTAAAAACACGTTATTTGAACTCCTCAAAGCGTTAAAATCTTGTTTTGAATCGAAAAACAAACTTTCTTAGTGTTTGTGAAATTTGGTGAAAAGTTATGTAGTAAAAGATACGATACAAATGATCTAAAAACGAGTCATTTGAACTCCTCAAAGCGTTAAAATCTTGTTTTGAATCGAAAAACAAACTTTCTTAGTGTTTGTGAAATTTGGTGAAAGGTTATGTAGTAAAAGATACGATACAAATGATCTAAAAACAAGTTATTTGAACTCCTCAAAGCGTTAAAATCTTGTTTTGAATCGAAAAACAAACTTTCTTAGTGCTTGTGAAATTTGGTGAAAAGTTATGTAGTAAAATATACGATACAAAATGATCTAAAAACATGTTATTTGAACTCCTCAAAGCGTTAAAATCTTGTTTTGAATTGAAAAACATACTTTCTTAGTGTTTGTGAAATTTGGTGAAAATTTATGTACTAAAAGGTACGATACAAATGATCTAAAAACACGCTATTTGAACTCCTGAAAGCGTTAAAATCTTGTTTTGAATCGAAAAACAAACTTTCTTAGTGTTTGTGAAATTTGGTGAAAAGTTATGTAGTAAAAGATAGGATACAAATGATCTAAAAACGAGTTATTTGAACTCCTCAAAGCGTTAAAATCTTGTTTTGAATCGTAAAACAAACTTACTTAAACTTTGTGAAATTTGGTGAAAAGTCATGTAGTAAAAGATACGATACAAATGATCTAAAAACACGTTATTTGAACTCCTCAAAGCGTTAAAATCTTGTTTTGAATCGAAAAACAAACTTTCTTTGTGTTTGTGAAATTCGGTGAAAATTTATGTAGTAAAAGATACGATACAAATGATCTAAAAACACGTTATTTGAACTCCTCAAAGCGTTAAAATCTTGTTTTGAATCGAAAAACAAACTTTCTTAGTGTTTGTGAAATTTGGTGAAAATTTATGTACTAAAAGGTACGATACAAATGATCTAAAAACACGTTATTTGAACTCCTGAAAGCGTTAAAATCTTGTTTTGAATCGAAAAACAAACTTACTTAGAGTTTGTGAAATTTGGTGAAAAGTTATGGAGTAAATGATACGATACAAATGATCTAAAAACACGTTATTTGAACTCCTCAAAGCATTAAAATCTTGTTTTGAATCGAAAAACATTCTTTCTTATTGTTTGTGAAATTTGGTGAAAAGTTATGTAGTAAAAGGTACGATACAAATGATCTAAAAACACGTTATTTGAACTCCTCAAAGCGTTAAAATCTTGTTTTGAATCAAAAAACAAACTTTCTTAGTGTTTGTGAAATTTGGTGAAAATTTATGTACTAAAAGGTATGATACAAATGATCTGAAAACACGCTATTTGAACTCCTGAAAGCGTTAAAATCTTGTTTTGAATCGAAAAACAAACTTTCTTAGTGTTTGAGAAATTTGGTGAAAAGTTATGTAGTAAAAGATATGATACAAATGATCTAAAAATGAGTCATTTGAACTCCTCAGAGCGTTAAAATCTTGTTTTGAATCGTAAAACAAACTTACTTAAACTTTGTGAAATTTGGTGAAAAGTTATGTAGTAAATGATACGATACAAATGATCTAAAAACACGTTATTTGAACTCCTCAAAGCGTTAAAATCTTGTTTTGAATCGAAAAACAAACTTTCTTAGTGTTTGTGAAATTTGGTGAAAAGTTATGTAGTAAAAGATACGATACAAATGATCTAAAAACATGTTATTTGAACTCCTCAAAGCGTTAAAATTTTGTTTTGAATCGAAAAACAAACTTTCTTAGTGTTTTTGAAATTTGGTGAAAAGTTATGTAGTAAAAGATATGGTACAAATGATCTAAAAACAAGTTATTTGAACTCCTCAAAGCGTTAAAATCTTGTTTTGAATCGAAAAACAAACTTTCTTTGTGTTTGTGAAATTCGGTGAAAAGTTATGTAGTAAAAGATACGATACAAATGATCTAAAAACGAGTTATTTGAACTCCTCGAAGCGTTAAAATCATGTTTTGAATCGAAAAACAAACTTTCTTATTGTTTGTGAAATTTGGTGAAAAGTTATGTAGTAAAAGATACGATACCAAATGATCTAAAAACAAGTTATTTGGACTCCTCAAAGCGTTAAAATCTTGTTTTGAATCGAAAAACAAACTTACTTAGTGTTTGTGAAATATGGTGAAAAGTTATGTACTAAATGATACGATACAAATGATCTAAAAACACGTTATTTGAACTCCTCAAAGCGTTAAAATGTTGTTTTGAATCGAAAAACAAACTTTCTTATTGTGTGTGAAATTTGGTGAAAAGTTATGTAGTAAAAGATACGATACAAATGATCTAAAAACACGTTATTTGAACTCCTCAAAGCGTTAAAATCTTGTTTTGAATCGAAAAACAAACTTTCTTAGTGCTTGTGAAATTTGGTGAAAAGTTATGTACTAAAAGATACGATACAAATGATCTAAAAACAAGTTATTTGAACTCCTCAAAGCGTTAAAATCATGTTTTGAATCGAAAAACAAACTTTCTTATTGTTTGTGCAATTTGGTGAAAAGTCATGTAGTAAAAGATACGATACAAATGATCTAAAAACACGTCATTTGAACTCCTCAAAGCGTTAAAATCTTGTTTTGAATCGAAAAACAAACTTTCTTTGTGTTTGTGAAATTCGGTGAAAAGTTATGTAGTAAAAGATACGATACAAATGATCTAAAAACGAGTTATTTGAACTCCTCGAAGCGTTAAAATCATGTTTTGAATCGAAAAACAAACTTTCTTATTGTTTGTGAAATTTGGTGAATAGTTATGTAGTAAAAGATACGATACCAAATGATCTAAAAACAAGTTATTTGAACTCCTCAAAGCGTTAAAATCTTGTTTTGAATCGAAAAACAAACTTACTTAGTGTTTGTGAAATTTGGTGAAAAGTTATGTAGTAAAAGATACGATACAAATGATCTAAAAACACGTTATTTGAACTCCTCAACGCGTTAAAATCTTGTTTTGAATCGAAAAACAAACTTTCTTAGTGTTTGTGAAATTTGGTGAAAATTTATGTACTAAAAGATACGATACAAATGATCTAAAAACACGTTATTTGAACTCCTCAAAGCGTTAAAATCTTGTTTTGAATCGAAAAACAAACTTTCTTAGTGTTTGTGAAATTTGGTGAAAAGTTATGTAGTAAAAGATACGATACAAATGATCTAAAAACGAGTCATTTGAACTCCTCAAAGCGTTAAAATCTTGTTTTGAATCGAAAAACAAACTTTCTTAGTGTTTGTGAAATTTGGTGAAAGGTTATGTAGTAAAAGATACGATACAAATGATCTAAAAACAAGTTATTTGAACTCCTCAAAGCATTAAAATCTTGTTTTGAATCGAAAAACAAACTTACTTAGAGTTTGTGAAATTTGGTGAAAAGTTATGGAGTAAATGATACGATACAAATGATCTAAAAACACGTTATTTGAACTCCTCAAAGCATTAAAATCTTGTTTTGAATCGAAAAACATTCTTTCTTATTGTTTGTGAAATTTGGTGAAAAGTTATGTAGTAAAAGGTACGATACAAATGATCTAAAAACACGTTATTTGAACTCCTCAAAGCGTTAAAATCTTGTTTTGAATCAAAAAACAAACTTTCTTAGTGTTTGTGAAATTTGGTGAAAATTTATGTACTAAAAGGTATGATACAAATGATCTGAAAACACGCTATTTGAACTCCTGAAAGCGTTAAAATCTTGTTTTGAATCGAAAAACAAACTTTCTTAGTGTTTGAGAAATTTGGTGAAAAGTTATGTAGTAAAAGATATGATACAAATGATCTAAAAATGAGTCATTTGAACTCCTCAGAGCGTTAAAATCTTGTTTTGAATCGTAAAACAAACTTACTTAAACTTTGTGAAATTTGGTGAAAAGTTATGTAGTAAATGATACGATACAAATGATCTAAAAACACGTTATTTGAACTCCTCAAAGCGTTAAAATCTTGTTTTGAATCGAAAAACAAACTTTCTTAGTGTTTGTGAAATTTGGTGAAAAGTTATGTAGTAAAAGATACGATACAAATGATCTAAAAACATGTTATTTGAACTCCTCAAAGCGTTAAAATTTTGTTTTGAATCGAAAAACAAACTTTCTTAGTGTTTTTGAAATTTGGTGAAAAGTTATGTAGTAAAAGATATGGTACAAATGATCTAAAAACAAGTTATTTGAACTCCTCAAAGCGTTAAAATCTTGTTTTGAATCGAAAAACAAACTTTCTTTGTGTTTGTGAAATTCGGTGAAAAGTTATGTAGTAAAAGATACGATACAAATGATCTAAAAACGAGTTATTTGAACTCCTCGAAGCGTTAAAATCATGTTTTGAATCGAAAAACAAACTTTCTTATTGTTTGTGAAATTTGGTGAAAAGTTATGTAGTAAAAGATACGATACCAAATGATCTAAAAACAAGTTATTTGGACTCCTCAAAGCGTTAAAATCTTGTTTTGAATCGAAAAACAAACTTACTTAGTGTTTGTGAAATATGGTGAAAAGTTATGTACTAAATGATACGATACAAATGATCTAAAAACACGTTATTTGAACTCCTCAAAGCGTTAAAATGTTGTTTTGAATCGAAAAACAAACTTTCTTATTGTGTGTGAAATTTGGTGAAAAGTTATGTAGTAAAAGATACGATACAAATGATCTAAAAACACGTTATTTGAACTCCTCAAAGCGTTAAAATCTTGTTTTGAATCGAAAAACAAACTTTCTTAGTGCTTGTGAAATTTGGTGAAAAGTTATGTACTAAAAGATACGATACAAATGATCTAAAAACAAGTTATTTGAACTCCTCAAAGCGTTAAAATCATGTTTTGAATCGAAAAACAAACTTTCTTATTGTTTGTGCAATTTGGTGAAAAGTCATGTAGTAAAAGATACGATACAAATGATCTAAAAACACGTCATTTGAACTCCTCAAAGCGTTAAAATCTTGTTTTGAATCGAAAAACAAACTTTCTTTGTGTTTGTGAAATTCGGTGAAAAGTTATGTAGTAAAAGATACGATACAAATGATCTAAAAACGAGTTATTTGAACTCCTCGAAGCGTTAAAATCATGTTTTGAATCGAAAAACAAACTTTCTTATTGTTTGTGAAATTTGGTGAATAGTTATGTAGTAAAAGATACGATACCAAATGATCTAAAAACAAGTTATTTGAACTCCTCAAAGCGTTAAAATCTTGTTTTGAATCGAAAAACAAACTTACTTAGTGTTTGTGAAATTTGGTGAAAAGTTATGTAGTAAAAGATACGATACAAATGATCTAAAAACACGTTATTTGAACTCCTCAACGCGTTAAAATCTTGTTTTGAATCGAAAAACAAACTTTCTTAGTGTTTGTGAAATTTGGTGAAAATTTATGTACTAAAAGATACGATACAAATGATCTAAAAACACGTTATTTGAACTCCTCAAAGCGTTAAAATCTTGTTTTGAATCGAAAAACAAACTTTCTTAGTGTTTGTGAAATTTGGTGAAAAGTTATGTAGTAAAAGATACGATACAAATGATCTAAAAACGAGTCATTTGAACTCCTCAAAGCGTTAAAATCTTGTTTTGAATCGAAAAACAAACTTTCTTAGTGTTTGTGAAATTTGGTGAAAGGTTATGTAGTAAAAGATACGATACAAATGATCTAAAAACAAGTTATTTGAACTCCTCAAAGCGTTAAAATCTTGTTTTGAATCGAAAAACAAACTTTCTTAGTGCTTGTGAAATTTGGTGAAAAGTTATGTAGTAAAATATACGATACAAAATGATCTAAAAACATGTTATTTGAACTCCTCAAAGCGTTAAAATCTTGTTTTGAATCGAAAAACAAACTTTCTTAGTGCTTGTGAAATTTGGTGAAAAGTTATGTAGTAAAAGATACGATACAAATGATCTAAAAACAAGTTATTTGAACTTCTCAAAGCGTTAAAATTTTGTTTTGAATCGAAAAACAAACTTTCTTAGTGTTTGTGAAATTTGGTGAAAAGTTATGTAGCAAAAGATACGGTACAAATGATCTAAAAACAAGTTATTTGAACTCCTCAAAGCGTTAAAATCTTGTTTTGAATCGAAAAACAAACTTACTTAGAGTTTGTGAAATTTGGTGAAAAGTTATGGAGTAAATGATACGATACAAATGATCTAAAAACACGTTATTTGAACTCCTCAAAGCATTAAAATCTTGTTTTGAATCGAAAAACAAACTTTCTTATTGTTTGTGAAATTTGGTGAAAAGTTATGTAGTAAAAGATACGATACAAATGATCTAAAAACACGTTATTTGAACTCCTCAAAGCGTTAAAATCTTGTTTTGAATTGAAAAACATACTTTCTTATTGTTTGTGAAATTTGGTGAAAATTTATGTACTAAAAGGTACGATACAAATGATCTAAAAACACGCTATTTGAACTCCTGAACGCGTTAAAATCTTGTTTTGAATCGAAAAACAAACTTTCTTAGTGTTTGTGAAATTTGGTGAAAAGTTATGTAGTAAAAGATAGGATACAAATGATCTAAAAACGAGTTATTTGAACTCCTCAAAGCGTTAAAATCTTGTTTTGAATCGTAAAACAAACTTACTTAAACTTTGTGAAATTTGGTGAAAAGTCATGTAGTAAAAGATACGATACAAATGATCTAAAAACACGTTATTTGAACTCCTCAAAGCGTTAAAATCTTGTTTTGAATCGAAAAACAAACTTTCTTTGTGTTTGTGAAATTCGGTGAAAATTTATGTAGTAAAAGATACGATACAAATGATCTAAAAACACGTTATTTGAACTCCTCAAAGCGTTAAAATCTTGTTTTGAATCGAAAAACAAACTTTCTTAGTGTTTGTGAAATTTGGTGAAAATTTATGTACTAAAAGGTACGATACAAATGATCTAAAAACACGTTATTTGAACTCCTGAAAGCGTTAAAATCTTGTTTTGAATCGAAAAACAAACTTTCTTAGTGTTTGTGAAATTTGGTGAAAAGTTATGTAGTAAAAGATACGGTACAAATGATCTAAAAACAAGTTATTTGAACTCATCTAAGCGTTAAAATCTTGTTTTGAATCGAAAAACAAACTTACTTAGAGTTTGTGAAATTTGGTGAAAAGTTATGGAGTAAATGATACGATACAAATGATCTAAAAACACGTTATTTGAACTCCTCAAAGCATTAAAATCTTGTTTTGAATCGAACAACATTCTTTCTTATTGTTTGTGAAATTTGGTGAAAAGTTATGTAGTAAAAGGTACGATACAAATGATCTAAAAACACGTTATTTGAACTCCTCAAAGCGTTAAAATCTTGTTTTGAATCGAAAAACAAACTTTCTTAGTGTTTGTGAAATTTGGTGAAAATTTATGTACTAAAAGCTATGATACAAATGATCTAAAAACACGCTATTTGAACTCCTGAAAGCGTTAAAATCTTGTTTTGAATCGAAAAACAAACTTTCTAAGTGTTTGAGAAATTTGGTGAAAAGTTATGTAGTAAAAGATATGATACAAATGATCTAAAAATGAGTCATTTGAACTCCTCAAAGCGTTAAAATCTTGTTTTGAATCGTAAAACAAACTTACTTAAACTTTGTGAAATTTGGTGAAAAGTTATGTAGTAAATGATACGATACAAATGATCTAAAAACACGTTATTTGAACTCCTCAAAGCGTTAAAATCTTGTTTTGAATCGAAAAACAAACTTTCTTATTGTTTGTGAAATTTGGTGAAAAGTTATGTAGTAAAAGATACGATAAAAATGATCTAAAAACACGTTATTTGAACTCCTCAAAGCGTTAAAATCTTGTTTTGACTCGAAAAACAAACTTTCTTAGTGTTTGTGAAATTTGGTGAAAAGTTATGTAGTAAAAGATACGATACAAATGATCTAAAAACATGTTATTTGAACTCCTCAAAGCGTTAAAATTTTGTTTTGAATCGAAAAACAAACTTTCTTAGTGTTTGTGAAATTTGGTGAAAAGTTATGTAGTAAAAGATATGGTACAAATGATCTAAAAACAAGTTATTTGAACTCCTCAAAGCGTTAAAATCTTGTTTTGAATCGAAAAACAAACTTACTTAGTGTTTGTGAAATTTGGTGAAAAGTTATGTAGTAAATGATACGATACAAATGATCTAAAAACACGTTATTTGAACTCCTCAAAGCGTTAAAATGTTGTTTTGAATCGAAAAACAAACTTTCTTATTGTTTGTGAAATTTGGTGAAAAGTTATGTAGTAAAAGATACGATACAAATGATCTAAAAACACGTTATTTGAACTCCTCAAAGCGTTAAAATCTTGTTTTGAATCGAAAAACAAACTTTCTTAGTGCTTGTGAAATTTGGTGAAAAGTTATGTACTAAAACATACGATACAAATGATCTAAAAACAAGTTATTTGAACTCCTCAAAGCGTTAAAATCATGTTTTGAATCGAAAAACAAACTTTCTTATTGTTTGTGAAATTTGGTGAAAAGTCATGTAGTAAAAGATACGATACAAATGATCTAAAAACACGTCATTTGAACTCCTCAAAGCGTTAAAATCTTGTTTTGAATCGAAAAACAAACTTTCTTTGTGTTTGTGAAATTCGGTGAAAAGTTATGTAGTAAAAGATACGATACAAATGATCTAAAAATGAGTTATTTGAACTCCTCGAAGCGTCAAAATCATGTTTTGAATCGAAAAACAAACTTTCTTGTTGTTTGTAAAATTTGGTGAAAAGTTATGTAGTAAAAGATACGATACCAAATGATCTAAAAACAAGTTATTTGAACTCCTCAAAGCGTTAAAATCTTGTTTTGAATCGAAAAACAAACTTACTTAGTGTTTGTGAAATTTGGTGAAAAGTTATGTAGTAAAAGATACAATACAAATGATCTAAAAACACGTTATTTGAACTCCTCAACGCGTTAAAATCTTGTTTTGAATCGAAAAACAAACTTTCTTAGTGTTTGTGAAATTTGTTGAAAATTTATGTACTAAAAGATACGATACAAATGATCTAAAAACACGTTATTTGAACTCCTCAAAGCGTTAAAATCTTGTTTTGAATCGAAAAACAAACTTTCTTAGTGTTTGTGAAATTTGGTGAAAAGTTATGTAGTAAAAGATACGATACAAATGATCTAAAAACGAGTCATTTGAACTCCTCAAAGCGTTAAAATCTTGTTTTGAATCGAAAAACAAACTTTCTTAGTGTTTGTGAAATTTGGGGAAAGGTTATGTAGTAAAAGATACGATACAAATGATCTAAAAACAAGTTATTTGAACTCCTCAAAGCGTTAAAATCTTGTTTTGAATCGAAAAACAAACTTTCTTAGTGCTTGTGAAATTTGGTGAAAAGTTATGTAGTAAAATATACGATACAAAATGATCTAAAAACATGTTATTTGAACTCCTCAAAGCGTTAAAATCTTGGTTTGAATCGAAAAACAAAATTTCTTAGTGCTTGTGAAATTTGGTGAAAAGTTATGTAGTAAAAGATACGATACAAATGATCTAAAAACAAGTTATTTGAACTCCTCAAAGCGTTAAAATTTTGTTTTGAATCGAAAAACAAACTTTCTTAGTGTTTGTGAAATTTGGTGAAAAGTTATGTAGCAAAAGATACGGTACAAATGATCTAAAAACAAGTTATTTGAACTCCTCAAAGCGTTAAAATCTTGTTTTGAATCGAAAAACAAACTTACTTAGAGTTTGTGAAATTTGGTGAAAAGTTATGGAGTAAATGATACGATACAAATGATCTAAAAACGCGTTATTTGAACTCCTCAAAGCATTAAAATCTTGTTTTGAATCGAAAAACAAACTTTCTTATTGTTTGTGAAATTTGGTGAAAAGTTATGTAGTAAAAGATACGATACAAATGATCTAAAAACACGTTATTTGAACTCCTCAAAGCGTTAAAATCTTGTTTTGAATTGAAAAACATACTTTCTTAGTGTTTGTGAAATTTGGTGAAAATTTATGTACTAAAAGGTACGATACAAATGATCTAAAAACACGCTATTTGAACTCCTGAAAGCGTTAAAATCTTGTTTTGAATCGAAAAACAAACTTTCTTAGTGTTTGTGAAATTTGGTGAAAAGTTATGTAGTAAAAGATAGGATACAAATGATCTAAAAACGAGTTATTTGAACTCCTCAAAGCGTTAAAATCTTGTTTTGAATCGTAAAACAAACTTACTTAAACTTTGTGAAATTTGGTGAAAAGTCATGTAGTAAAAGATACGATACAAATGATCTAAAAACACGTTATTTGAACTCCTCAAAGCGTTAAAATCTTGTTTTGAATCGAAAAACAAACTTTCTTTGTGTTTGTGAAATTCGGTGAAAATTTATGTAGTAAAAGATACGATACAAATGATCTAAAAACACGTTATTTGAACTCCTCAAAGCGTTAAAATCTTGTTTTGAATCGAAAAACAAACTTTCTTAGTGTTTGTGAAATTTGGTGAAAATTTATGTACTAAAAGATACGATACAAATGATCTAAAAACACGTTATTTGAACTCCTGAAAGCGTTAAAATCTTGTTTTGAATCGAAAAACAAACTTTCTTAGTGTTTGTGAAATTTGGTGAAAAGTTATGTAGTAAAAGATACGGTACAAATGATCTAAAAACAAGTTATTTGAACTCATCTAAGCGTTAAAATCTTGTTTTGAATCGAAAAACAAACTTACTTAGAGTTTGTGAAATTTGGTGAAAAGTTATGGAGTAAATGATACGATACAAATGATCTAAAAACACGTTATTTGAACTCCTCAAAGCATTAAAATCTTGTTTTGAATCGAACAACATTCTTTCTTATTGTTTGTGAAATTTGGTGAAAAGTTATGTAGTAAAAGGTACGAAACAAATGATCTAAAAACACGTTATTTGAACTCCTCAAAGCGTTAAAATCTTGTTTTGAATCGAAAAACAAACTTTCTTAGTGTTTGTGAAATTTGGTGAAAATTTATGTACTAAAAGGTATGATACAAATGATCTAAAAACACGCTATTTGAACTCCTGAAAGCGTTAAAATCTTGTTTTGAATCGAAAAACAAACTTTCTTAGTGTTTGAGAAATTTGGTGAAAAGTTATGTAGTAAAAGATATGATACAAATGATCTAAAAATGAGTCATTTGAACTCCTCAAAGCGTTAAAATCTTGTTTTGAATCGTAAAACAAACTTACTTAAACTTTGTGAAATTTGGTGAAAAGTTATGTAGTAAATGATACGATACAAATGATCTAAAAACACGTTATTTGAACTCCTCAAAGCGTTAAAATCTTGTTTTGAATCGAAAAACAAACTTTCTTATTGTTTGTGAAATTTGGTGAAAAGTTATGTAGTAAAAGATACGATACAAATGATCTAAAAACACGTTATTTGAACTCCTCAAAGCGTTAAAATCTTGTTTTGAATCGAAAAACAAACTTTCTTAGTGTTTGTGAAATTTGGTGAAAATTTATGTACTAAAAGATACGATACAAATGATCTAAAAACACGTTATTTGAACTCCTCAAAGCGTTAAAATCTTGTTTTGAATCGAAAAACAAACTTTCTTAGTGTTTGTGAAATTTGGTGAAAAGTTATGTAGTAAAAGATACGATACAAATGATCTAAAAACGAGTCATTTGAACTCCTCAAAGCGTTAAAATCTTGTTTTGAATCGAAAAACAAACTTTCTTAGTGTTTGTGAAATTTGGTGAAAGGTTATGTAGTAAAAGATACGATACAAATGATCTAAAAACAAGTTATTTGAACTCCTCAAAGCGTTAAAATCTTGTTTTGAATCGAAAAACAAACTTTCTTAGTGCTTGTGAAATTTGGTGAAAAGTTATGTAGTAAAATATACGATACAAAATGATCTAAAAACATGTTATTTGAACTCCTCAAAGCGTTAAAATCTTGGTTTGAATCGAAAAACAAAATTTCTTAGTGCTTGTGAAATTTGGTGAAAAGTTATGTAGTAAAAGATACGATACAAATGATCTAAAAACAAGTTATTTGAACTCCTCAAAGCGTTAAAATTTTGTTTTGAATCGAAAAACAAACTTTCTTAGTGTTTGTGAAATTTGGTGAAAAGTTATGTAGCAAAAGATACGGTACAAATGATCTAAAAACAAGTTATTTGAACTCCTCAAAGCGTTAAAATCTTGTTTTGAATCGAAAAACAAACTTACTTAGAGTTTGTGAAATTTGGTGAAAAGTTATGGAGTAAATGATACGATACAAATGATCTAAAAACGCGTTATTTGAACTCCTCAAAGCATTAAAATCTTGTTTTGAATCGAAAAACAAACTTTCTTATTGTTTGTGAAATTTGGTGAAAAGTTATGTAGTAAAAGATACGATACAAATGATCTAAAAACACGTTATTTAAACTCCTCAAAGCGTTAAAATCTTGTTTTGAATTGAAAAACATACTTTCTTAGTGTTTGTGAAATTTGGTGAAAATTTATGTACTAAAAGGTACGATACAAATGATCTAAAAACACGCTATTTGAACTCCTGAAAGCGTTAAAATCTTGTTTTGAATCGAAAACAACCTTTCTTAGTGTTTGTGAAATTTGGTGAAAAGTTATGTAGTAAAAGATAGGATACAAATGATCTAAAAACGAGTTATTTGAACTCCTCAAAGCGTTAAAATCTTGTTTTGAATCGTAAAACAAACTTACTTAAACTTTGTGAAATTTGGTGAAAAGTCATGTAGTAAAAGATACGATACAAATGATCTAAAAACACGTTATTTGAACTCCTCAAAGCGTTAAAATCTTGTTTTGAATCGAAAAACAAAATTTCTTTGTGTTTGTGAAATTCGGTGAAAATTTATGTAGTAAAAGATACGATACAAATGATCTAAAAACACGTTATTTGAACTCCTCAAAGCGTTAAAATCTTGTTTTGAATCGAAAAACAAACTTTCTTAGTGTTTGTGAAATTTGGTGAAAATTTATGTACTAAAAGATACGATACAAATGATCTAAAAACACGTTATTTGAACTCCTCAAAGCGTTAAAATCTTGTTTTGAATCGAAAAACAAACTTTCTTAGTGTTTGTGAAATTTGGTGAAAAGTTATGTAGTAAAAGATACGGTACAAATGATCTAAAAACAAGTTATTTGAACTCATCTAAGCGTTAAAATCTTGTTTTGAATCGAAAAACAAACTTACTTAGAGTTTGTGAAATTTGGTGAAAAGTTATGGAGTAAATGATACGATACAAATGATCTAAAAACACGTTATTTGAACTCCTCAAAGCATTAAAATCTTGTTTTGAATCGAACAACATTCTTTCTTATTGTTTGTGAAATTTGGTGAAAAGTTATGTAGTAAAAGGTACGATACAAATGATCTAAAAACACGTTATTTGAACTCCTCAAAGCGTTAAAATCTTGTTTTGAATCGAAAAACAAACTTTCTTAGTGTTTGTGAAATTTGGTGAAAATTTATGTACTAAAAGGTATGATACAAATGATCTAAAAACACGCTATTTGAACTCCTGAAAGCGTTAAAATCTTGTTTTGAATCGAAAAACAAACTTTCTTAGTGTTTGAGAAATTTGGTGAAAAGTTATGTAGTAAAAGATATGATACAAATGATCTAAAAATGAGTCATTTGAACTCCTCAAAGCGTTAAAATCTTGTTTTGAATCGTAAAACAAACTTACTTAAACTTTGTGAAATTTGGTGAAAAGTTATGTAGTAAATGATACGATACAAATGATCTAAAAACACGTTATTTGAACTCCTCAAAGCGTTAAAATCTTGTTTTGAATCGAAAAACAAACTTTCTTATTGTTTGTGAAATTTGGTGAAAAGTTATGTAGTAAAAGATACGATACAAATGATCTAAAAACACGTTATTTGAACTCCTCAAAGCGTTAAAATCTTGTTTTGAATCGAAAAACAAACTTTCTTAGTGTTTGTGAAATTTGGTGAAAAGGTATGTAGTAAAAGATACGATACAAATGATCTAAAAACATGTTATTTGAACTCCTCAAAGCGTTAAAATTTTGTTTTGAATCGAAAAACAAACTTTCTTAGTGTTTGTGAAATTTGGTGAAAAGTTATGTAGTAAAAGATATGGTACAAATGATCTAAAAACAAGTTATTTGAACTCCTCAAAGCGTTAAAATCTTGTTTTGAATCGAAAAACAAACTTACTTAGTGCTTGTGAAATTTGGTGAAAAGTTATGTAGTAAATGATACGATACAAATGATCTAAAAACACGTTATTTGAACTCCTCAAAGCGTTAAAATGTTGTTTTGAATCGAAAAACAAACTTTCTTATTGTTTGTGAAATTTGGTGAAAAGTTATGTAGTAAAAGATACGATACAAATGATCTAAAAACACGTTATTTTAACTCCTCAAAGCGTTAAAATCTTGTTTTGAATCGAAAAACAAACTTTCTTAGTGCTTGTGAAATTTGGTGAAAAGTTATGTACTAAAAGATACGATACAAATGATCTAAAAACAAGTTATTTGAACTCCTCAAAGCGTTAAAATCATGTTTTGAATCGAAAAACAAACTTTCTTATTGTTTGTGAAATTTGGTGAAAAGTCATGTAGTAAAAGATACGATACAAATGATCTAAAAACACGTCATTTGAACTCCTCAAAGCGTTAAAATCTTGTTTTGAATCGAAAAACAAACTTTCTTTGTGTTTGTGATATTCGGTGAAAAGTTATGTAGTAAAAGATACGATACAAATGATCTAAAAACGAGTTATTTGAACTCCTCGAAGCGTTAAAATCATGTTTTGAATCGAAAAACAAACTTTCTTATTGTTTGTGAAATTTGGTGAAAAGTTATGTAGTAAAAGATACGATACCAAATGATCTAAAAACAAGTTATTTGAACTCCTCAAAGCGTTAAAATCTTGTTTTGAATCGAAAAACAAACTTACTTAGTGTTTGTGAAATATGGTGAAAAGTTATGTAGTAAATGATACGATACAAATGATCTAAAAACACGTTATTTGAACTCCTCAAAGCGTTAAAATGTTGTTTTGAATCGAAAAACAAACTTTCTTATTGTTTGTGAAATTTGGTGAAAAGTTATGTAGTAAAAGATACGATACAAATGATCTAAAAACACGTTATTTGAACTCCTCAAAGCGTTAAAATCTTGTTTTGAATCGAAAAACAAACTTTCTTAGTGTTTGTGAAATTTGGTGAAAAGTTATGTAGTAAAAGATACGATACAAATGATCTAAAAACGAGTCATTTGAACTCCTCAAAGCGTTAAAATCTTGTTTTGAATCGAAAAACAAACTTTCTTAGTGTTTGTGAAATTTGGTGAAAGGATATGTAGTAAAAGGTACGATACAAATGATCTAAAAACAAGTTATTTGAACTCCTCAAAGCGTTAAAATCTTGTTTTGAATCGAAAAACAAACTTTCTTAGTGCTTGTGAAATTTGGTGAAAAGTTATGTAGTAAAAGATACGATACAAAATGATCTAAAAACATGTTATTTGAACTCCTCAAAGCGTTAAAATCTTGTTTTGAATCGAAAAACAAACTTTCTTAGTGCTTGTGAAATTTGGTGAAAAGTTATGTAGTAAAAGATACGATACAAATGATCTAAAAACAAGTTATTTGAACTCCTCAAAGCGTTAAAATTTTGTTTTGAATCGAAAAACAAACTTTCTTAGTGTTTGTGAAATTTGGTGAAAAGTTATGTAGTAAAAGATACGGTACAAATGATCTAAAAACAAGTTATTTGAACTCCTCAAAGCGTTAAAATCTTGTTTTGAATCGAAAAACAAACTTACTTAGAGTTTGTGAAATTTGGTGAAAAGTTATGGAGTAAATGATACGATACAAATGATCTAAAAACACGTTATTTGAACTCCTCAAAGCATTAAAATCTTGTTTTGAATCGAAAAACAAACTTTCTTATTGTTTGTGAAATTTGGTGAAAAGTTATGTAGTAAAAGATACGATACAAATGATCTAAAAACACGTTATTTGAGCTCCTCAAAGCGTTAAAATCTTGTTTTGAATTGAAAAACAAACTTTCTTAGTGTTTGTGAAATTTGGTGAAATTTTATGTACTAAAAGGTACGATACAAATGATCTAAAAACACGCTATTTGAACTCCCGAAAGCGTTAAAATCTTGTTTTGAATCGAAAAACAAACTTTCTTAGTGTTTGTGAAATTTGGTGAAAAGTTATGTAGTAAAAGATAGGATACAAATGATCTAAAAACAAGTTATTTGAACTCCTCAAAGCGTTAAAATCTTGTTTTGAATCGTAAAACAAACTAACTTAAACTTTGTGAAATTTGGTGAAAAGTCATGTAGTAAAAGATACGATACAAATGATCTAAAAACACGTTATTTTGAACTCCTCAAAGCGTTAAAATCTTGTTTTGAATCGAAAAACAAACTTTCTTTGTGTTTGTGAAATTCGGTGAAAATTTATGTTGTAAAAGATACGATACAAATGATCTACAAACACGTTATTTGAACTCCTCAAAGCGTTAAAATCTTGTTTTGAATCGAAAAACAAACTTTCTTAGTGTTTGTGAAATTTGGTGAAAATTTATGTACTAAAAGGTACGATACAAATGATCTAAAAACACGTTATTTGAACTCCTGAAAGCGTTAAAATCTTGTTTTGAATCGAAAAACAAACTTTCTTAGTGTTTGTGAAATTTGGTGAAAAGTTATGTAGTAAAAGATACGGTACAAATGATCTAAAAACAAGTTATTTGAACTCCTCTAAGCGTTAAAATCTTGTTTTGAATCGAAAAACAAACTTACTTAGAGTTTGTGAAATTTGGTGAAAAGTTATGGAGTAAATGATACGATACAAATGATCTAAAAACACGTTATTTGAACTCCTCAAAGCATTAAAATCTTGTTTTGAATCGAAAAACATTCTTTCTTATTGTTTGTGAAATTTGGTGAAAAGTTATGTAGTAAAAGATACGATACAAATGATCTAAAAACACGTTATTTGAACTCCTCAAAGCGTTAAAATCTTGTTTTGAATCGAAAAACAAACTTTCTTAGTGTTTGTGAAATTTGGTGAAAGGATATGTAGTAAAAGATACGATACAAATGATCTAAAAACAAGTTATTTGAACTCCTCAAAGCGTTAAAATCTTGTTTTGAATCGAAAAACAAACTTTCTTAGTGCTTGTGAAATTTGGTGAAAAGTTATGTAGTAAAAGATACGATACAAAATGATCTAAAAATGAGTCATTTGAACTCCTCAAAGCGTTAAAATCTTGTTTTGAATCGTAAAACAAACTTACTTAAACTTTGTGAAATTTGGTGAAAAGTTATGTAGTAAATGATACGATACAAATGATCAAAAAACACGTTATTTGAACTCCTCAAAGCGTTAAAATCTTGTTTTGAATCGAAAAACAAACTTTCTTATTGTTTGTGAAATTTGGTGAAAAGTTATGTAGTAAAAGATACGATACAAATGATCTAAAAACACGTTATTTGAACTCCTCAATGCGTTAAAATCTTGTTTTGAATCGAAAAACAAACTTTCTTAGTGTTTGTGAAATTTGGTGAAAAGTTATGTAGTAAAAGATACGATACAAATGATCTAAAAACATGTTATTTGAACTCCTCAAAGCGTCAAAATTTTGTTTTGAATCGAAAAACAAACTTTCTTAGTGTTTGTGAAATTTGGTGAAAAGTTATGTAGTAAAAGATATGGTACAAATGATCTAAAAACAAGTTATTTGAACTCCTCAAAGCGTTAAAATCTTGTTTTGAATCGAAAAACAAACTTACTTAGTGTTTGTGAAATTTGGTGAAAAGTTATGTAGTAAATGATACGATACAAATGATCTAAAAACACGTTATTTGAACTCCTCAAAGCGTTAAAATGTTGTTTTGAATCGAAAAACAAACTTTCTTATTGTTTGTGAAATTTGGTGAAAAGTTATGTAGTAAAAGATACGATACAAATGATCTAAAAACACGTTATTTGAACTCCTCAAAGCGTTAAAATCTTGTTTTGAATCGAAAAACAAACTTTCTTAGTGCTTGTGAAATTTGGTGAAAAGTTATGTACTAAAAGATACGATACAAATGATCTAAAAACAAGTTATTTGAACTCCTCAAAGCGTTAAAATCATGTTTTGAATCGAAAAACAAACTTTCTTATTGTTTGTGAAATTTGGTGAAAAGTCATGTAGTAAAAGATACGATACAAATGATCTAAAAACACGTCATTTGAACTCCTCAAAGCGTTAAAATCTTGTTTTGAATCGAAAAACAAACTTTCTTTGTGTTTGTGATATTCGGTGAAAAGTTATGTAGTAAAAGATACGATACAAATGATCTAAAAACGAGTTATTTGAACTCCTCGAAGCGTTAAAATCATGTTTTGAATCGAAAAACAAACTTTCTTATTGTTTGTGAAATTTGGTGAAAAGTTATGTAGTAAAAGATACGATACCAAATGATCTAAAAACAAGTTATTTGAACTCCTCAAAGCGTTAAAATCTTGTTTTGAATCGAAAAACAAACTTACTTAGTGTTTGTGAAATATGGTGAAAAGTTATGTAGTAAATGATACGATACAAATGATCTAAAAACACGTTATTTGAACTCCTCAAAGCGTTAAAATGTTGTTTTGAATCGAAAAACAAACTTTCTTATTGTTTGTGAAATTTGGTGAAAAGTTATGTAGTAAAAGATACGATACAAATGATCTAAAATCACGTTATTTGAACTCCTCAAAGCGTTAAAATCTTGTTTTGAATCGAAAAACAAACTTTCTTAGTGTTTGTGAAATTTGGTGAAAAGTTATGTAGTAAAAGATACGATACAAATGATCTAAAAACGAGTCATTTGAACTCCTCAAAGCGTTAAAATCTTGTTTTGAATCGAAAAACAAACTTTCTTAGTGTTTGTGAAATTTGGTGAAAGGATATGTAGTAAAAGATACGATACAAATGATCTAAAAACAAGTTATTTGAACTCCTCAAAGCGTTAAAATCTTGTTTTGAATCGAAAAACAAACTTTCTTAGTGCTTGTGAAATTTGGTGAAAAGTTATGTAGTAAAAGATACGATACAAAATGATCTAAAAACATGTTATTTGAACTCCTCAAAGCGTTAAAATCTTGTTTTGAATCGAAAAACAAACTTTCTTAGTGCTTGTGAAATTTGGTGAAAAGTTATGTAGTAAAAGATACGATACAAATGATCTAAAAACAAGTTATTTGAACTCCTCAAAGCGTTAAAATTTTGTTTTGAATCGAAAAACAAACTTTCTTAGTGTTTGTGAAATTTGGTGAAAAGTTATGTAGTAAAAGATACGGTACAAATGATCTAAAAACAAGTTATTTGAACTCCTCAAAGCGTTAAAATCTTGTTTTGAATCGAAAAACAAACTTACTTAGAATTTGTGAAATTTGGTGAAAAGTTATGGAGTAAATGATACGATACAAATGATCTAAAAACACGTTATTTGAACTCCTCAAAGCATTAAAATCTTGTTTTGAATCGAAAAACAAACTTTCTTATTGTTTGTGAAATTTGGTGAAAAGTTATGTAGTAAAAGATACGATACAAATGATCTAAAAACACGTTATTTGAACTCCTCAAAGCGTTAAAATCTTGTTTTGAATTGAAAAACAAACTTTCTTAGTGTTTGTGAAATTTGGTGAAAATTTATGTACTAAAAGGTACGATACAAATGATCTAAAAACACGCTATTTGAACTCCTGAAAGCGTTAAAATCTTGTTTTGAATCGAAAAACAAACTTTCTTAGTGTTTGTGAAATTTGGTGAAAAGTTATGTAGTAAAAGATAGGATACAAATGATCTAAAAACGAGTTATTTGAACTCCTCAAAGCGTTAAAATCTTGTTTTGAATCGTAAAACAAACTAACTTAAACTTTGTGAAGTTTGGTGAAAAGTCATGTAGTAAAAGATACGATACAAATGATCTAAAAACACGTTATTTTGAACTCCTCAAAGCGTTAAAATCTTGTTTTGAATCGAAAAACAAACTTTCTTTGTGTTTGTGAAATTCGGTGAAAATTTATGTTGTAAAAGATACGATACAAATGATCTAAAAACACGTTATTTGAACTCCTCAAAGCGTTAAAATCTTGTTTTGAATCGAAAAACAAACTTTCTAAGTGTTTGTGAAATTTGGTGAAAATTTATGTACTAAAAGGTACGATACAAATGATCTAAAAACACGTTATTTGAACTCCTGAAAGCGTTAAAATCTTGTTTTGAATCGAAAAACAAACTTTCTTAGTGTTTGTGAAATTTGGTGAAAAGTTATGTAGTAAAAGATACGGTACAAATTATCTAAAAACAAGTTATTTGAACTCCTCTAAGCGTTAAAATCTTGTTTTGAATCGAAAAACAAACTTACTTAGAGTTTGTGAAATTTGGTGAAAAGTTATGGAGTAAATGATACGATACAAATGATCTAAAAACACGTTATTTGAACTCCTCAAAGCATTAAAATCTTGTTTTGAATCGAAAAACATTCTTTCTTATTGTTTGTGAAATTTGGTGAAAAGTTATGTAGTAAAAGATACGATACAAATGATCTAAAAACACGTTATTTGAACTCCTCAAAGCGTTAAAATCTTGTTTTGAATCGAAAAACAAACTTTCTTAGTGTTTGTGAAATTTGGTGAAAATTTATGTACTAAAAGGTATGATACAAATGATCTAAAAACACGCTATTTGAACTCCTGAAAGCGTTAAAATCTTGTTTTGAATCGAAAAACAAACTTTCTTAGTGTTTGAGAAATTTGGTGAAAAGTTATGTAGTAAAAGATATGATACAAATGATCTAAAAACGAGTCATTTGAACTCCTCAAAGCGTTAAAATCTTGTTTTGAATCGTAAAACAAACTAACTTAAACTTTGTGAAATTTGGTGAAAAGTTATGTAGTAAATGATACGATACAAATGATCTAAAAACACGTTATTTGAACTCCTCAAAGCGTTAAAATCTTGTTTTGAATCGAAAAACAAACTTTCTTATTGTTTGTGAAATTTGGTGAAAAGTTATGTAGTAAAAGATACGATACAAATGATCTAAAAACACGTTATTTGAACTCCTCAAAGCGTTAAAATCTTGTTTTGAATCGAAAAACAAACTTTCTTAGTGTTTGTGAAATTTGGTGAAAAGTTATGTAGTAAAAGATACGATACAAATGATCTAAAAACATGTTATTTGAACTCCTCAAAGCGTTAAAATTTTGTTTTGAATCGAAAAACAAACTTTCTTAGTGTTTGTGAAATTTGGTGAAAAGTTATGTAGTAAAAGATATGGTACAAATGATCTAAAAACAAGTTATTTGAACTCCTCAAAGCGTTAAAATCTTGTTTTGAATCGAAAAACAAACTTACTTAGTGTTTGTGAAATTTAGTGAAAAGTTATGTAGTAAATGATACGATACAAATGATCTAAAAACACGTTATTTGAACTCCTCAAAGCGTTAAAATCTTGTTTTGAATCGAAAAACAAACTTTCTTATTGTTTGTGAAATTTGGTGAAAAGTTATGTAGTAAAAGATACGATACAAATGATCTAAAAACACGTTATTTGAACTCCTCAAAGCGTTAAAATCTTGTTTTGAATCGAAAAACAAACTTTCTTAGTGCTTGTGAAATTTGGTGAAAAGTTATGTACTAAAAGATACGATACAAATGATCTAAAAACAAGTTATTTGAACTCCTCAAAGCGTTAAAATCATGTTTTGAATCGAAAAACAAACTTTCTTATTGTTTGTGAAATTTGGTGAAAAGTCATGTAGTAAAAGATACGATACAAATGATCTAAAAACACGTCATTTGAACTCCTCAAAGCGTTAAAATCTTGTTTTGAATCGAAAAACTAACTTTCTTTGTGTTTGTGAAATTCGGTGAAAAGTTATGTAGTAAAATATACGATACAAATGATCTAAAAACGAGTTATTTGAACTCCTCGAAGCGTTGAAATCATGTTTTGAATCGAAAAACAAACTTTCTTATTGTTTGTGAAATTTGGTGAAAAGTTATGTAGTAAAAGATACGATACCAAATGATCTAAAAACAAGTTATTTGAACTCCTCAAGGCGTTAAAATCTTGTTTTGAATCGAAAAACAAACTTACTTAGTGTTTGTGAAATTTGGTGAAAAGTTATGTAGTAAAAGATATGATACAAATGATCTAAAAACGAGTCATTTGAACTCCTCAAAGCGTTAAAATCTTGTTTTGAATCGTAAAACAAACTTACTTAAACTTTGTGAAATTTGGTGAAAAGTTATGTAGTAAATGATACGATACAAATGATCTAAAAACACGTTATTTGAACTTCTCAAAGCGTTAAAATCTTGTTTTGAATCGAAAAACAAACTTTCTTATTGTTTGTGAAATTTGGTGAAAAGTTATGTAGTAAAAGATACGATACAAATGATCTAAAAACACGTTATTTGAACTCCTCAAAGCGTTAAAATCTTGTTTTGAATCGAAAAACAAACTTTCTTAGTGTTTGTGAAATTTGGTGAAAAGTTATGTAGTAAAAGATACGATACAAATGATCTAAAAACATGTTATTTGAACTCCTCAAAGCGTTAAAATTTTGTTTTGAATCGAAAAACAAACTTTCTTAGTGTTTGTGAAATTTGGTGAAAAGTTATGTAGTAAAAGATATGGTACAAATGATCTAAAAACAAGTTATTTGAACTCCTCAAAGCGTTAAAATCTTGTTTTGAATCGAAAAACAAACTTACTTAGTGTTTGTGAAATTTAGTGAAAAGTTATGTAGTAAATGATACGATACAAATGATCTAAAAACACGTTATTTGAACTCCTCAAAGCGTTAAAATCTTGTTTTGAATCGAAAAACAAACTTTCTTATTGTTTGTGAAATTTGGTGAAAAGTTATGTAGTAAAAGATACGATACAAATGATCTAAAAACACGTTATTTGAACTCCTCAAAGCGTTAAAATCTTGTTTTGAATCGAAAAACAAACTTTCTTAGTGCTTGTGAAATTTGGTGAAAAGTTATGTACTAAAAGATACGATACAAATGATCTAAAAACAAGTTATTTGAACTCCTCAAAGCGTTAAAATCATGTTTTGAATCGAAAAACAAACTTTCTTATTGTTTGTGAAATTTGGTGAAAAGTCATGTAGTAAAAGATACGATACAAATGATCTAAAAACACGTCATTTGAACTCCTCAAGACGTTAAAATCTTGTTTTGAATCGAAAAACTAACTTTCTTTGTGTTTGTGAAATTCGGTGAAAAGTTATGTAGTAAAATATACGATACAAATGATCTAAAAACGAGTTATTTGAACTCCTCGAAGCGTTGAAATCATGTTTTGAATCGAAAAACAAACTTTCTTATTGTTTGTGAAATTTGGTGAAAAGTTATGTAGTAAAAGATACGATACCAAATGATCTAAAAACAAGTTATTTGAACTCCTCAAGGCGTTAAAATCTTGTTTTGAATCGAAAAACAAACTTACTTAGTGTTTGTGAAATTTGGTGAAAAGTTATGTAGTAAAAGATACGATACAAATGATCTAAAAACACGTTATTTGAACTCCTCAACGCGTTAAAATCTTGTTTTGAATCGAAAAACAAACTTTCTTAGTGTTTGTGAAATTTGGTGAAAATTTATGTACTAAAAGATACGATACAAATGATCTAAAAACACGTTATTTGAACTCCTCAAAGCGTTAAAATCTTGTTTTGAATCGAAAAACAAACTTTCTTAGTGTTTGTGAAATTTGGTGAAAAGTTATGTTGTAAAAGATACGATACCAAATGATCTAAAAACGAGTCATTTGAACTCCTCAAAGCGTTAAAATCTTGTTTTGAATCGAAAAACAAACTTACTTAGTGTTTGTGAAATTTGGTGAAAAGTTATGTAGTAAAAGATACGATACAAATGATCTAAAAACACGTTATTTGAACTCCTCAAAGCGTTAAAATTTTGTTTTGAATCGAAAAACAAACTTTCTTAGTGTTTGTGAAATTTGGTGAAAAGTTATGTAGTAAAAGATACGATACAAATGATCTAAAAACATGTTATTTGAACTCCTCAAAGCGTTAAATTTTTGTTTTGAATCGAAAAACAAACTTTCTTAGTGTTTGTGAAATTTGGTGAAAAGTTATGTAGTAATAGATATGGTACAAATGATCTAAAAACAAGTTATTTGAACTCCTCAAAGCGTTAAAATCTTGTTTTGAATCGAAAAACAAACTTACTTAGTGTTTGTGAAATTTAGTGAAAAGTTATGTAGTAAATGATACGATACAAATGATCTAAAAACACGTTATTTGAACTCCTCAAAGCGTTAAAATCTTGTTTTGAATCGAAAAACAAACTTTCTTATTGTTTGTGAAATTTGGTGAAAAGTTATGTAGTAAAAGATACGATACAAATGATCTAAAAACACGTTATTTGAACTCCTCAAAGCGTTAAAATCTTGTTTTGAATCGAAAAACAAACTTTCTTAGTGCTTGTGAAATTTGGTGAAAAGTTATGTACTAAAAGATACGATACAAATGATCTAAAAACAAGTTATTTGAACTCCTCAAAGCGTTAAAATCATGTTTTGAATCGAAAAACAAACTTTCTTATTGTTTGTGAAATTTGGTGAAAAGTCATGTAGTAAAAGATACGATACAAATGATCTAAAAACACGTCATTTGAACTCCTCAAAGCGTTAAAATCTTGTTTTGAATCGAAAAACTAACTTTCTTTGTGTTTGTGAAATTCGGTGAAAAGTTATGTAGTAAAATATACGATACAAATGATCTAAAAACGAGTTATTTGAACTCCTCGAAGCGTTGAAATCATGTTTTGAATCGAAAAACAAACTTTCTTATTGTTTGTGAAATTTGGTGAAAAGTTATGTAGTAAAAGATACGATACCAAATGATCTAAAAACAAGTTATTTGAACTCCTCAAGGCGTTAAAATCTTGTTTTGAATCGAAAAACAAACTTACTTAGTGTTTGTGAAATTTGGTGAAAAGTTATGTAGTAAAAGATATGATACAAATGATCTAAAAACGAGTCATTTGAACTCCTCAAAGCGTTAAAATCTTGTTTTGAATCGTAAAACAAACTTACTTAAACTTTGTGAAATTTGGTGAAAAGTTATGTAGTAAATGATACGATACAAATGATCTAAAAACACGTTATTTGAACTTCTCAAAGCGTTAAAATCTTGTTTTGAATCGAAAAACAATCTTTCTTATTGTTTGTGAAATTTGGTGAAAAGTTATGTAGTAAAAGATACGATACAAATGATCTAAAAACACGTTATTTGAACTCCTCAAAGCGTTAAAATCTTCTTTTGAATCGAAAAACAAACTTTCTTAGTGTTTGTGAAATTTGGTGAAAAGTTATGTAGTAAAAGATACGATACAAATGATCTAAAAACATGTTATTTGAACTCCTCAAAGCGTTAAAATTTTGTTTTGAATCGAAAAACAAACTTTCTTAGTGTTTGTGAAATTTGGTGAAAAGTTATGTAGTAAAAGATATGGTACAAATGATCTAAAAACAAGTTATTTGAACTCCTCAAAGCGTTAAAATCTTGTTTTGAATCGAAAAACAAACTTACTTAGTGTTTGTGAAATTTAGTGAAAAGTTATGTAGTAAATGATACGATACAAATGATCTAAAAACACGTTATTTGAACTCCTCAAAGCGTTAAAATCTTGTTTTGAATCGAAAAACAAACTTTCTTATTGTTTGTGAAATTTGGTGAAAAGTTATGTAGTAAAAGATACGATACAAATGATCTAAAAACACGTTATTTGAACTCCTCAAAGCGTTAAAATCTTGTTTTGAATCGAAAAACAAACTTTCTTAGTGCTTGTGAAATTTGGTGAAAAGTTATGTACTAAAAGATACGATACAAATGATCTAAAAACAAGTTATTTGAACTCCTCAAAGCGTTAAAATCATGTTTTGAATCGAAAAACAAACTTTCTTATTGTTTGTGAAATTTGGTGAAAAGTCATGTAGTAAAAGATACGATACAAATGATCTAAAAACACGTCATTTGAACTCCTCAAGACGTTAAAATCTTGTTTTGAATCGAAAAACTAACTTTCTTTGTGTTTGTGAAATTCGGTGAAAAGTTATGTAGTAAAATATACGATACAAATGATCTAAAAACGAGTTATTTGAACTCCTCGAAGCGTTGAAATCATGTTTTGAATCGAAAAACAAACTTTCTTATTGTTTGTGAAATTTGGTGAAAAGTTATGTAGTAAAAGATACGATACCAAATGATCTAAAAACAAGTTATTTGAACTCCTCAAGGCGTGAAAATCTTGTTTTGAATCGAAAAACAAACTTACTTAGTGTTTGTGAAATTTGGTGAAAAGTTATGTAGTAAAAGATACGATACAAATGATCTAAAAACACGTTATTTGAACTCCTCAACGCGTTAAAATCTTGTTTTGAATCGAAAAACAAACTTTCTTAGTGTTTGTGAAATTTGGTGAAAATTTATGTACTAAAAGATACGATACAAATGATCTAAAAACACGTTATTTGAACTCCTCAAAGCGTTAAAATCTTGTTTTGAATCGAAAAACAAACTTTCTTAGTGTTTGTGAAATTTAGTGAAAAGTTATGTAGTAAAAGATACGATACCAAATGATCTAAAAACGAGTCATTTGAACTCCTCAAAGCGTTAAAATCTTGTTTTGAATCGAAAAACAAACTTACTTAGTGTTTGTGAAATTTGGTGAAAAGTTATGTAGTAAAAGATACGATACAAATGATCTAAAAACACGTTATTTGAACTCCTCAATGCGTTAAAATTTTGTTTTGAATCGAAAAACAAACTTTCTTAGTGTTTGTGAAATTTGGTGAAAAGTTATGTAGTAAAAGATACGATACAAATGATCTAAAAACATGTTATTTGAACTCCTCAAAGCGTTAAATTTTTGTTTTGAATCGAAAAACAAACTTTCTTAGTGTTTGTGAAATTTGGTGAAAAGTTATGTAGTAATAGATATGGTACAAATGATCTAAAAACAAGTTATTTGAACTCCTCAAAGCGTTAAAATCTTGTTTTGAATCGAAAAACAAACTTACTTAGTGTTTGTGAAATTTAGTGAAAAGTTAT
This sequence comes from Luzula sylvatica, assembly GCA_946800325.1. Lineage (NCBI taxonomy): Eukaryota > Viridiplantae > Streptophyta > Magnoliopsida > Poales > Juncaceae > Luzula > Luzula sylvatica. The sequence continues at coordinate 16,106,840 of OX326961.1, read as the reverse complement.
GTAGTAAATGATACGATACAAATGATCTAAAAACACGTTATTTGAACTCCTCAAAGCGTTAAAATCTTGTTTTGAATCGAAAAACAAACTTTCTTATTGTTTGTGAAATTTGGTGAAAAGTTATGTAGTAAAAGATACGATACAAATGATCTAAAAACACGTTATTTGAACTCCTCAAAGCGTTAAAATCTTGTTTTGAATCGAAAAACAAACTTTCTTAGTGCTTGTGAAATTTGGTGAAAAGTTATGTACTAAAAGATACGATACAAATGATCTAAAAACAAGTTATTTGAACTCCTCAAAGCGTTAAAATCATGTTTTGAATCGAAAAACAAACTTTCTTATTGTTTGTGAAATTTGGTGAAAAGTCATGTAGTAAAAGATACGATACAAATGATCTAAAAACACGTCATTTGAACTCCTCAAAGCGTTAAAATCTTGTTTTGAATCGAAAAACTAACTTTCTTTGTGTTTGTGAAATTCGGTGAAAAGTTATGTAGTAAAATATACGATACAAATGATCTAAAAACGAGTTATTTGAACTCCTCGAAGCGTTGAAATCATGTTTTGAATCGAAAAACAAACTTTCTTATTGTTTGTGAAATTTGGTGAAAAGTTATGTAGTAAAAGATACGATACCAAATGATCTAAAAACAAGTTATTTGAACTCCTCAAGGCGTTAAAATCTTGTTTTGAATCGAAAAACAAACTTACTTAGTGTTTGTGAAATTTGGTGAAAAGTTATGTAGTAAAAGATATGATACAAATGATCTAAAAACGAGTCATTTGAACTCCTCAAAGCGTTAAAATCTTGTTTTGAATCGTAAAACAAACTTACTTAAACTTTGTGAAATTTGGTGAAAAGTTATGTAGTAAATGATACGATACAAATGATCTAAAAACACGTTATTTGAACTTCTCAAAGCGTTAAAATCTTGTTTTGAATCGAAAAACAAACTTTCTTATTGTTTGTGAAATTTGGTGAAAAGTTATGTAGTAAAAGATACGATACAAATGATCTAAAAACACGTTATTTGAACTCCTCAAAGCGTTAAAATCTTGTTTTGAATCGAAAAACAAACTTTCTTAGTGTTTGTGAAATTTGGTGAAAAGTTATGTAGTAAAAGATACGATACAAATGATCTAAAAACATGTTATTTGAACTCCTCAAAGCGTTAAAATTTTGTTTTGAATCGAAAAACAAACTTTCTTAGTGTTTGTGAAATTTGGTGAAAAGTTATGTAGTAAAAGATATGGTACAAATGATCTAAAAACAAGTTATTTGAACTCCTCAAAGCGTTAAAATCTTGTTTTGAATCGAAAAACAAACTTACTTAGTGTTTGTGAAATTTAGTGAAAAGTTATGTAGTAAATGATACGATACAAATGATCTAAAAACACGTTATTTGAACTCCTCAAAGCGTTAAAATCTTGTTTTGAATCGAAAAACAAACTTTCTTATTGTTTGTGAAATTTGGTGAAAAGTTATGTAGTAAAAGATACGATACAAATGATCTAAAAACACGTTATTTGAACTCCTCAAAGCGTTAAAATCTTGTTTTGAATCGAAAAACAAACTTTCTTAGTGCTTGTGAAATTTGGTGAAAAGTTATGTACTAAAAGATACGATACAAATGATCTAAAAACAAGTTATTTGAACTCCTCAAAGCGTTAAAATCATGTTTTGAATCGAAAAACAAACTTTCTTATTGTTTGTGAAATTTGGTGAAAAGTCATGTAGTAAAAGATACGATACAAATGATCTAAAAACACGTCATTTGAACTCCTCAAGACGTTAAAATCTTGTTTTGAATCGAAAAACTAACTTTCTTTGTGTTTGTGAAATTCGGTGAAAAGTTATGTAGTAAAATATACGATACAAATGATCTAAAAACGAGTTATTTGAACTCCTCGAAGCGTTGAAATCATGTTTTGAATCGAAAAACAAACTTTCTTATTGTTTGTGAAATTTGGTGAAAAGTTATGTAGTAAAAGATACGATACCAAATGATCTAAAAACAAGTTATTTGAACTCCTCAAGGCGTTAAAATCTTGTTTTGAATCGAAAAACAAACTTACTTAGTGTTTGTGAAATTTGGTGAAAAGTTATGTAGTAAAAGATACGATACAAATGATCTAAAAACACGTTATTTGAACTCCTCAACGCGTTAAAATCTTGTTTTGAATCGAAAAACAAACTTTCTTAGTGTTTGTGAAATTTGGTGAAAATTTATGTACTAAAAGATACGATACAAATGATCTAAAAACACGTTATTTGAACTCCTCAAAGCGTTAAAATCTTGTTTTGAATCGAAAAACAAAATTTCTTAGTGTTTGTGAAATTTAGTGAAAAGTTATGTAGTAAAAGATACGATACCAAATGATCTAAAAACGAGTCATTTGAACTCCTCAAAGCGTTAAAATCTTGTTTTGAATCGAAAAACAAACTTACTTAGTGTTTGTGAAATTTGGTGAAAAGTTATGTAGTAAAAGATACGATACAAATGATCTAAAAACACGTTATTTGAACTCCTCAATGCGTTTAAATTTTGTTTTGAATCGAAAAACAAACTTTCTTAGTGTTTGTGAAATTTGGTGAAAAGTTATGTAGTAAAAGATACGATACAAATGATCTAAAAACATGTTATTTGAACTCCTCAAAGCGTTAAATTTTTGTTTTGAATCGAAAAACAAACTTTCTTAGTGTTTGTGAAATTTGGTGAAAAGTTATGTAGTAATAGATATGGTACAAATGATCTAAAAACAAGTTATTTGAACTCCTCAAAGCGTTAAAATCTTGTTTTGAATCGAAAAACAAACTTACTTAGTGTTTGTGAAATTTAGTGAAAAGTTATGTAGTAAATGATACGATACAAATGATCTAAAAACACGTTATTTGAACTCCTCAAAGCGTTAAAATCTTGTTTTGAATCGAAAAACAAACTTTCTTATTGTTTGTGAAATTTGGTGAAAAGTTATGTAGTAAAAGATACGATACAAATGATCTAAAAACACGTTATTTGAACTCCTCAAAGGGTTAAAATCTTGTTTTGAATCGAAAAACAAACTTTCTTAGTGCTTGTGAAATTTGGTGAAAAGTTATGTACTAAAAGATACGATACAAATGATCTAAAAACAAGTTATTTGAACTCCTCAAAGCGTTAAAATCATGTTTTGAATCGAAAAACAAACTTTCTTATTGTTTGTGAAATTTGGTGAAAAGTCATGTAGTAAAAGATACGATACAAATGATCTAAAAACACGTCATTTGAACTCCTCAAAGCGTTAAAATCTTGTTTTGAATCGAAAAACTAACTTTCTTTGTGTTTGTGAAATTCGGTGAAAAGTTATGTAGTAAAATATACGATACAAATGATCTAAAAACGAGTTATTTGAACTCCTCGAAGCGTTGAAATCATGTTTTGAATCGAAAAACAAACTTTCTTATTGTTTGTGAAATTTGGTGAAAAGTTATGTAGTAAAAGATACGATACCAAATGATCTAAAAACAAGTTATTTGAACTCCTCAAGCCGTTAAAATCTTGTTTTGAATCGAAAAACAAACTTACTTAGTGTTTGTGAAATTTGGTGAAAAGTTATGTAGTAAAAGATACGATACAAATGATCTAAAAACACGTTATTTGAACTCCTCAACGCGTTAAAATCTTGTTTTGAATCGAAAAACAAACTTTCTTAGTGTTTGTGAAATTTGGTGAAAATTTATGTACTAAAAGATACGATACAAATGATCTAAAAACACGTTATTTGAACTCCTCAAAGCGTTAAAATCTTGTTTTGAATCGAAAAACAAACTTTCTTAGTGTTTGTGAAATTTGGTGAAAAGTTATGTAGTAAAAGATACGATACCAAATGATCTAAAAACGAGTCATTTGAACTCCTCAAAGCGTTAAAATCTTGTTTTGAATCGAAAAACAAACTTACTTAGTGTTTGTGAAATTTGGTGAAAAGTTATGTAGTAAAAGATACGATACAAATGATCTAAAAACACGTTATTTGAACTCCTCAACGCGTTAAAATCTTGTTTTGAATCGAAAAACAAACTTTCTTAGTGTTTGTGAAATTTGGTGAAAATTTATGTACTAAAAGATACGATACAAATGATCTAAAAACACGTTATTTGAACTCCTCAAAGCGTTAAAATCTTGTTTTGAATCGAAAAACAAACTTTCTTAGTGTTTGTGAAATTTGGTGAAAATTTATGTACTAAAAGGTACGATACAAATGATCTAAAAACACGTTATTTGAACTCCTGAAAGCGTTAAAATCTTGTTTTGAATCGAAAAACAAACTTTCTTAGTGTTTGTGAAATTTGGTGAAAAGTTATGTAGTAAAAGATACGGTACAAATGATATAAAAACAAGTTATTTGAACTCCTCTAAGCGTTAAAATCTTGTTTTGAATCGAAAAACAAACTTACTTAGAGTTTGTGAAATTTGGTGAAAAGTTATGGAGTAAATGATACGATACAAATGATCTAAAAACACGTTATTTGAACTCCTCAAATCATTAAAATCTTGTTTTGAATCGAAAAACATTCTTTCTTATTGTTTGTGAAATTTGGTGAAAAGTTATGTAGTAAAAGATACGATACAAATGATCTAAAAACACGTTATTTGAACTCCTCAAAGCGTTAAAATCTTGTTTTGAATCGAAAAACAAACTTTCTTAGTGTTTGTGAAATTTGATGAAAATTTATGTACTAAAAGGTATGATACAAATGATCTAAAAACACGCTATTTGAACTCCTGAAAGCGTTAAAATCTTGTTTTGAATCGAAAAACAAACTTTCTTAGTGTTTGAGAAATTTGGTGAAAAGTTATGTAGTAAAAGATATGATACAAATGATCTAAAAACGAGTCATTTGAACTCCTCAAAGCGTTAAAATCTTGTTTTGAATCGTAAAACAAACTTACTTAAACTTTGTGAAATTTGGTGAAAAGTTATGTAGTAAATGATACGATACAAATGATCTAAAAACACGTTATTTGAACTCCTCAAAGCGTTAAAATCTTGTTTTGAATCGAAAAACAAACTTTCTTATTGTTTGTGAAATTTGGTGAAAAGTTATGTAGTAAAAGATACGATACAAATGATCTAAAAACACGTTATTTGAACTCCTCAAAGCGTTAAAATCTTGTTTTGAATCGAAAAACAAACTTTCTTAGTGTTTGTGAAATTTGGTGAAAAGTTATGTAGTAAAAGATACGATACAAATGATCTAAAAACATGTTATTTGAACTCCTCAAAGCGTTAAAATTTTGTTTTGAATCGAAAAACAAACTTTCTTAGTGTTTGTGAAATTTGGTGAAAAGTTATGTAGTAAAAGATATGGTACAAATGATCTAAAAACAAGTTATTTGAACTCCTCAAAGCGTTAAAATCTTGTTTTGAATCGAAAAACAAACTTACTTAGTGTTTGTGAAATTTAGTGAAAAGTTATGTAGTAAATGATACGATACAAATGATCTAAAAACACGTTATTTGAACTCCTCAAAGCGTTAAAATCTTGTTTTGAATCGAAAAACAAACTTTCTTATTGTTTGTGAAATTTGGTGAAAAGTTATGTAGTAAAAGATACGATACAAATGATCTAAAAACACGTTATTTGAACTCCTCAAAGCGTTAAAATCTTGTTTTGAATCGAAAAACAAACTTTCTTAGTGCTTGTGAAATTTGGTGAAAAGTTATGTACTAAAAGATACGATACAAATGATCTAAAAACAAGTTATTTGAACTCCTCAAAGCGTTAAAATCATGTTTTGAATCGAAAAACAAACTTTCTTATTGTTTGTGAAATTTGGTGAAAAGTCATGTAGTAAAAGATACGATACAAATGATCTAAAAACACGTCATTTGAACTCCTCAAAGCGTTAAAATCTTGTTTTGAATCGAAAAACTAACTTTCTTTGTGTTTGTGAAATTCGGTGAAAAGTTATGTAGTAAAATATACGATACAAATGATCTAAAAACGAGTTATTTGAACTCCTCGAAGCGTTGAAATCATGTTTTGAATCGAAAAACAAACTTTCTTATTGTTTGTGAAATTTGGTGAAAAGTTATGTAGTAAAAGATACGGTACAAATGATCTAAAAACAAGTTATTTGAACTCCTCAAAGCGTTAAAATCTTGTTTTGAATCGAAAAACAAACTTACTTAGAGTTTGTGAAATTTGGTGAAAAGTTATGGAGTAAATGAGACGATACAAATGATCTAAAAACACGTTATTTGAACTCCTGAAAGCATTAAAATCTTGTTTTGAATCGAAAAACAAACTTTCTTATTGTTTGTGAAATTTGGTGAAAAGTTATGTAGTAAAAGATACGATACAAATGATCTAAAAACACGTTATTTGAACTCCTCAAATCGTTAAAATCTTGTTTTGAATTGAAAAACAAACTTTCTTAGTGTTTGTGAAATTTGGTGAAAATTTATGTACTAAAAGGTACGATACAAATGATCTAAAAACACGCTATTTGAACTCCTGAAAGCGTTAAAATCTTGTTTTGAATCGAAAAACAAACTTTCTTAGTGTTTGTGAAATTTGGTGAAAAGTTATGTAGTAAAAGATAGGATACAAATGATCTAAAAACGAGTTATTTGAACTCCTCAAAGCGTTAAAATCTTGTTTTGAATCGTAAAACAAACTAACTTAAACTTTGTGAAATTTGGTGAAAAGTCATGTAGTAAAAGATACGATACAAATGATCTAAAAACACGTTATTTGAACTCCTCAAAGCGTTAAAATCTTGTTTTGAATCGAAAAACAAACTTTCTTTGTGTTTGTGAAATTCGGTGAAAAGTTATGTAGTAAAAGATAGGATACAAATGATCTAAAAACACGTTATTTGAACTCCTCAAAGCGTTAAAATCTTGTTTTGAATCGAAAAACAAACTTTCTTAGTGTTTGTGAAATTTGGTGAAAAGTTATGTAGTAAAAGATACGATACAAATGATCTAAAAACATGTTATTTGACCTCCTCAAAGCGTTAAAATTTTGTTTTGAATCGAAAAACAAACTTTCTTAGTGTTTGTGAAATTTGGTGAAAAGTTATGTAGTAAAAGATATGGTACAAATGATCTAAAAACAAGTTATTTGAACTCCTCAAAGCGTTAAAATCTTGTTTTGAATCGAAAAACAAACTTACTTAGTGTTTGTGAAATTTAGTGAAAAGTTATGTAGTAAATGATACGATACAAATGATCTAAAAACACGTTATTTGAACTCCTCAAAGCGTTAAAATCTTGTTTTGAATCGAAAAACAAACTTTCTTATTGTTTGTGAAATTTGGTGAAAAGTTATGTAGTAAAAGATACGATACAAATGATCTAAAAACACGTTATTTGAACTCCTCAAAGCGTTAAAATCTTGTTTTGAATCGAAAAACAAACTTTCTTAGTGCTTGTGAAATTTGGTGAAAAGTTATGTACTAAAAGATACGATACAAATGATCTAAAAACAAGTTATTTGAACTCCTCAAAGCGTTAAAATCATGTTTTGAATCGAAAAACAAACTTTCTTATTGTTTGTGAAATTTGGTGAAAAGTCATGTAGTAAAAGATACGATACAAATGATCTAAAAACACGTCATTTGAACTCCTCAAGACGTTAAAATCTTGTTTTGAATCGAAAAACTAACTTTCTTTGTGTTTGTGAAATTCGGTGAAAAGTTATGTAGTAAAATATACGATACAAATGATCTAAAAACGAGTTATTTGAACTCCTCGAAGCGTTGAAATCATGTTTTGAATCGAAAAACAAACTTTCTTATTGTTTGTGAAATTTGGTGAAAAGTTATGTAGTAAAAGATACGATACCAAATGATCTAAAAACAAGTTATTTGAACTCCTCAAGGCGTTAAAATCTTGTTTTGAATCGAAAAACAAACTTACTTAGTGTTTGTGAAATTTGGTGAAAAGTTATGTAGTAAAAGATACGATACAAATGATCTAAAAACACGTTATTTGAACTCCTCAACGCGTTAAAATCTTGTTTTGAATCGAAAAACAAACTTTCTTAGTGTTTGTGAAATTTGGTGAAAATTTATGTACTAAAAGATACGATACAAATGATCTAAAAACACGTTATTTGAACTCCTCAAAGCGTTAAAATCTTGTTTTGAATCGAAAAACAAACTTTCTTAGTGTTTGTGAAATTTGGTGAAAAGTTATGTAGTAAAAGATACGATACCAAATGATCTAAAAACGAGTCATTTGAACTCCTCAAAGCGTTAAAATCTTGTTTTGAATCGAAAAACAAACTTTCTTAGTGTTTGTGAAATTTGGTGAAAAGTTATGTAGTAAAAGATACGATACCAAATGATCTAAAAACGAGTCATTTGAACTCCTCAAAGCGTTAAAATCTTGTTTTGAATCGAAAAACAAACTTACTTAGTGTTTGTGAAATTTGGTGAAAAGTTATGTAGTAAAAGATACGATACAAATGATCTAAAAACACGTTATTTGAACTCCTCAATGCGTTAAAATTTTGTTTTGAATCGAAAAACAAACTTTCTTAGTGTTTGTGAAATTTGGTGAAAAGTTATGTAGTAAAAGATACGATACAAATGATCTAAAAACATGTTATTTGAACTCCTCAAAGCGTTAAATTTTTGTTTTGAATCGAAAAACAAACTTTCTTAGTGTTTGTGAAATTTGGTGAAAAGTTATGTAGTAATAGATATGGTACAAATGATCTAAAAACAAGTTATTTGAACTCCTCAAAGCGTTAAAATCTTGTTTTGAATCGAAAAACAAACTTACTTAGTGTTTGTGAAATTTAGTGAAAAGTTATGTAGTAAATGATACGATACAAATGATCTAAAAACACGTTATTTGAACTCCTCAAAGCGTTAAAATCTTGTTTTGAATCGAAAAACAAACTTTCTTATTGTTTGTGAAATTTGGTGAAAAGTTATGTAGTAAAAGATACGATACAAATGATCTAAAAACACGTTATTTGAACTCCTCAAAGGGTTAAAATCTTGTTTTGAATCGAAAAACAAACTTTCTTAGTGCTTGTGAAATTTGGTGAAAAGTTATGTACTAAAAGATACGATACAAATGATCTAAAAACAAGTTATTTGAACTCCTCAAAGCGTTAAAATCATGTTTTGAATCGAAAAACAAACTTTCTTATTGTTTGTGAAATTTGGTGAAAAGTCATGTAGTAAAAGATACGATACAAATGATCTAAAAACACGTCATTTGAACTCCTCAAAGCGTTAAAATCTTGTTTTGAATCGAAAAACTAACTTTCTTTGTGTTTGTGAAATTCGGTGAAAAGTTATGTAGTAAAATATACGATACAAATGATCTAAAAACGAGTTATTTGAACTCCTCGAAGCGTTGAAATCATGTTTTGAATCGAAAAACAAACTTTCTTATTGTTTGTGAAATTTGGTGAAAAGTTATGTAGTAAAAGATACGATACCAAATGATCTAAAAACAAGTTATTTGAACTCCTCAAGCCGTTAAAATCTTGTTTTGAATCGAAAAACAAACTTACTTAGTGTTTGTGAAATTTGGTGAAAAGTTATGTAGTAAAAGATACGATACAAATGATCTAAAAACACGTTATTTGAACTCCTCAACGCGTTAAAATCTTGTTTTGAATCGAAAAACAAACTTTCTTAGTGTTTGTGAAATTTGGTGAAAATTTATGTACTAAAAGATACGATACAAATGATCTAAAAACACGTTATTTGAACTCCTCAAAGCGTTAAAATCTTGTTTTGAATCGAAAAACAAACTTTCTTAGTGTTTGTGAAATTTGGTGAAAAGTTATGTAGTAAAAGATACGATACCAAATGATCTAAAAACGAGTCATTTGAACTCCTCAAAGCGTTAAAATCTTGTTTTGAATCGAAAAACAAACTTACTTAGTGTTTGTGAAATTTGGTGAAAAGTTATGTAGTAAAAGATACGATACAAATGATCTAAAAACACGTTATTTGAACTCCTCAACGCGTTAAAATCTTGTTTTGAATCGAAAAACAAACTTTCTTAGTGTTTGTGAAATTTGGTGAAAATTTATGTACTAAAAGATACGATACAAATGATCTAAAAACACGTTATTTGAACTCCTCAAAGCGTTAAAATCTTGTTTTGAATCGAAAAACAAACTTTCTTAGTGTTTGTGAAATTTGGTGAAAATTTATGTACTAAAAGGTACGATACAAATGATCTAAAAACACGTTATTTGAACTCCTGAAAGCGTTAAAATCTTGTTTTGAATCGAAAAACAAACTTTCTTAGTGTTTGTGAAATTTGGTGAAAAGTTATGTAGTAAAAGATACGGTACAAATGATATAAAAACAAGTTATTTGAACTCCTCTAAGCGTTAAAATCTTGTTTTGAATCGAAAAACAAACTTACTTAGAGTTTGTGAAATTTGGTGAAAAGTTATGGAGTAAATGATACGATACAAATGATCTAAAAACACGTTATTTGAACTCCTCAAATCATTAAAATCTTGTTTTGAATCGAAAAACATTCTTTCTTATTGTTTGTGAAATTTGGTGAAAAGTTATGTAGTAAAAGATACGATACAAATGATCTAAAAACACGTTATTTGAACTCCTCAAAGCGTTAAAATCTTGTTTTGAATCGAAAAACAAACTTTCTTAGTGTTTGTGAAATTTGATGAAAATTTATGTACTAAAAGGTATGATACAAATGATCTAAAAACACGCTATTTGAACTCCTGAAAGCGTTAAAATCTTGTTTTGAATCGAAAAACAAACTTTCTTAGTGTTTGAGAAATTTGGTGAAAAGTTATGTAGTAAAAGATATGATACAAATGATCTAAAAACGAGTCATTTGAACTCCTCAAAGCGTTAAAATCTTGTTTTGAATCGTAAAACAAACTTACTTAAACTTTGTGAAATTTGGTGAAAAGTTATGTAGTAAATGATACGATACAAATGATCTAAAAACACGTTATTTGAACTCCTCAAAGCGTTAAAATCTTGTTTTGAATCGAAAAACAAACTTTCTTATTGTTTGTGAAATTTGGTGAAAAGTTATGTAGTAAAAGATACGATACAAATGATCTAAAAACACGTTATTTGAACTCCTCAAAGCGTTAAAATCTTGTTTTGAATCGAAAAACAAACTTTCTTAGTGTTTGTGAAATTTGGTGAAAAGTTATGTAGTAAAAGATACGATACAAATGATCTAAAAACATGTTATTTGAACTCCTCAAAGCGTTAAAATTTTGTTTTGAATCGAAAAACAAACTTTCTTAGTGTTTGTGAAATTTGGTGAAAAGTTATGTAGTAAAAGATATGGTACAAATGATCTAAAAACAAGTTATTTGAACTCCTCAAAGCGTTAAAATCTTGTTTTGAATCGAAAAACAAACTTACTTAGTGTTTGTGAAATTTAGTGAAAAGTTATGTAGTAAATGATACGATACAAATGATCTAAAAACACGTTATTTGAACTCCTCAAAGCGTTAAAATCTTGTTTTGAATCGAAAAACAAACTTTCTTATTGTTTGTGAAATTTGGTGAAAAGTTATGTAGTAAAAGATACGATACAAATGATCTAAAAACACGTTATTTGAACTCCTCAAAGCGTTAAAATCTTGTTTTGAATCGAAAAACAAACTTTCTTAGTGCTTGTGAAATTTGGTGAAAAGTTATGTACTAAAAGATACGATACAAATGATCTAAAAACAAGTTATTTGAACTCCTCAAAGCGTTAAAATCATGTTTTGAATCGAAAAACAAACTTTCTTATTGTTTGTGAAATTTGGTGAAAAGTCATGTAGTAAAAGATACGATACAAATGATCTAAAAACACGTCATTTGAACTCCTCAAAGCGTTAAAATCTTGTTTTGAATCGAAAAACTAACTTTCTTTGTGTTTGTGAAATTCGGTGAAAAGTTATGTAGTAAAATATACGATACAAATGATCTAAAAACGAGTTATTTGAACTCCTCGAAGCGTTGAAATCATGTTTTGAATCGAAAAACAAACTTTCTTATTGTTTGTGAAATTTGGTGAAAAGTTATGTAGTAAAAGATACGGTACAAATGATCTAAAAACAAGTTATTTGAACTCCTCAAAGCGTTAAAATCTTGTTTTGAATCGAAAAACAAACTTACTTAGAGTTTGTGAAATTTGGTGAAAAGTTATGGAGTAAATGAGACGATACAAATGATCTAAAAACACGTTATTTGAACTCCTGAAAGCATTAAAATCTTGTTTTGAATCGAAAAACAAACTTTCTTATTGTTTGTGAAATTTGGTGAAAAGTTATGTAGTAAAAGATACGATACAAATGATCTAAAAACACGTTATTTGAACTCCTCAAATCGTTAAAATCTTGTTTTGAATTGAAAAACAAACTTTCTTAGTGTTTGTGAAATTTGGTGAAAATTTATGTACTAAAAGGTACGATACAAATGATCTAAAAACACGCTATTTGAACTCCTGAAAGCGTTAAAATCTTGTTTTGAATCGAAAAACAAACTTTCTTAGTGTTTGTGAAATTTGGTGAAAAGTTATGTAGTAAAAGATAGGATACAAATGATCTAAAAACGAGTTATTTGAACTCCTCAAAGCGTTAAAATCTTGTTTTGAATCGTAAAACAAACTAACTTAAACTTTGTGAAATTTGGTGAAAAGTCATGTAGTAAAAGATACGATACAAATGATCTAAAAACACGTTATTTGAACTCCTCAAAGCGTTAAAATCTTGTTTTGAATCGAAAAACAAACTTTCTTTGTGTTTGTGAAATTCGGTGAAAAGTTATGTAGTAAAAGATAGGATACAAATGATCTAAAAACACGTTATTTGAACTCCTCAAAGCGTTAAAATCTTGTTTTGAATCGAAAAACAAACTTTCTTAGTGTTTGTGAAATTTGGTGAAAATTTATGTACTAAAAGGTACGATACAAATGATCTAAAAACACGTTATTTGAACTCCTGAAAGCGTTAAAATCTTGTTTTGAATCGAAAAACAAACTTTCTTAGTGTTTGTGAAATTTGGTGAAAAGTTATGTAGTAAAAGATACGGTACAAATGATCTAAAAACAAGTTATTTGAACTCCTCTAAGCGTTAAAATCTTGTTTTGAATCGAAAAACAAACTTACTTAGAGTTTGTGAAATTTGGTGAAAAGTTATGGAGTAAATGATACGATACAAATGATCTAAAAACACGTTATTTGAACTCCTCAAAGCATTAAAATCTTGTTTTGAATCGAAAAACATTCTTTCTTATTGTTTGTGAACTTTGGTGAAAAGTTATGTAGTAAAAGATACGATACAAATGATCTAAAAACACGTTATTTGAACTCCTCAAAGCGTTAAAATCTTGTTTTGAATCGAAAAACAAACTTTCTTAGTGTTTGTGAAATTTGGTGAAAATTTATGTACTAAAAGGTATGATACAAATGATCTAAAAACACGCTATTTGAACTCCTGAAAGCGTTAAAATCTTGTTTTGAATCGAAAAACAAACTTTCTTAGTGTTTGAGAAATTTGGCGAAAAGTTATGTAGTAAAAGATATGATACAAATGATCTAAAAACGAGTCATTTGAACTCCTCTAAGCGTTAAAATCTTATTTTGAATCGTAAAACAAACTTACTTAAACTTTGTGAAATTTGGTGAAAAGTTATGTAGTAAATGATACGATACAAATGATCTAAAAACACGTTATTTGAACTCCTCAAAGCGTTAAAATCTTGTTTTGAATCGAAAAACAAACTTTCTTATTGTTTGTGAAATTTGGTGAAAAGTTATGTAGTAAAAGATACGATACAAATGATCTAAAAACGCGTTATTTGAACTCCTCAAAGCGTTAAAATCTTGTTTTGAATCGAAAAACAAACTTTCTTAGTGTTTGTGAAATTTGGTGAAAAGTTATGTAGTAAAAGATACGATACAAATGATCTAAAAACATGTTATTTGAACTCCTCAAAGCGTTAAAATTTTGTTTCGAATCGAAAAACAAACTTTCTTAGTGTTTGTGAAATTTGGTGAAAAGTTATGTAGTAAAAGATATGGTACAAATGATCTAAAAACAAGTTATTTGAACTCCTCAAAGCGTTAAAATCTTGTTTTGAATCGAAAAACAAACTTACTTAGTGTTTGTGAAATTTGGTGAAAAGTTATGTAGTAAATGATACGATACAAATGATCTAAAAACACGTTATTTGAACTCCTCAAAGCGTTAAAATCTTGTTTTGAATCGAAAAACAAACTTTCTTATTGTTTGTGAAATTTGGTGAAAAGTTATGTAGTAAAAGATACGATACAAATGATCTAAAAACACGTTATTTGAACTCCTCAAAGCGTTAAAATCTTGTTTTGAATCGAAAAACAAACTTTCTTAGTGCTTGTGAAATTTGGTGAAAAGTTATGTACTAAAAGATACGATACAAATGATCTAAAAACAAGTTATTTGAACTCCTCAAAGCGTTAAAATCATGTTTTGAATCGAAAAACAAACTTTCTTATTGTTTGTGAAATTTGGTGAAAAGTCATGTAGTAAAAGATACGATACAAATGATCTAAAAACACGTCATTTGAACTCCTCAAAGCGTTAAAATCTTGTTTTGAATCGAAAAACTAACTTTCTTTGTGTTTGTGAAATTCGGTGAAAAGTTATGTAGTAAAAGATACGATACAAATGATCTAAAAACGAGTTATTTGAACTCCTCGAAGCGTTAAAATCATGTTTTGAATCGAAAAACAAACTTTCTTATTGTTTGTGAAATTTGGTGAAAAGTTATGTAGTAAAAGATACGATACCAAATGATCTAAAAACAAGTTATTTGAACTCCTCAAGGCGTTAAAATCTTGTTTTGAATCGAAAAACAAACTTACTTAGTGTTTGTGAAATTTGGTGAAAAGTTATGTAGTAAAAGATACGATACAAATGATCTAAAAACACGTTATTTGAACTCCTCAACGCGTTAAAATCTTGTTTTGAATCGAAAAACAAACTTTCTTAGTGTTTGTGAAATTTGGTGAAAATTTATGTACTAAAAGATACGATACAAATGATCTAAAAACACGTTATTTGAACTCCTCAAAGCGTTAAAATCTTGTTTTGAATCGAAAAACAAACTTTCTTAGTGTTTGTGAAATTTGGTGAAAAGTTATGTAGTAAAAGATACGATACCAAATGATCTAAAAACGAGTCATTTGAACTCCTCAAAGCGTTAAAATCTTGTTTTGAATCGAAAAACAAACTTACTTAGTGTTTGTGAAATTTGGTGAAAAGTTATGTAGTAAAAGATACGATACAAATGATCTAAAAACACGTTATTTGAACTCCTCAAAGCGTTAAAATTTTGTTTTGAATCGAAAAACAAACTTTCTTAGTGTTTGTGAAATTTGGTGAAAAGTTATGTAGTAAAAGATACGGTACAAATGATCTAAAAACAAGTTATTTGAACTCCTCAAAGCGTTAAAATCTTGTTTTGAATCGAAAAACAAACTTACTTAGAGTTTGTGAAATTTGGTGAAAAGTTATGGAGTAAATGATACGATACAAATGATCTAAAGACACGTTATTTGAACTCCTCAAAGCATTAAAATCTTGTTTCGAATCGAAAAACAAACTTTCTTATTGTTTGTGAAATTTGGTGAAAAGTTATGTAGTAAAAGATACGATACAAATGATCTAAAAACACGTTATTTGAACTCCTCAAAGCGTTAAAATCTTGTTTTCAATTGAAAAACAAACTTTCTTAGTGTTTGTGAAATTTGGTGAAAATTTATGTACTAAAAGGTACGATACAAATGATCTAAAAACATGCTATTTGAACTCCTGAAAGCGTTAAAATCTTGTTTTGAATCGAAAAACAAACTTTCTTAGTGTTTGTGAAATTTGGTGAAAAGTTATGTAGTAAAAGATAGGATACAAATGATCTAAAAACGAGTTATTTGAACTCCTCAAAGCGTTAAAATCTTGTTTTGAATCGTAAAACAAACTAACTTAAACTTTGTGAAATTTGGTGAAAAGTCATGTAGTAAAAGATACGATACAAATGATCTAAAAACACGTTATTTGAACTCCTCAAAGCGTTAAAATCTTGTTTTGAATCGAAAAACAAACTTTCTTTGTGTTTGTGAAATTCGGTGAAAATTTATGTTGTAAAAGATACGATACAAATGATCTAAAAACACGTTATTTGAACTCCTCAAAGCGTTAAAATCTTGTTTTGAATCGAAAAACAAACTTTCTTAGTGTTTGTGAAATTTGGTGAAAATTTATGTACTAAAAGGTACGATACAAATTATCTAAAAACACGTTATTTGAACTCCTGAAAGCGTTAAAATCTTGTTTTGAATCGAAAAACAAACTTTCTTAGTGTTTGTGAAATTTGGTGAAAAGTTATGTAGTAAAAGATACGGTACAAATGATCTAAAAACAAGTCATTTGAACTCCTCTAAGCGTTAAAATCTTGTTTTGAATCGAAAAACAAACTTACTTAGAGTTTGTGAAATTTGGTGAAAAGTTATGGAGTAAATGATACGATACAAATGATCTAAAAACACGTTATTTGAACTCCTCAAAGCATTAAAATCTTGTTTTGAATCGAATAACATTCTTTCTTATTGTTTGTGAAATTTGGTGAAAAGTTATGTAGTAAAAGATACGATACAAATGATCTAAAAACACGTTATTTGAACTCCTCAAAGCGTTAAAATCTTGTTTTGAATCGAAAAACAAACTTTCTTAGTGTTTGTGAAATTTGGTGAAAATTTATGTACTAAAAGGTATGATACAAATGATCTAAAAACACGCTATTTGAACTCCTGAAAGCGTTAAAATCTTGTTTTGAATCGAAAAACAAACTTTCTTAGTGTTTGAGAAATTTGGTGAAAAGTTATGTAGTAAAAGATATGATACAAATGATCTAAAAACGAGTCATTTGAACTCCTCTAAGCGTTAAAATCTTGTTTTGAATCGTAAAACAAACTTACTTAAACTTTGTGAAATTTGGTGAAAAGTTATGTAGTAAATGATACGATACAAATGATCTAAAAACACGTTATTTGAACTCCTCAAAGCGTTAAAATCTTGTTTTGAATCGAAAAACAAACTTTCTTATTGTTTGTGAAATTTGGTGAAAAGTTATGTAGTAAAAGATACGATACAAATGATCTAAAAACACGTTATTTGAACTCCTCAAAGCGTTAAAATCTTGTTTTGAATCGAAAAACAAACTTTCTTAGTGTTTGTGAAATTTGGTGAAAAGTTATGTAGTAAAAGATACGATACAAATGATCTAAAAACATGTTATTTGAACTCCTCAAAGCGTTAAAATTTTGTTTTGAATCGAAAAACAAACTTTCTTAGTGTTTGTGAAATTTGGTGAAAAGTTCTGTAGTAAAAGATATGGTACAAATGATCTAAAAACAAGTTATTTGAACTCCTCAAAGCGTTAAAATCTTGTTTTGAATCGAAAAACAAACTTACTTAGTGTTTGTGAAATTTGGTGAAAAGTTATGTAGTAAATGATACGATACAAATGATCTAAAAACACGTTATTTGAACTCCTCAAAGCGTTAAAATCTTGTTTTGAATCGAAAAACAAACTTTCTTATTGTTTGTGAAATTTGGTGAAAAGTTATGTAGTAAAAGATACGATACAAATGATCTAAAAACACGTTATTTGAACTCCTCAAAGCGTTAAAATCTTGTTTTGAATCGAAAAACAAACTTTCTTAGTGCTTGTGAAATTTGGTGAAAAGTTATGTACTAAAAGATACGATACAAATGATCTAAAAACAAGTTATTTGAACTCCTCAAAGCGTTAAAATCATGTTTTGAATCGAAAAACAAACTTTCTTATTGTTTGTGAAATTTGGTGAAAAGTCATGTAGTAAAAGATACGATACAAATGATCTAAAAACACGTCATTTGAACTCCTCAAAGCGTTAAAATCTTGTTTTGAATCGAAAAACTAACTTTCTTTGTGTTTGTGAAATTCGGTGAAAAGTTATGTAGTAAAAGATACGATACAAATGATCTAAAAACGAGTTATTTGAACTCCTCGAAGCGTTAAAATCATGTTTTGAATCGAAAAACAAACTTTCTTATTGTTTGTGAAATTTGGTGAAAAGTTATGTAGTAAAAGATACGATACCAAATGATCTAAAAACAAGTTATTTGAACTCCTCAAGGCGTTAAAATCTTGTTTTGAATCGAAAAACAAACTTACTTAGTGTTTGTGAAATTTGGTGAAAAGTTATGTAGTAAAAGATACGATACAAATGATCTAAAAACACGTTATTTGAACTCCTCAACGCGTTAAAATCTTGTTTTGAATCGAAAAACAAACTTTCTTAGTGTTTGTGAAATTTGGTGAAAATTTTTGTACTAAAAGATACGATACAAATGATCTAAAAACACGTTATTTGAACTCCTCAAAGCGTTAAAATCTTGTTTTGAATCGAAAAACAAACTTTCTTAGTGTTTGTGAAATTTGGTGAAAAGTTATGTAGTAAAAGATACGATACCAAATGATCTAAAAACGAGTCATTTGAACTCCTCAAAGCGTTAAAATCTTGTTTTGAATCGAAAAACAAACTTACTTAGTGTTTGTGAAATTTGGTGAAAAGTTATGTAGTAAAAGATACGATACAAATTATCTAAAAACACGTTATTTGAACTCCTCAAAGCGTTAAAATTTTGTTTTGAATCGAAAAACAAACTTTCTTAGTGTTTGTGAAATTTGGTGAAAAGTTATGTAGTAAAAGATACGGTACAAATGATCTAAAAACAAGTTATTTGAATTCCTCAAAGCGTTAAAATCTTGTTTTGAATCGAAAAACAAACTTACTTAGAGTTTGTGAAATTTGGTGAAAAGTTATGGAGTAAATGATACGATACAAATGATCTAAAAACACGTTATTTGAACTCCTCAAAGCATTAAAATCTTGTTTTGAATCGAAAAACAAACTTTCTTATTGTTTGTGAAATTTGGTGAATAGTTATGTAGTAAAAGATACGATACAAATGATCTAAAAACACGTTATTTGAACTCCTCAAAGCGTTAAAATCTTGTTTTGAATCGGAAAACAAACTTTCTTTGTGTTTGTGAAATTCGGTGAAAATTTATGTTGTAAAAGATACGATACAAATGATCTAAAAACACGTTATTTGAACTCCTCAAAGCGTTAAAATCTTGTTTTGAATCGAAAAACAAACTTTCTTAGTGTTTGTGAAATTTGGTGAAAATTTATGTACTAAAAGGTACGATACAAATGATCTAAAAACACGTTATTTGAACTCCTGAAAGCGTTAAAATCTTGTTTTGAATCGAAAAACAAACTTTCTTAGTGTTTGTGAAATTTGGTGAAAAGTTATGTAGTAAAAGATACGGTACAAATGATCTAAAAACAAGTTATTTGAACTCCTCTAAGCGTTAAAATCTTGTTTTGAATCGAAAAACAAACTTACTTAGAGTTTGTGAAATTTGGTGAAAAGTTATGGAGTAAATGATACGATACAAATGATCTAAAAACACGTTATTTGAACTCCTCAAAGCATTAAAATCTTGTTTTGAATCGAAAAACATTCTTTCTTATTGTTTGTGAAATTTGGTGAAAAGTTATGTAGTAAAAGATACGATACAAATGATCTAAAAACACGTTATTTGAACTCCTCAAAGCGTTAAAATCTTGTTTTGAATCGAAAAACAAACTTTCTTAGTGTTTGTGAAATTTGGTGAAAAGTTATGGAGTAAATGATACGATACAAATGATCTAAAAACACGTTATTTGAACTCCTCAAAGCATTAAAATCTTGTTTTGAATCGAAAAACAAACTTTCTTATTGTTTGTGAAATTTGGTGAAAAGTTATGTAGTAAAAGATACGATACAAATGATCTAAAAACACGTTATTTGAACTCCTCAAAGCGTTAAAATCTTGTTTTGAATCGGAAAACAAACTTTCTTTGTGTTTGTGAAATTCGGTGAAAATTTATGTTGTAAAAGATACGATACAAATGATCTAAAAACACGTTATTTGAACTCCTCAAAGCGTTAAAATCTTGTTTTGAATCGAAAAACAAACTTTCTTAGTGTTTGTTAAATTTGGTGAAAATTTATGTACTAAAAGGTACGATACAAATGATCTAAAAACACGTTATTTGAACTCCTGAAAGCGTTAAAATCTTGTTTTGAATCGAAAAACAAACTTTCTTAGTGTTTGTGAAATTTGGTGAAAAGTTATGTAGTAAAAGATACGGTACAAATGATCTAAAAACAAGTTATTTGAACTCCTCTAAGCGTTAAAATCTTGTTTTGAATCGAAAAACAAACTTACTTAGAGTTTGTGAAATTTGGTGAAAAGTTATGGAGTAAATGATACGATACAAATGATCTAAAAACACGTTATTTGAACTCCTCAAAGCATTAAAATCTTGTTTTGAATCGAAAAACATTCTTTCTTATTGTTTGTG
The DNA here is from genome assembly GCA_946800325.1 of Luzula sylvatica. Taxonomy (NCBI): domain Eukaryota; kingdom Viridiplantae; phylum Streptophyta; class Magnoliopsida; order Poales; family Juncaceae; genus Luzula; species Luzula sylvatica. The sequence continues at coordinate 16,086,385 of OX326961.1, read as the reverse complement.
AAATTTGGTGAAAAGTTATGTAGTAAAAGATACGATACAAATGATCTAAAAACATGTTATTTGAACTCCTCAAAGCGTTAAAATCTTGTTTTGAATCGAAAAACAAACTTTCTTAGTGTTTGTGAAATTTGGTGAAAATTTATGTACTAAAAGGTATGATACAAATGATCTAAAAACACGCTATTTGAACTCCTGAAAGCGTTAAAATCTTGTTTTGAATCGAAAAACAAACTTTCTTAGTGTTTGAGAAATTTGGTGAAAAGTTATGTAGTAAAAGATATGATACAAATGATCTAAAAACGAGTCATTTGAACTCCTCTAAGCGTTAAAATCTTGTTTTGAATCGTAAAACAAACTTACTTAAACTTTGTGAAATTTGGTGAAAAGTTATGTAGTAAATGATACGATACAAATGATCTAAAAACACGTTATTTGAACTCCTCAAAGCGTTAAAATCTTGTTTTGAATCGAAAAACAAACTTTCTTATTGTTTGTGAAATTTGGTGAAAAGTTATGTAGTAAAAGATACGATACAAATGATCTAAAAACACGTTATTTGAACTCCTCAAAGCGTTAAAATCTTGTTTTGAATCGAAAAACAAACTTTCTTAGTGTTTGTGAAATTTGGTGAAAAGTTATGTAGTAAAAGATACGATACAAATGATCTAAAAACATGTTATTTGAACTCCTCAAAGCGTTAAAATTTTGTTTTGAATCGAAAAACAAACTTTCTTAGTGTTTGTGAAATTTGGTGAAAAGTTCTGTAGTAAAAGATATGGTACAAATGATCTAAAAACAAGTTATTTGAACTCCTCAAAGCGTTAAAATCTTGTTTTGAATCGAAAAACAAACTTACTTAGTGTTTGTGAAATTTGGTGAAAAGTTATGTAGTAAATGATACGATACAAATGATCTAAAAACACGTTATTTGAACTCCTCAAAGCGTTAAAATCTTGTTTTGAATCGAAAAACAAACTTTCTTATTGTTTGTGAAATTTGGTGAAAAGTTATGTAGTAAAAGATACGATACAAATGATCTAAAAACACGTTATTTGAACTCCTCAAAGCGTTAAAATCTTGTTTTGAATCGAAAAACAAACTTTCTTAGTGCTTGTGAAATTTGGTGAAAAGTTATGTACTAAAAGATACGATACAAATGATCTAAAAACAAGTTATTTGAACTCCTCAAAGCGTTAAAATCATGTTTTGAATCGAAAAACAAACTTTCTTATTGTTTGTGAAATTTGGTGAAAAGTCATGTAGTAAAAGATACGATACAAATGATCTAAAAACACGTCATTTGAAATCCTCAAAGCGTTAAAATCTTGTTTTGAATCGAAAAACTAACTTTCTTTGTGTTTGTGAAATTCGGTGAAAAGTTATGTAGTAAAAGATACGATACAAATGATCTAAAAACGAGTTATTTGAACTCCTCGAAGCGTTAAAATCATGTTTTGAATCGAAAAACAAACTTTCTTATTGTTTGTGAAATTTGGTGAAAAGTTATGTAGTAAAAGATACGATACCAAATGAGCTAAAAACAAGTTATTTGAACTCCTCAAGGCGTTAAAATCTTGTTTTGAATCGAAAAACAAACTTACTTAGTGTTTGTGAAATTTGGTGAAAAGTTATGTAGTAAAAGATACGATACAAATGATCTAAAAACACGTTATTTGAACTCCTCAACGCGTTAAAATCTTGTTTTGAATCGAAAAACAAACTTTCTTAGTGTTTGTGAAATTTGGTGAAAATTTTTGTACTAAAAGATACGATACAAATGATCTAAAAACACGTTATTTGAACTCCTCAAAGCGTTAAAATCTTGTTTTGAATCGAAAAACAAACTTTCTTAGTGTTTGTGAAATTTGGTGAAAATTTTTGTACTAAAAGATACGATACAAATGATCTAAAAACACGTTATTTGAACTCCTCAAAGCGTTAAAATCTTGTTTTGAATCGAAAAACAAACTTTCTTAGTGTTTGTGAAATTTGGTGAAAAGTTATGTAGTAAAAGATACGATACCAAATGATCTAAAAACGAGTCATTTGAACTCCTCAAAGCGTTAAAATCTTGTTTTGAATCGAAAAACAAACTTACTTAGTGTTTGTGAAATTTGGTGAAAAGTTATGTAGTAAAAGATACGATACAAATTATCTAAAAACACGTTATTTGAACTCCTCAAAGCGTTAAAATTTTGTTTTGAATCGAAAAACAAACTTTCTTAGTGTTTGTGAAATTTGGTGAAAAGTTATGTAGTAAAAGATACGGTACAAATGATCTAAAAACAAGTTATTTGAATTCCTCAAAGCGTTAAAATCTTGTTTTGAATCGAAAAACAAACTTACTTAGAGTTTGTGAAATTTGGTGAAAAGTTATGGAGTAAATGATACGATACAAATGATCTAAAAACACGTTATTTGAACTCCTCAAAGCATTAAAATCTTGTTTTGAATCGAAAAACAAACTTTCTTATTGTTTGTGAAATTTGGTGAATAGTTATGTAGTAAAAGATACGATACAAATGATCTAAAAACACGTTATTTGAACTCCTCAAAGCGTTAAAATCTTGTTTTGAATCGGAAAACAAACTTTCTTTGTGTTTGTGAAATTCGGTGAAAATTTATGTTGTAAAAGATACGATACAAATGATCTAAAAACACGTTATTTGAACTCCTCAAAGCGTTAAAATCTTGTTTTGAATCGAAAAACAAACTTTCTTAGTGTTTGTGAAATTTGGTGAAAATTTATGTACTAAAAGGTACGATACAAATGATCTAAAAACACGTTATTTGAACTCCTGAAAGCGTTAAAATCTTGTTTTGAATCGAAAAACAAACTTTCTTAGTGTTTGTGAAATTTGGTGAAAAGTTATGTAGTAAAAGATACGGTACAAATGATCTAAAAACAAGTTATTTGAACTCCTCTAAGCGTTAAAATCTTGTTTTGAATCGAAAAACAAACTTACTTAGAGTTTGTGAAATTTGGTGAAAAGTTATGGAGTAAATGATACGATACAAATGATCTAAAAACACGTTATTTGAACTCCTCAAAGCATTAAAATCTTGTTTTGAATCGAAAAACATTCTTTCTTATTGTTTGTGAAATTTGGTGAAAAGTTATGTAGTAAAAGATACGATACAAATGATCTAAAAACACGTTATTTGAACTCCTCAAAGCGTTAAAATCTTGTTTTGAATCGAAAAACAAACTTTCTTAGTGTTTGTGAAATTTGGTGAAAAGTTATGGAGTAAATGATACGATACAAATGATCTAAAAACACGTTATTTGAACTCCTCAAAGCATTAAAATCTTGTTTTGAATCGAAAAACAAACTTTCTTATTGTTTGTGAAATTTGGTGAAAAGTTATGTAGTAAAAGATACGATACAAATGATCTAAAAACACGTTATTTGAACTCCTCAAAGCGTTAAAATCTTGTTTTGAATCGGAAAACAAACTTTCTTTGTGTTTGTGAAATTCGGTGAAAATTTATGTTGTAAAAGATACGATACAAATGATCTAAAAACACGTTATTTGAACTCCTCAAAGCGTTAAAATCTTGTTTTGAATCGAAAAACAAACTTTCTTAGTGTTTGTGAAATTTGGTGAAAATTTATGTACTAAAAGGTACGATACAAATGATCTAAAAACACGTTATTTGAACTCCTGAAAGCGTTAAAATCTTGTTTTGAATCGAAAAACAAACTTTCTTAGTGTTTGTGAAATTTGGTGAAAAGTTATGTAGTAAAAGATACGGTACAAATGATCTAAAAACAAGTTATTTGAACTCCTCTAAGCGTTAAAATCTTGTTTTGAATCGAAAAACAAACTTACTTAGAGTTTGTGAAATTTGGTGAAAAGTTATGGAGTAAATGATACGATACAAATGATCTAAAAACACGTTATTTGAACTCCTCAAAGCATTAAAATCTTGTTTTGAATCGAAAAACATTCTTTCTTATTGTTTGTGAAATTTGGTGAAAAGTTATGTAGTAAAAGATACGATACAAATGATCTAAAAACACGTTATTTGAACTCCTCAAAGCGTTAAAATCTTGTTTTGAATCGAAAAACAAACTTTCTTAGTGTTTGTGAAATTTGGTGAAAATTTATGTACTAAAAGGTATGATACAAATGATCTAAAAACACGCTATTTGAACTCCTGAAAGCGTTAAAATCTTGTTTTGAATCGAAAAACAAACTTTCTTAGTGTTTGAGAAATTTGGTGAAAAGTTATGTAGTAAAAGATATGATACAAATGATCTAAAAACGAGTCATTTGAACTCCTCTAAGCGTTAAAATCTTGTTTTGAATCGTAAAACAAACTTACTTAAACTTTGTGAAATTTGGTGAAAAGTTATGTAGTAAATGATACGATACAAATGATCTAAAAACACGTTATTTGAACTCCTCAAAGCGTTAAAATCTTGTTTTGAATCGAAAAACAAACTTTCTTATTGTTTGTGAAATTTGGTGAAAAGTTATGTAGTAAAAGATACGATACAAATGATCTAAAAACACGTTATTTGAACTCCTCAAAGCGTTAAAATCTTGTTTTGAATCGAAAAACAAACTTTCTTAGTGTTTGTGAAATTTGGTGAAAAGTTATGTAGTAAAAGATACGATACAAATGATCTAAAAACATGTTATTTGAACTCCTCAAAGCGTTAAAATTTTGTTTTGAATCGAAAAACAAACTTTCTTAGTGTTTGTGAAATTTGGTGAAAAGTTCTGTAGTAAAAGATATGGTACAAATGATCTAAAAACAAGTTATTTGAACTCCTCAAAGCGTTAAAATCTTGTTTTGAATCGAAAAACAAACTTACTTAGTGTTTGTGAAATTTGGTGAAAAGTTATGTAGTAAATGATACGATACAAATGATCTAAAAACACGTTATTTGAACTCCTCAAAGCGTTAAAATCTTGTTTTGAATCGAAAAACAAACTTTCTTATTGTTTGTGAAATTTGGTGAAAAGTTATGTAGTAAAAGATACGATACAAATGATCTAAAAACACGTTATTTGAACTCCTCAAAGCGTTAAAATCTTGTTTTGAATCGAAAAACAAACTTTCTTAGTGCTTGTGAAATTTGGTGAAAAGTTATGTACTAAAAGATACGATACAAATGATCTAAAAACAAGTTATTTGAACTCCTCAAAGCGTTAAAATCATGTTTTGAATCGAAAAACAAACTTTCTTATTGTTTGTGAAATTTGGTGAAAAGTCATGTAGTAAAAGATACGATACAAATGATCTAAAAACACGTCATTTGAAATCCTCAAAGCGTTAAAATCTTGTTTTGAATCGAAAAACTAACTTTCTTTGTGTTTGTGAAATTCGGTGAAAAGTTATGTAGTAAAAGATACGATACAAATGATCTAAAAACGAGTTATTTGAACTCCTCGAAGCGTTAAAATCATGTTTTGAATCGAAAAACAAACTTTCTTATTGTTTGTGAAATTTGGTGAAAAGTTATGTAGTAAAAGATACGATACCAAATGAGCTAAAAACAAGTTATTTGAACTCCTCAAGGCGTTAAAATCTTGTTTTGAATCGAAAAACAAACTTACTTAGTGTTTGTGAAATTTGGTGAAAAGTTATGTAGTAAAAGATACGATACAAATGATCTAAAAACACGTTATTTGAACTCCTCAACGCGTTAAAATCTTGTTTTGAATCGAAAAACAAACTTTCTTAGTGTTTGTGAAATTTGGTGAAAATTTTTGTACTAAAAGATACGATACAAATGATCTAAAAACACGTTATTTGAACTCCTCAAAGCGTTAAAATCTTGTTTTGAATCGAAAAACAAACTTTCTTAGTGTTTGTGAAATTTGGTGAAAAGTTATGTAGTAAAAGATACGATACCAAATGATCTAAAAACGAGTCATTTGAACTCCTCAAAGTGTTAAAATCTTGTTTTGAATCGAAAAACAAACTTACTTAGTGTTTGTGAAATTTGGTGAAAAGTTATGTAGTAAAAGATACGATACAAATGATCTAAAAACACGTTATTTGAACTCCTCAAAGCGTTAAAATTTTGTTTTGAATCGAAAAACAAACTTTCTTAGTGTTTGTGAAATTTGGTGAAAAGTTATGTAGTAAAAGATACGGTACAAATGATCTAAAAACAAGTTATTTGAACTCCTCAAAGCGTTAAAATCTTGTTTTGAATCGAAAAACAAACTTACTTAGAGTTTGTGAAATTTGGTGAAAAGTTATGGAGTAAATGATACGATACAAATGATCTAAAAACACGTTATTTGAACTCCTCAAAGCATTAAAATCTTGTTTTGAATCGAAAAACAAACTTTCTTATTGTTTGTGAAATTTGGTGAAAAGTTATGTAGTAAAAGATACGATACAAATGATCTAAAAACACGTTATTTGAACTCCTCAAAGCGTTAAAATCTTGTTTTGAATCGGAAAACAAACTTTCTTTGTGTTTGTGAAATTCGGTGAAAATTTATGTTGTAAAAGATACGATACAAATGATCTAAAAACACGTTATTTGAACTCCTCAAAGCGTTAAAATCTTGTTTTGAATCGAAAAACAAACTTTCTTAGTGTTTGTGAAATTTGGTGAAAATTTATGTACTAAAAGGTACGATACAAATGATCTAAAAACACGTTATTTAAACTCCTGAAAGCGTTAAAATCTTGTTTTGAATCGAAAAACAAACTTTCTTAGTGTTTGTGAAATTTGGTGAAAAGTTATGTAGTAAAAGATACGGTACAAATGATCTAAAAACAAGTTATTTGAACTCCTCTAAGCGTTAAAATCTTGTTTTGAATCGAAAAACAAACTTACTTAGAGTTTGTGAAATTTGGTGAAAAGTTATGGAGTAAATGATACGATACAAATGATCTAAAAACACGTTATTTGAACTCCTCAAAGCATTAAAATCTTGTTTTGAATCGAAAAACATTCTTTCTTATTGTTTGTGAAATTTGGTGAAAAGTTATGTAGTAAAAGATACGATACAAATGATCTAAAAACACGTTATTTGAACTCCTCAAAGCGTTAAAATCTTGTTTTGAATCGAAAAACAAACTTTCTTAGTGTTTGTGAAATTTGGTGAAAATTTATGTACTAAAAGGTATGATACAAATGATCTAAAAACACGCTATTTGAACTCCTGAAAGCGTTAAAATCTTGTTTTGAATCGAAAAACAAACTTTCTTAGTGTTTGAGAAATTTGGTGAAAAGTTATGTAGTAAAAGATATGATACAAATGATCTAAAAACGAGTCATTTGAACTCCTCTAAGTGTTAAAATCTTGTTTTGAATCGTAAAACAAACTTACTTAAACTTTGTGAAATTTGGTGAAAAGTTATGTAGTAAATGATACGATACAAATGATCTAAAAACACGTTATTTGAACTCCTCAAAGCGTTAAAATCTTGTTTTGAATCGAAAAACAAACTTTCTTATTGTTTGTGAAATTTGGTGAAAAGTTATGTAGTAAAAGATACGATACAAATGATCTAAAAACACGTTATTTGAACTCCTCAAAGCGTTAAAATCTTGTTTTGAATCGAAAAACAAACTTTCTTAGTGTTTGTGAAATTTGGTGAAAAGTTATGTAGTAAAAGATACGATACAAATGATCTAAAAACATGTTATTTGAACTCCTCAAAGCGTTAAAATTTTGTTTTGAATCGAAAAACAAACTTTCTTAGTGTTTGTGAAATTTGGTGAAAAGTTCTGTAGTAAAAGATATGGTACAAATGATCTAAAAACAAGTTATTTGAACTCCTCAAAGCGTTAAAATCTTGTTTTGAATCGAAAAACAAACTTACTTAGTGTTTGTGAAATTTGGTGAAAAGTTATGTAGTAAATGATACGATACAAATGATCTAAAAACACGTTATTTGAACTCCTCAAAGCGTTAAAATCTTGTTTTGAATCGAAAAACAAACTTTCTTATTGTTTGTGAAATTTGGTGAAAAGTTATGTAGTAAAAGATACGATACAAATGATCTAAAAACACGTTATTTGAACTCCTCAAAGCGTTAAAATCTTGTTTTGAATCGAAAAACAAACTTTCTTAGTGCTTGTGAAATTTGGTGAAAAGTTATGTACTAAAAGATACGATACAAATGATCTAAAAACAAGTTATTTGAACTCCTCAAAGCGTTAAAATCATGTTTTGAATCGAAAAACAAACTTTCTTATTGTTTGTGAAATTTGGTGAAAAGTCATGTAGTAAAAGATACGATACAAATGATCTAAAAACACGTCATTTGAAATCCTCAAAGCGTTAAAATCTTGTTTTGAATCGAAAAACTAACTTTCTTTGTGTTTGTGAAATTCGGTGAAAAGTTATGTAGTAAAAGATACGATACAAATGATCTAAAAACGAGTTATTTGAACTCCTCGAAGCGTTAAAATCATGTTTTGAATCGAAAAACAAACTTTCTTATTGTTTGTGAAATTTGGTGAAAAGTTATGTAGTAAAAGATACGATACCAAATGAGCTAAAAACAAGTTATTTGAACTCCTCAAGGCGTTAAAATCTTGTTTTGAATCGAAAAACAAACTTACTTAGTGTTTGTGAAATTTGGTGAAAAGTTATGTAGTAAAAGATACGATACAAATGATCTAAAAACACGTTATTTGAACTCCTCAACGCGTTAAAATCTTGTTTTGAATCGAAAAACAAACTTTCTTAGTGTTTGTGAAATTTGGTGAAAATTTTTGTACTAAAAGATACGATACAAATGATCTAAAAACACGTTATTTGAACTCCTCAAAGCGTTAAAATCTTGTTTTGAATCGAAAAACAAACTTTCTTAGTGTTTGTGAAATTTGGTGAAAAGTTATGTAGTAAAAGATACGATACCAAATGATCTAAAAACGAGTCATTTGAACTCCTCAAAGTGTTAAAATCTTGTTTTGAATCGAAAAACAAACTTACTTAGTGTTTGTGAAATTTGGTGAAAAGTTATGTAGTAAAAGATACGATACAAATGATCTAAAAACACGTTATTTGAACTCCTCAAAGCGTTAAAATTTTGTTTTGAATCGAAAAACAAACTTTCTTAGTGTTTGTGAAATTTGGTGAAAAGTTATGTAGTAAAAGATACGGTACAAATGATCTAAAAACAAGTTATTTGAACTCCTCAAAGCGTTAAAATCTTGTTTTGAATCGAAAAACAAACTTACTTAGAGTTTGTGAAATTTGGTGAAAAGTTATGGAGTAAATGATACGATACAAATGATCTAAAAACACGTTATTTGAACTCCTCAAAGCATTAAAATCTTGTTTTGAATCGAAAAACAAACTTTCTTATTGTTTGTGAAATTTGGTGAAAAGTTATGTAGTAAAAGATACGATACAAATGATCTAAAAACACGTTATTTGAACTCCTCAAAGCGTTAAAATCTTGTTTTGAATTGAAAAACAAACTTTCTTAGTGTTTGTGAAATTTGGTGAAAATTTATGTACTAAAAGGTACGATACAAATGATCTAAAAACATGCTATTTGAACTCCTGAAAGCGTTAAAATCTTGTTTTGAATCGAAAAACAAACTTTCTTAGTGTTTGTGAAATTTGGTGAAAAGTTATGTAGTAAAAGATAGGATACAAATGATCTAAAAACGAGTTATTTGAACTCCTCAAAGCGTTAAAATCTTGTTTTGAATCGTAAAACAAACTAACTTAAACTTTGTGAAATTTGGTGAAAAGTCATGTAGTAAAAGATACGATACAAATGATCTAAAAACACGTTATTTGAACTCCTCAAAGCGTTAAAATCTTGTTTTGAATCGAAAAACAAACTTTCTTTGTGTTTGTGAAATTCGGTGAAAATTTATGTTGTAAAAGATACGATACAAATGATCTAAAAACACGTTATTTGAACTCCTCAAAGCGTTAAAATCTTGTTTTGAATCGAAAAACAAACTTTCATAGTGTTTGTGAAATTTGGTGAAAATTTATGTACTAAAAGGTACGATACAAATGATCTAAAAAACGTTATTTGAACTCCTGAAAGCGTTAAAATCTTGTTTTGAATCGAAAAACAAACTTTCTTAGTGTTTGTGAAATTTGGTGAAAAGTTATGTAGTAAAAGATACGGTACAAATGATCTAAAAACAAGTTATTTGAACTCCTCTAAGCGTTAAAATCTTGTTTTGAATCGAAAAACAAACTTACTTAGAGTTTGTGAAATTTGGTGAAAAGTTATGGAGTAAATGATACGATACAAATGATCTAAAAACACGTTATTTGAACTCCTCAAAGCATTAAAATCTTGTTTTGAATCGAATAACATTCTTTCTTATTGTTTGTGAAATTTGGTGAAAAGTTATGTAGTAAAAGATACGATACAAATGATCTAAAAACACGTTATTTGAACTCCTCAAAGCGTTAAAATCTTGTTTTGAATCGAAAAACAAACTTTCTTAGTGTTTGTGAAATTTGGTGAAAATTTATGTACTAAAAGGTATGATACAAATGATCTAAAAACACGCTATTTGAACTCCTGAAAGCGTTAAAATCTTGTTTTGAATCGAAAAACAAACTTTCTTAGTGTTTGAGAAATTTGGTGAAAAGTTATGTAGTAAAAGATATGATACAAATGATCTAAAAACGAGTCATTTGAACTCCTCTAAGCGTTAAAATCTTGTTTTGAATCGTAAAACAAACTTACTTAAACTTTGTGAAATTTGGTGAAAAGTTATGTAGTAAATGATACGATACAAATGATCTAAAAACACGTTATTTGAACTCCTCAAAGCGTTAAAATCTTGTTTTGAATCGAAAAACAAACTTTCTTATTGTTTGTGAAATTTGGTGAAAAGTTATGTAGTAAAAGATACGATACAAATGATCTAAAAACACGTTATTTGAACTCCTCAAAGCGTTAAAATCTTGTTTTGAATCGAAAAACAAACTTTCTTAGTGTTTGTGAAATTTGGTGAAAAGTTATGTAGTAAAAGATACGATACAAATGATCTAAAAACATGTTATTTGAACTCCTCAAAGCGTTAAAATTTTGTTTTGAATCGAAAAACAAACTTTCTTAGTGTTTGTGAAATTTGGTGAAAAGTTCTGTAGTAAAAGATATGGTACAAATGATCTAAAAACAAGTTATTTGAACTCCTCAAAGCGTTAAAATCTTGTTTTGAATCGAAAAACAAACTTACTTAGTGTTTGTGAAATTTGGTGAAAAGTTATGTAGTAAATGATACGATACAAATGATCTAAAAACACGTTATTTGAACTCCTCAAAGCGTTAAAATCTTGTTTTGAATCGAAAAACAAACTTTCTTATTGTTTGTGAAATTTGGTGAAAAGTTATGTAGTAAAAGATACGATACAAATGATCTAAAAACACGTTATTTGAACTCCTCAAAGCGTTAAAATCTTGTTTTGAATCGAAAAACAAACTTTCTTAGTGCTTGTGAAATTTGGTGAAAAGTTATGTACTAAAAGATACGATACAAATGATCTAAAAACAAGTTATTTGAACTCCTCAAAGCGTTAAAATCATGTTTTGAATCGAAAAACAAACTTTCTTATTGTTTGTGAAATTTGGTGAAAAGTCATGTAGTAAAAGATACGATACAAATGATCTAAAAACACGTCATTTGAACTCCTCAAAGCGTTAAAATCTTGTTTTGAATCGAAAAACTAACTTTCTTTGTGTTTGTGAAATTCGGTGAAAAGTTATGTAGTAAAAGATACGATACAAATGATCTAAAAACGAGTTATTTGAACTCCTCGAAGCGTAAAAATCATGTTTTGAATCGAAAAACAAACTTTCTTATTGTTTGTGAAATTTGGTGAAAAGTTATGTAGTAAAAGATACGATACCAAATGATCTAAAAACAAGTTATTTGAACTCCTCAAGGCGTTAAAATCTTGTTTTGAATCGAAAAACAAACTTACTTAGTGTTTGTGAAATTTGGTGAAAAGTTATGTAGTAAAAGATACGATACAAATGATCTAAAAACACGTTATTTGAACTCCTCAACGCGTTAAAATCTTGTTTTGAATCGAAAAACAAACTTTCTTAGTGTTTGTGAAATTTGGTGAAAATTTTTGTACTAAAAGATACGATACAAATGATCTAAAAACACGTTATTTGAACTCCTCAAAGCGTTAAAATCTTGTTTTGAATCGAAAAACAAACTTTCTTAGTGTTTGTGAAATTTGGTGAAAAGTTATGTAGTAAAAGATACGATACCAAATGATCTAAAAACGAGTCATTTGAACTCCTCAAAGCGTTAAAATCTTGTTTTGAATCGAAAAACAAACTTACTTAGTGTTTGTGAAATTTGGTGAAAAGTTATGTAGTAAAAGATACGATACAAATTATCTAAAAACACGTTATTTGAACTCCTCAAAGCATTAAAATCTTGTTTTGAATCGAAAAACAAACTTTCTTATTGTTTGTGAAATTTGGTGAAAAGTTATGTAGTAAAAGATACGATACAAATGATCTAAAAACACGTTATTTGAACTCCTCAAAGCGTTAAAATCTTGTTTTGAATTGAAAAACAAACTTTCTTAGTGTTTGTGAAATTTGGTGAAAATTTATGTACTAAAAGGTACGATACAAATGATCTAAAAACATGCTATTTGAACTCCTGAAAGCGTTAAAATCTTGTTTTGAATCGAAAAACAAACTTTCTTAGTGTTTGTGAAATTTGGTGAAAAGTTATGTAGTAAAAGATAGGATACAAATGATCTAAAAACGAGTTATTTGAACTCCTCAAAGCGTTAAAATCTTGTTTTGAATCGTAAAACAAACTAACTTAAACTTTGTGAAATTTGGTGAAAAGTCATGTAGTAAAAGATACGATACAAATGATCTAAAAACACGTTATTTGAACTCCTCAAAGCGTTAAAATCTTGTTTTGAATCGAAAAACAAACTTTCTTTGTGTTTGTGAAATTCGGTGAAAATTTATGTTGTAAAAGATACGATACAAATGATCTAAAAACACGTTATTTGAACTCCTCAAAGCGTTAAAATCTTGTTTTGAATCGAAAAACAAACTTTCATAGTGTTTGTGAAATTTGGTGAAAAGTTATGTAGTAAAAGATACGGTACAAATGATCTAAAAACAAGTTATTTGAACTCCTCTAAGCGTTAAAATCTTGTTTTGAATCGAAAAACAAACTTACTTAGAGTTTGTGAAATTTGGTGAAAAGTTATGGAGTAAATGATACGATACAAATGATCTAAAAACACGTTATTTGAACTCCTCAAAGCATTAAAATCTTGTTTTGAATCGAATAACATTCTTTCTTATTGTTTGTGAAATTTGGTGAAAAGTTATGTAGTAAAAGATACGATACAAATGATCTAAAAACACGTTATTAGAACTCCTCAAAGCGTTAAAATCTTGTTTTGAATCGAAAAACAAACTTTCTTAGTGTTTGTGAAATTTGGTGAAAATTTATGTACTAAAAGGTATGATACAAATGATCTAAAAACACGCTATTTGAACTCCTGAAAGCGTTAAAATCTTGTTTTGAATCGAAAAACAAACTTTCTTAGTGTTTGAGAAATTTGGTGAAAAGTTATGTAGTAAAAGATATGATACAAATGATCTAAAGACGAGTCATTTGAACTCCTCTAAGCGTTAAAATCTTGTTTTGAATCGTAAAACAAACTTACTTAAACTTTGTGAAATTTGGTGAAAAGTTATGTAGTAAATGATACGATACAAATGATCTAAAAACACGTTATTTGAACTCCTCAAAGCGTTAAAATCTTGTTTTGAATCGAAAAACAAACTTTCTTATTGTTTGTGAAATTTGGTGAAAAGTTATGTAGTAAAAGATACGATACAAATGATCTAAAAACACGTTATTTGAACTCCTCAAAGCGTTAAAATCTTGTTTTGAATCGAAAAACAAACTTTCTTAGTGTTTGTGAAATTTGGTGAAAAGTTATGTAGTAAAAGATACGATACAAATGATCTAAAAACATGTTATTTGAACTCCTCAAAGCGTTAAAATTTTGTTTTGAATCGAAAAACAAACTTTCTTAGTGTTTGTGAAATTTGGTGAAAAGTTCTGTAGTAAAAGATATGGTACAAATGATCTAAAAACAAGTTATTTGAACTCCTCAAAGCGTTAAAATCTTGTTTTGAATCGAAAAACAAACTTACTTAGTGTTTGTGAAATTTGGTGAAAAGTTATGTAGTAAATGATACGATACAAATGATCTAAAAACACGTTATTTGAACTCCTCAAAGCGTTAAAATCTTGTTTTGAATCGAAAAACAAACTTTCTTATTGTTTGTGAAATTTGGTGAAAAGTTATGTAGTAAAAGATACGATACAAATGATCTAAAAACACGTTATTTGAACTCCTCAAAGCGTTAAAATCTTGTTTTGAATCGAAAAACAAACTTTCTTAGTGCTTGTGAAATTTGGTGAAAAGTTATGTACTAAAAGATACGATACAAATGATCTAAAAACAAGTTATTTGAACTCCTCAAAGCGTTAAAATCATGTTTTGAATCGAAAAACAAACTTTCTTATTGTTTGTGAAATTTGGTGAAAAGTCATGTAGTAAAAGATACGATACAAATGATCTAAAAACACGTCATTTGAACTCCTCAAAGCGTTAAAATCTTGTTTTGAATCGAAAAACTAACTTTCTTTGTGTTTGTGAAATTCGGTGAAAAGTTATGTAGTAAAAGATACGATACAAATGATCTAAAAACGAGTTATTTGAACTCCTCGAAGCGTTAAAATCATGTTTTGAATCGAAAAACAAACTTTCTTATTGTTTGTGAAATTTGGTGAAAAGTTATGTAGTAAAAGATACGATACCAAATGATCTAAAAACAAGTTATTTGAACTCCTCAAGGCGTTAAAATCTTGTTTTGAATCGAAAAACAAACTTACTTAGTGTTTGTGAAATTTGGTGAAAAGTTATGTAGTAAAAGATACGATACAAATGATCTAAAAACACGTTATTTGAACTCCTCAACGCGTTAAAATCTTGTTTTGAATCGAAAAACAAACTTTCTTAGTGTTTGTGAAATTTGGTGAAAATTTTTGTACTAAAAGATACGATACAAATGATCTAAAAACACGTTATTTGAACTCCTCAAAGCGTTAAAATCTTGTTTTGAATCGAAAAACAAACTTTCTTAGTGTTTGTGAAATTTGGTGAAAAGTTATGTAGTAAAAGATACGATACCAAATGATCTAAAAACGAGTCATTTGAACTCCTCAAAGCGTTAAAATCTTGTTTTGAATCGAAAAACAAACTTACTTAGTGTTTGTGAAATTTGGTGAAAAGTTATGTAGTAAAAGATACGATACAAATTATCTAAAAACACGTTATTTGAACTCCTCAAAGCATTAAAATCTTGTTTTGAATCGAAAAACAAACTTTCTTATTGTTTGTGAAATTTGGTGAAAAGTTATGTAGTAAAAGATACGATACAAATGATCTAAAAACACGTTATTTGAACTCCTCAAAGCGTTAAAATCTTGTTTTGAATTGAAAAACAAACTTTCTTAGTGTTTGTGAAATTTGGTGAAAATTTATGTACTAAAAGGTACGATACAAATGATCTAAAAACATGCTATTTGAACTCCTGAAAGCGTTAAAATCTTGTTTTGAATCGAAAAACAAACTTTCTTAGTGTTTGTGAAATTTGGTGAAAAGTTATGTAGTAAAAGATAGGATACAAATGATCTAAAAACGAGTTATTTGAACTCCTCAAAGCGTTAAAATCTTGTTTTGAATCGTAAAACAAACTAACTTAAACTTTGTGAAATTTGGTGAAAAGTCATGTAGTAAAAGATACGATACAAATGATCTAAAAACACGTTATTTGAACTCCTCAAAGCGTTAAAATCTTGTTTTGAATCGAAAAACAAACTTTCTTTGTGTTTGTGAAATTCGGTGAAAATTTATGTTGTAAAAGATACGATACAAATGATCTAAAAACACGTTATTTGAACTCCTCAAAGCGTTAAAATCTTGTTTTGAATCGAAAAACAAACTTTCATAGTGTTTGTGAAATTTGGTGAAAAGTTATGTAGTAAAAGATACGGTACAAATGATCTAAAAACAAGTTATTTGAACTCCTCTAAGCGTTAAAATCTTGTTTTGAATCGAAAAACAAACTTACTTAGAGTTTGTGAAATTTGGTGAAAAGTTATGGAGTAAATGATACGATACAAATGATCTAAAAACACGTTATTTGAACTCCTCAAAGCATTAAAATCTTGTTTTGAATCGAATAACATTCTTTCTTATTGTTTGTGAAATTTGGTGAAAAGTTATGTAGTAAAAGATACGATACAAATGATCTAAAAACACGTTATTAGAACTCCTCAAAGCGTTAAAATCTTGTTTTGAATCGAAAAACAAACTTTCTTAGTGTTTGTGAAATTTGGTGAAAATTTATGTACTAAAAGGTATGATACAAATGATCTAAAAACACGCTATTTGAACTCCTGAAAGCGTTAAAATCTTGTTTTGAATCGAAAAACAAACTTTCTTAGTGTTTGAGAAATTTGGTGAAAAGTTATGTAGTAAAAGATATGATACAAATGATCTAAAGACGAGTCATTTGAACTCCTCTAAGCGTTAAAATCTTGTTTTGAATCGTAAAACAAACTTACTTAAACTTTGTGAAATTTGGTGAAAAGTTATGTAGTAAATGATACGATACAAATGATCTAAAAACACGTTATTTGAACTCCTCAAAGCGTTAAAATCTTGTTTTGAATCGAAAAACAAACTTTCTTATTGTTTGTGAAATTTGGTGAAAAGTTATGTAGTAAAAGATACGATACAAATGATCTAAAAACACGTTATTTGAACTCCTCAAAGCGTTAAAATCTTGTTTTGAATCGAAAAACAAACTTTCTTAGTGTTTGTGAAATTTGGTGAAAAGTTATGTAGTAAAAGATACGATACAAATGATCTAAAAACATGTTATTTGAACTCCTCAAAGCGTTAAAATTTTGTTTTGAATCGAAAAACAAACTTTCTTAGTGTTTGTGAAATTTGGTGAAAAGTTCTGTAGTAAAAGATATGGTACAAATGATCTAAAAACAAGTTATTTGAACTCCTCAAAGCGTTAAAATCTTGTTTTGAATCGAAAAACAAACTTACTTAGTGTTTGTGAAATTTGGTGAAAAGTTATGTAGTAAATGATACGATACAAATGATCTAAAAACACGTTATTTGAACTCCTCAAAGCGTTAAAATCTTGTTTTGAATCGAAAAACAAACTTTCTTATTGTTTGTGAAATTTGGTGAAAAGTTATGTAGTAAAAGATACGATACAAATGATCTAAAAACACGTTATTTGAACTCCTCAAAGCGTTAAAATCTTGTTTTGAATCGAAAAACAAACTTTCTTAGTGCTTGTGAAATTTGGTGAAAAGTTATGTACTAAAAGATACGATACAAATGATCTAAAAACAAGTTATTTGAACTCCTCAAAGCGTTAAAATCATGTTTTGAATCGAAAAACAAACTTTCTTATTGTTTGTGAAATTTGGTGAAAAGTCATGTAGTAAAAGATACGATACAAATGATCTAAAAACACGTCATTTGAACTCCTCAAAGCGTTAAAATCTTGTTTTGAATCGAAAAACTAACTTTCTTTGTGTTTGTGAAATTCGGTGAAAAGTTATGTAGTAAAAGATACGATACAAATGATCTAAAAACGAGTTATTTGAACTCCTCGAAGCGTTAAAATCATGTTTTGAATCGAAAAACAAACTTTCTTATTGTTTGTGAAATTTGGTGAAAAGTTATGTAGTAAAAGATACGATACCAAATGATCTAAAAACAAGTTATTTGAACTCCTCAAGGCGTTAAAATCTTGTTTTGAATCGAAAAACAAACTTACTTAGTGTTTGTGAAATTTGGTGAAAAGTTATGTAGTAAAAGATACGATACAAATGATCTAAAAACACGTTATTTGAACTCCTCAACGCGTTAAAATCTTGTTTTGAATCGAAAAACAAACTTTCTTAGTGTTTGTGAAATTTGGTGAAAATTTTTGTACTAAAAGATACGATACAAATGATCTAAAAACACGTTATTTGAACTCCTCAAAGCGTTAAAATCTTGTTTTGAATCGAAAAACAAACTTTCTTAGTGTTTGTGAAATTTGGTGAAAAGTTATGTAGTAAAAGATACGATACCAAATGATCTAAAAACGAGTCATTTGAACTCCTCAAAGCGTTAAAATCTTGTTTTGAATCGAAAAACAAACTTACTTAGTGTTTGTGAAATTTGGTGAAAAGTTATGTAGTAAAAGATACGATACAAATTATCTAAAAACACGTTATTTGAACTCCTCAAAGCGTTAAAATTTTGTTTTGAATCGAAAAACAAACTTTCTTAGTGTTTGTGAAATTTGGTGAAAAGTTATGTAGTAAAAGATACGGTACAAATGATCTAAAAACAAGTTATTTGAACTCCTCAAAGCGTTAAAATCTTGTTTTGAATCGAAAAACAAACTTACTTAGAGTTTGTGAAATTTGGTGAAAAGTTATGGAGTAAATGATACGATACAAATGATCTAAAAACACGTTATTTGAACTCCTCAAAGCATTAAAATCTTGTTTTGAATCGAAAAACAAACTTTCTTATTGTTTGTGAAATTTGGTGAAAAGTTATGTAGTAAAAGATACGATACAAATGATCTAAAAACACGTTATTTGAACTCCTCAAAGCGTTAAAATCTTGTTTTGAATCGGAAAACAAACTTTCTTTGTGTTTGTGAAATTCGGTGAAAATTTATGTTGTAAAAGATACGATACAAATGATCTAAAAACACGTTATTTGAACTCCTCAAAGCGTTAAAATCTTGTTTTGAATCGAAAAACAAACTTTCTTAGTGTTTGTGAAATTAGGTGAAAATTTATGTACTAAAAGGTACGATACAAATGATCTAAAAACACGTTATTTGAACTCCTGAAAGCGTTAAAATCTTGTTTTGAATCGAAAAACAAACTTTTGTAGTGTTTGTGAAATTTGGTGAAAAGTTATGTAGTAAAAGATACGGTACAAATGATCTAAAAACAAGTTATTTGAACTCCTCTAAGCGTTAAAATCTTGTTTTGAATCGAAAAACAAACTTACTTAGAGTTTGTGAAATTTGGTGAAAAGTTATGGAGTAAATGATACGATACAAATGATCTAAAAACACGTTATTTGAACTCCTCAAAGCATTAAAATCTTGTTTTGAATCGAAAAACATTCTTTCTTATTGTTTGTGAAATTTGGTGAAAAGTTATGTAGTAAAAGATACGATATAAATGATCTAAAAACACGTTATTTGAACTCCTCAAAGCGTTAAAATCTTGTTTTGAATCAAAAAACAAACTTTCTTAGTGTTTGTGAAATTTGGTGAAAAGTTATGGAGTAAATGATACGATACAAATGATCTAAAAACACGTTATTTGAACTCCTCAAAGCATTAAAATCTTGTTTTGAATCGAAAAACAAACTTTCTTATTGTTTGTGAAATTTGGTGAAAAGTTATGTAGTAAAAGATACGATACAAATGATCTAAAAACACGTTATTTGAACTCCTCAAAGCGTTAAAATCTTGTTTTGAATCGGAAAACAAACTTTCTTTGTGTTTGTGAAATTCGGTGAAAATTTATGTTGTAAAAGATACGATACAAATGATCTAAAAACACGTTATTTGAACTCCTCAAAGCGTTAAAATCTTGTTTTGAATCGAAAAACAAACTTTCTTAGTGTTTGTGAAATTTGGTGAAAATTTATGTACTAAAAGGTACGATACAAATGATCTAAAAACACGTTATTTGAACTCCTGAAAGCGTTAAAATCTTGTTTTGAATCGAAAAACAAACTTTCTTAGTGTTTGTGAAATTTGGTGAAAAGTTATGTAGTAAAAGATACGGTACAAATGATCTAAAAACAAGTTATTTGAACTCCTCTAAGCGTTAAAATCTTGTTTTGAATCGAAAAACAAACTTACTTAGAGTTTGTGAAATTTGGTGAAAAGTTATGGAGTAAATGATACGATACAAATGATCTAAAAACACGTTATTTGAACTCCTCAAAGCATTAAAATCTTGTTTTGAATCGAAAAACATTCTTTCTTATTGTTTGTGAAATTTGGTGAAAAGTTATGTAGTAAAAGATACGATACAAATGATCTAAAAACACGTTATTTGAACTCCTCAAAGCGTTAAAATCTTGTTTTGAATCGAAAAACAAACTTTCTTAGTGTTTGTGAAATTTGGTGAAAATTTATGTACTAAAAGGTATGATACAAATGATCTAAAAACACGCTATTTGAACTCCTGAAAGCGTTAAAATCTTGTTTTGAATCGAAAAACAAACTTTCTTAGTGTTTGAGAAATTTGGTGAAAAGTTATGTAGTAAAAGATATGATACAAATGATCTAAAAACGAGTCATTTGAACTCCTCTAAGCGTTAAAATCTTGTTTTGAATCGTAAAACAAACTTACTTAAACTTTGTGAAATTTGGTGAAAAGTTATGTAGTAAATGATACGATACAAATGATCTAAAAACACGTTATTTGAACTCCTCAAAGCGTTAAAATCTTGTTTTGAATCGAAAAACAAACTTTCTTATTGTTTGTGAAATTTGGTGAAAAGTTATGTAGTAAAAGATACGATACAAATGATCTAAAAACACGTTATTTGAACTCCTCAAAGCGTTAAAATCTTGTTTTGAATCGAAAAACAAACTTTCTTAGTGTTTGTGAAATTTGGTGAAAAGTTATGTAGTAAAAGATACGATACAAATGATCTAAAAACATGTTATTTGAACTCCTCAAAGCGTTAAAATTTTGTTTTGAATCGAAAAACAAACTTTCTTAGGGTTTGTGAAATTTGGTGAAAAGTTCTGTAGTAAAAGATATGGTACAAATGATCTAAAAACAAGTTATTTGAACTCCTCAAAGCGTTAAAATCTTGTTTTGAATCGAAAAACAAACTTACTTAGTGTTTGTGAAATTTGGTGAAAAGTTATGTAGTAAATGATACGATACAAATGATCTAAAAACACGTTATTTGAACTCCTCAAAGCGTTAAAATCTTGTTTTGAATCGAAAAACAAACTTTCTTATTGTTTGTGAAATTTGGTGAAAAGTTATGTAGTAAAAGATACGATACAAATGATCTAAAAACACGTTATTTGAACTCCTCAAAGCGTTAAAATCTTGTTTTGAATCGAAAAACAAACTTTCTTAGTGCTTGTGAAATTTGGTGAAAAGTTATGTACTAAAAGATACGATACAAATGATCTAAAAACAAGTTATTTGAACTCCTCAAAGCGTTAAAATCATGTTTTGAATCGAAAAACAAACTTTCTTATTGTTTGTGAAATTTGGTGAAAAGTCATGTAGTAAAAGATACGATACAAATGATCTAAAAACACGTCATTTGAAATCCTCAAAGCGTTAAAATCTTGTTTTGAATCGAAAAACTAACTTTCTTTGTGTTTGTGAAATTCGGTGAAAAGTTATGTAGTAAAAGATACGATACAAATGATCTAAAAACGAGTTATTTGAACTCCTCGAAGCGTTAAAATCATGTTTTGAATCGAAAAACAAACTTTCTTATTGTTTGTGAAATTTGGTGAAAAGTTATGTAGTAAAAGATACGATACCAAATGAGCTAAAAACAAGTTATTTGAACTCCTCAAGGCGTTAAAATCTTGTTTTGAATCGAAAAACAAACTTACTTAGTGTTTGTGAAATTTGGTGAAAAGTTATGTAGTAAAAGATACGATACAAATGATCTAAAAACACGTTATTTGAACTCCTCAACGCGTTAAAATCTTGTTTTGAATCGAAAAACAAACTTTCTTAGTGTTTGTGAAATTTGGTGAAAATTTTTGTACTAAAAGATACGATACAAATGATCTAAAAACACGTTATTTGAACTCCTCAAAGCGTTAAAATCTTGTTTTGAATCGAAAAACAAACTTTCTTAGTGTTTGTGAAATTTGGTGAAAAGTTATGTAGTAAAAGA
This sequence comes from Luzula sylvatica, assembly GCA_946800325.1. NCBI lineage: Eukaryota > Viridiplantae > Streptophyta > Magnoliopsida > Poales > Juncaceae > Luzula > Luzula sylvatica. The sequence continues at coordinate 16,064,395 of OX326961.1, read as the reverse complement.
TACGATACCAAATGATCTAAAAACGAGTCATTTGAACTCCTCAAAGTGTTAAAATCTTGTTTTGAATCGAAAAACAAACTTACTTAGTGTTTGTGAAATTTGGTGAAAAGTTATGTAGTAAAAGATACGATACAAATGATCTAAAAACACGTTATTTGAACTCCTCAAAGCGTTAAAATTTTGTTTTGAATCGAAAAACAAACTTTCTTAGTGTTTGTGAAATTTGGTGAAAAGTTATGTAGTAAAAGATACGGTACAAATGATCTAAAAACAAGTTATTTGAACTCCTCAAAGCGTTAAAATCTTGTTTTGAATCGAAAAACAAACTTACTTAGAGTTTGTGAAATTTGGTGAAAAGTTATGGAGTAAATGATACGATACAAATGATCTAAAAACACGTTATTTGAACTCCTCAAAGCATTAAAATCTTGTTTTGAATCGAAAAACAAACTTTCTTATTGTTTGTGAAATTTGGTGAAAAGTTATGTAGTAAAAGATACGATACAAATGATCTAAAAACACGTTATTTGAACTCCTCAAAGCGTTAAAATCTTGTTTTGAATTGAAAAACAAACTTTCTTAGTGTTTGTGAAATTTGGTGAAAATTTATGTACTAAAAGGTACGATACAAATGATCTAAAAACATGCTATTTGAACTCCTGAAAGCGTTAAAATCTTGTTTTGAATCGAAAAACAAACTTTCTTAGTGTTTGTGAAATTTGGTGAAAAGTTATGTAGTAAAAGATAGGATACAAATGATCTAAAAACGAGTTATTTGAACTCCTCAAAGCGTTAAAATCTTGTTTTGAATCGTAAAACAAACTAACTTAAACTTTGTGAAATTTGGTGAAAAGTCATGTAGTAAAAGATACGATACAAATGATCTAAAAACACGTTATTTGAACTCCTCAAAGCGTTAAAATCTTGTTTTGAATCGAAAAACAAACTTTCTTTGTGTTTGTGAAATTCGGTGAAAATTTATGTTGTAAAAGATACGATACAAATGATCTAAAAACACGTTATTTGAACTCCTCAAAGCGTTAAAATCTTGTTTTGAATCGAAAAACAAACTTTCATAGTGTTTGTGAAATTTGGTGAAAATTTATGTACTAAAAGGTACGATACAAATGATCTAAAAAACGTTATTTGAACTCCTGAAAGCGTTAAAATCTTGTTTTGAATCGAAAAACAAACTTTCTTAGTGTTTGTGAAATTTGGTGAAAAGTTATGTAGTAAAAGATACGGTACAAATGATCTAAAAACAAGTTATTTGAACTCCTCTAAGCGTTAAAATCTTGTTTTGAATCGAAAAACAAACTTACTTAGAGTTTGTGAAATTTGGTGAAAAGTTATGGAGTAAATGATACGATACAAATGATCTAAAAACACGTTATTTGAACTCCTCAAAGCATTAAAATCTTGTTTTGAATCGAAAAACATTCTTTCTTATTGTTTGTGAAATTTGGTGAAAAGTTATGTAGTAAAAGATACGATACAAATGATCTAAAAACACGTTATTTGAACTCCTCAAAGCGTTAAAATCTTGTTTTGAATCGAAAAACAAACTTTCTTAGTGTTTGTGAAATTTGGTGAAAATTTATGTACTAAAAGGTATGATACAAATGATCTAAAAACACGCTATTTGAACTCCTGAAAGCGCTAAAATCTTGTTTTGAATCGAAAAACAAACTTTCTTAGTGTTTGAGAAATTTGGTGAAAAGTTATGTAGTAAAAGATATGATACAAATGATCTAAAAACGAGTCATTTGAACTCCTCTAAGCGTTAAAATCTTGTTTTGAATCGTAAAACAAACTTACTTAAACTTTGTGAAATTTGGTGAAAAATTATGTAGTAAATGATACGATACAAATGATCTAAAAACACGTTATTTGAACTCCTCAAAGCGTTAAAATCTTGTTTTGAATCGAAAAACAAACTTTCTTATTGTTTGTGAAATTTGGTGAAAAGTTATGTAGTAAAAGATACGATACAAATGATCTAAAAACACGTTATTTGAACTCCTCAAAGCGTTAAAATCTTGTTTTGAATCGAAAAACAAACTTTCTTAGTGTTTGTGAAATTTGGTGAAAAGTTATGTAGTAAAAGATATGGTACAAATGATCTAAAAACAAGTTATTTGAACTCCTCAAAGCGTTAAAATCTTGTTTTGAATCGAAAAACAAACTTACTTAGTGTTTGTGAAATTTGGTGAAAAGTTATGTAGTAAATGATACGATACAAATGATCTAAAAACACGTTATTTGAACTCCTCAAAGCGTTAAAATCTTGTTTTGAATCGAAAAACAAACTTTCTTATTGTTTGTGAAATTTGGTGAAAAGTTATGTAGTAAAAGATACGATACAAATGATCTAAAAACACGTTATTTGAACTCCTCAAAGCGTTAAAATCTTGTTTTGAATCGAAAAACAAACTTTCTTAGTGCTTGTGAAATTTGGTGAAAAGTTATGTACTAAAAGATACGATACAAATGATCTAAAAACAAGTTATTTGAACTCCTCAAAGCGTTAAAATCATGTTTTGAATCGAAAAACAAACTTTCTTATTGTTTGTGAAATTTGGTGAAAAGTCATGTAGTAAAAGATACGATACAAATGATCTAAAAACACGTCATTTGAACTCCTCAAAGCGTTAAAATCTTGTTTTGAATCGAAAAACTAACTTTCTTTGTGTTTGTGAAATTCGGTGAAAAGTTATGTAGTAAAAGATACGATACAAATGATCTAAAAACGAGTTATTTGAACTCCTCGAAGCGTTAAAATCATGTTTTGAATCGAAAAACAAACTTTCTTATTGTTTGTGAAATTTGGTGAAAAGTTATGTAGTAAAAGATACGATACCAAATGATCTAAAAACAAGTTATTTGAACTCCTCAAGGCGTTAAAATCTTGTTTTGAATCGAAAAACAAACTTACTTAGTGTTTGTGAAATTTGGTAAAAAGTTATGTAGTAAAAGATACGATACAAATGATCTAAAAACACGTTATTTGAACTCCTCAACGCGTTAAAATCTTGTTTTGAATCGAAAAAAAAACTTTCTTAGTGTTTGTGAAATTTGGTGAAAATTTATGTACTAAAAGATACGATACAAATAATCTAAAAACACGTTCTTTGAACTCCTCAAAGCGTTAAAATCTTGTTTTGAATCGAAAAACAAACTTTCTTAGTGTTTGTGAAATTTGGTGAAAAGTTATGTAGTAAAAGATACGATACCAAATGATCTAAAAACGAGTCATTTGAACTCCTCAAAGCGTTAAAATCTTGTTTTGAATCGAAAAACAAACTTACTTAGTGTTTGTGAAATTTGGTGAAAAGTTATGTAGTAAAAGATACGATACAAATGATCTAAAAACACGTTATTTGAACTCCTCAAAGCGTTAAAATCTTGTTTTGAATCGAAAAACAAACTTTCTTAGTGTTTGTGAAATTTGGTGAAAATTTATGTACTAAAAGGTATGATACAAATGATCTAAAAACACGCTATTTGAACTCCTGAAAGCGCTAAAATCTTGTTTTGAATCGAAAAACAAACTTTCTTAGTGTTTGAGAAATTTGGTGAAAAGTTATGTAGTAAAAGATATGATACAAATGATCTAAAAACGAGTCATTTGAACTCCTCTAAGCGTTAAAATCTTGTTTTGAATCGTAAAACAAACTTACTTAAACTTTGTGAAATTTGGTGAAAAATTATGTAGTAAATGATACGATACAAATGATCTAAAAACACGTTATTTGAACTCCTCAAAGCGTTAAAATCTTGTTTTGAATCGAAAAACAAACTTTCTTATTGTTTGTGAAATTTGGTGAAAAGTTCTGTAGTAAAAGATACGATACAAATGATCTAAAAACACGTTATTTGAACTCCTCAAAGCGTTAAAATCTTGTTTTGAATCGAAAAACAAACTTTCTTAGTGTTTGTGAAATTTGGTGAAAATTTATGTACTAAAAGGTATGATACAAATGATCTAAAAACACGCTATTTGAACTCCTGAAAGCGTTAAAATCTTGTTTTGAATCGAAAAACAAACTTTCTTAGTGTTTGAGAAATTTGGTCAAAAGTTATGTAGTAAAAGATATGATACAAATGATCTAAAAACGAGTCATTTGAACTCCTCTAAGCGTTAAAATCTTGTTTTGAATCGTAAAACAAACTTACTTAAACTTTGTGAAATTTGGTGAAAAGTTATGTAGTAAATGATACGATACAAATGATCTAAAAACACGTTATTTGAACTCCTCAAAGCGTTAAAATCTTGTTTTGAATCGAAAAACAAACTTTCTTATTGTTTGTGAAATTTGGTGAAAAGTTATGTAGTAAAGGATACGATACAAATGATCTAAAAACACGTTATTTGAACTCCTCAAAGCGTGAAAATCTTGTTTTGAATCGAAAAATAAACTTTCTTAGTGTTTGTGAAATTTGGTGAAAAGTTATGTAGTAAAAGATACGATACAAATGATCTAAAAACATGTTATTTGAACTCCTCAAAGCGTTAAAATTTTGTTTTGAATCGAAAAACAAACTTTCTTAGTGTTTGTGAAATTTGGTGAAAAGTTATGTAGTAAAAGATATGGTACAAATGATCTAAAAACAAGTTATTTGAACTCCTCAAAGCGTTAAAATCTTGTTTTGAATCGAAAAACAAACTTACTTAGTGTTTGTGAAATTTGGTGAAAAGTTATGTAGTAAATGATACGATACAAATGATCTAAAAACACGTTATTTGAACTCCTCAAAGCGTTAAAATCTTGTTTTGAATCGAAAAACAAACTTTCTTATTGTTTGTGAAATTTGGTGAAAAGTTATGTAGTAAAAGATACGATACAAATGATCTAAAAACACGTTATTTGAACTCCTCAAAGCGTTAAAATCTTGTTTTGAATCGAAAAACAAACTTTCTTAGTGCTTGTGAAATTTGGTGAAAAGTTATGTACTAAAAGATACGATACAAATGATCTAAAAACAAGTTATTTGAACTCCTCAAAGCGTTAAAATCATGTTTTGAATCGAAAAACAAACTTTCTTATTGTTTGTGAAATTTGGTGAAAAGTCATGTAGTAAAAGATACGATACAAATGATCTAAAAACACGTCATTTGAACTCCTCAAAGCGTTAAAATCTTGTTTTGAATCGAAAAACTAACTTTCTTTGTGTTTGTGAAATTCGGTGAAAAGTTATGTAGTAAAAGATACGATACAAATGATCTAAAAACGAGTTATTTGAACTCCTCGAAGCGTTAAAATCATGTTTTGAATCGAAAAACAAACTTTCTTATTGTTTGTGAAATTTGGTGAAAAGTTATGTAGTAAAAGATACGATACCAAATGATCTAAAAACAAGTTATTTGAACTCCTCAAGGCGTTAAAATCTTGTTTTGAATCGAAAAACAAACTTACTTAGTGTTTGTGAAATTTGGTAAAAAGTTATGTAGTAAAAGATACGATACAAATGATCTAAAAACACGTTATTTGAACTCCTCAACGCGTTAAAATCTTGTTTTGAATCGAAAAAAAAACTTTCTTAGTGTTTGTGAAATTTGGTGAAAATTTATGTACTAAAAGATACGATACAAATAATCTAAAAACACGTTCTTTGAACTCCTCAAAGCGTTAAAATCTTGTTTTGAATCGAAAAACAAACTTTCTTAGTGTTTGTGAAATTTGGTGAAAAGTTATGTAGTAAAAGATACGATACCAAATGATCTAAAAACGAGTCATTTGAACTCCTCAAAGCGTTAAAATCTTGTTTTGAATCGAAAAACAAACTTACTTAGTGTTTGTGAAATTTGGTGAAAAGTTATGTAGTAAAAGATACGATACAAATGATCTAAAAACACGTTATTTGAACTCCTCAAAGCGTTAAAATCTTGTTTTGAATCGAAAAACAAACTTTCTTAGTGTTTGTGAAATTTGGTGAAAATTTATGTACTAAAAGGTATGATACAAATGATCTAAAAACACGCTATTTGAACTCCTGAAAGCGCTAAAATCTTGTTTTGAATCGAAAAACAAACTTTCTTAGTGTTTGAGAAATTTGGTGAAAAGTTATGTAGTAAAAGATATGATACAAATGATCTAAAAACGAGTCATTTGAACTCCTCTAAGCGTTAAAATCTTGTTTTGAATCGTAAAACAAACTTACTTAAACTTTGTGAAATTTGGTGAAAAATTATGTAGTAAATGATACGATACAAATGATCTAAAAACACGTTATTTGAACTCCTCAAAGCGTTAAAATCTTGTTTTGAATCGAAAAACAAACTTTCTTATTGTTTGTGAAATTTGGTGAAAAGTTCTGTAGTAAAAGATACGATACAAATGATCTAAAAACACGTTATTTGAACTCCTCAAAGCGTTAAAATCTTGTTTTGAATCGAAAAACAAACTTTCTTAGTGTTTGTGAAATTTGGTGAAAATTTATGTACTAAAAGGTATGATACAAATGATCTAAAAACACGCTATTTGAACTCCTGAAAGCGTTAAAATCTTGTTTTGAATCGAAAAACAAACTTTCTTAGTGTTTGAGAAATTTGGTCAAAAGTTATGTAGTAAAAGATATGATACAAATGATCTAAAAACGAGTCATTTGAACTCCTCTAAGCGTTAAAATCTTGTTTTGAATCGTAAAACAAACTTACTTAAACTTTGTGAAATTTGGTGAAAAGTTATGTAGTAAATGATACGATACAAATGATCTAAAAACACGTTATTTGAACTCCTCAAAGCGTTAAAATCTTGTTTTGAATCGAAAAACAAACTTTCTTATTGTTTGTGAAATTTGGTGAAAAGTTATGTAGTAAAGGATACGATACAAATGATCTAAAAACACGTTATTTGAACTCCTCAAAGCGTGAAAATCTTGTTTTGAATCGAAAAATAAACTTTCTTAGTGTTTGTGAAATTTGGTGAAAAGTTATGTAGTAAAAGATACGATACAAATGATCTAAAAACATGTTATTTGAACTCCTCAAAGCGTTAAAATTTTGTTTTGAATCGAAAAACAAACTTTCTTAGTGTTTGTGAAATTTGGTGAAAAGTTATGTAGTAAAAGATATGGTACAAATGATCTAAAAACAAGTTATTTGAACTCCTCAAAGCGTTAAAATCTTGTTTTGAATCGAAAAACAAACTTACTTAGTGTTTGTGAAATTTGGTGAAAAGTTATGTAGTAAATGATACGATACAAATGATCTAAAAACACGTTATTTGAACTCCTCAAAGCGTTAAAATCTTGTTTTGAATCGAAAAACAAACTTTCTTATTGTTTGTGAAATTTGGTGAAAAGTTATGTAGTAAAAGATACGATACAAATGATCTAAAAACACGTTATTTGAACTCCTCAAAGCGTTAAAATCTTGTTTTGAATCGAAAAACAAACTTTCTTAGTGCTTGTGAAATTTGGTGAAAAGTTATGTACTAAAAGATACGATACAAATGATCTAAAAACAAGTTATTTGAACTCCTCAAAGCGTTAAAATCATGTTTTGAATCGAAAAACAAACTTTCTTATTGTTTGTGAAATTTGGTGAAAAGTCATGTAGTAAAAGATACGATACAAATGATCTAAAAACACGTCATTTGAACTCCTCAAAGCGTTAAAATCTTGTTTTGAATCGAAAAACTAACTTTCTTTGTGTTTGTGAAATTCGGTGAAAAGTTATGTAGTAAAAGATACGATACAAATGATCTAAAAACGAGTTATTTGAACTCCTCGAAGCGTTAAAATCATGTTTTGAATCGAAAAACAAACTTTCTTATTGTTTGTGAAATTTGGTGAAAAGTTATGTAGTAAAAGATACGATACCAAATGATCTAAAAACAAGTTATTTGAACTCCTCAAGGCGTTAAAATCTTGTTTTGAATCGAAAAACAAACTTACTTAGTGTTTGTGAAATTTGGTGAAAAGTTATGTAGTAAAAGATACGATACAAATGATCTAAAAACACATTATTTGAACTCCTCAACGCGTTAAAATCTTGTTTTGAATCGAAAAACAAACTTTCTTAGTGTTTGTGAAATTTGGTGAAAATTTATGTACTAAAAGATACGATACAAATGATCTAAAAACACGTTATTTGAACTCCTCAAAGCGTTAAAATCTTGTTTTGAATCGAAAAACAAACTTTCTTAGTGTTTGTGAAATTTGGTGAAAAGTTATGTAGTAAAAGATACGATACCAAATGATCTAAAAACGAGTCATTTGAACTCCTCAAAGCGTTAAAATCTTGTTTTGAATCGAAAAACAAACTTACTTAGTGTTTGTGAAATTTGGTGAAAAGTTATGTAGTAAAAGATACGATACAAATGATCTAAAAACACGTTATTTGAACTCCTCAACGCGTTAAAATCTTGTTTTGAATCGAAAAACAAACTTTCTTAGTGTTTGTGAAATTTGGTGAAAATTTATGTACTAAAAGATACGATACAAATGATCTAAAAACACGTTATTTGAACTCCTCAAAGCGTTAAAATCTTGTTTTGAATCGAAAAACAAACTTTCTTAGTGTTTGTGAAATTTGGTGAAAAGTTATGTAGTAAAAGATACGATACAAATGATCTAAAAACGAGTCATTTGAACTCCTCAAAGCGTTAAAATCTTGTTTTGAATCGAAACACAAACTTTCTTAGTGTTTGTGAAATTTGGTGAAAGGTTATGTAGTAAAAGATACGATACAAATGATCTAAAAACAAGTTATTTGAACTCCTCAAAGCGTTAAAATCTTGTTTTGAATCGAAAAACAAACTTACTTAGAGTTTGTGAAATTTGGTGAAAAGTTATGGAGTAAATGATACGATACAAATGATCTAAAAACACGTTATTTGAACTCCTCAAAGCATTAAAATCTTGTTTTGAATCGAAAAACAAACTTTCTTATTGTTTGTGAAATTTGGTGAAAAGTTATGTAGTAAAAGATACGATACAAATGATCTAAAAACACGTTATTTGAACTCCTCAAAGCGTTAAAATCTTGTTTTGAATTGAAAAACAAACTTTCTTAGTGTTTGTGAAATTTGGTGAAAATTTATGTACTAAAAGGTACGATACAATTGATCTAAAAACATGCTATTTGAACTCCTGAAAGCGTTAAAATCTTGTTTTGAATCGAAAAACAAACTTTCTTAGTGTTTGTGAAATTTGGTGAAAAGTTATGTAGTAAAAGATAGGATACAAATGATCTAAAAACGAGTTATTTGAACTCCTCAAAGCGTTAAAATCTTGTTTTGAATCGTAAAACAAACTAACTTAAACTTTGTGAAATTTGGTGAAAAGTCATGTAGTAAAAGATACGATACAAATGATCTAAAAACACGTTATTTGAACTCCTCAAAGCGTTAAAATCTTGTTTTGAATCGAAAAACAAACTTTCTTTGTGTTTGTGAAATTCGGTGAAAATTTATGTTGTAAAAGATACGATACAAATGATCTAAAAACACGTTATTTGAACTCCTCAAAGCGTTAAAATCTTGTTTTGAATCGAAAAACAAACTTTCTTAGTGTTTGTGAAATTTGGTGAAAATTTATGTACTAAAAGGTACGATACAAATGATCTAAAAAACGTTATTTGAACTCCTGAAAGCGTTAAAATCTTGTTTTGAATCGAAAAACAAACTTTCTTAGTGTTTGTGAAATTTGGTGAAAAGTTATGTAGTAAAAGATACGGTACAAATGATCTAAAAACAAGTTATTTGAACTCCTCTAAGCGTTAAAATCTTGTTTTGAATCGAAAAACAAACTTACTTAGAGTTTGTGAAATTTGGTGAAAAGTTATGGAGTAAATGATACGATACAAATGATCTAAAAACACGTTATTTGAACTCCTCAAAGCATTAAAATCTTGTTTTGAATCGAAAAACATTCTTTCTTATTGTTTGTGAAATTTGGTGAAAAGTTATGTAGTAAAAGATACGATACAAATGATCTAAAAACACGTTATTTGAACTCCTCAAAGCGTTAAAATCTTGTTTTGAATCGAAAAACAAACTTTCTTAGTGTTTGTGAAATTTGGTGAAAATTTATGTACTAAAAGGTATGATACAAATGATCTAAAAACACGCTATTTGAACTCCTGAAAGCGTTAAAATCTTGTTTTGAATCGAAAAACAAACTTTCTTAGTGTTTGAGAAATTTGGTCAAAAGTTATGTAGTAAAAGATATGATACAAATGATCTAAAAACGAGTCATTTGAACTCCTCTAAGCGTTAAAATCTTGTTTTGAATCGTAAAACAAACTTACTTAAACTTTGTGAAATTTGGTGAAAAGTTATGTAGTAAATGATACGATACAAATGATCTAAAAACACGTTATTTGAACTCCTCAAAGCGTTAAAATCTTGTTTTGAATCGAAAAACAAACTTTCTTATTGTTTGTGAAATTTGGTGAAAAGTTATGTAGTAAAGGATACGATACAAATGATCTAAAAACACGTTATTTGAACTCCTCAAAGCGTTAAAATCTTGTTTTGAATCGAAAAATAAACTTTCTTAGTGTTTGTGAAATTTGGTGAAAAGTTATGTAGTAAAAGATACGATACAAATGATCTAAAAACATGTTATTTGAACTCCTCAAAGCGTTAAAATTTTGTTTTGAATCGAAAAACAAACTTTCTTAGTGTTTGTGAAATTTGGTGAAAAGTTATGTAGTAAAAGATATGGTACAAATGATCTAAAAACAAGTTATTTGAACTCCTCAAAGCGTTAAAATCTTGTTTTGAATCGAAAAACAAACTTACTTAGTGTTTGTGAAATTTGGTGAAAAGTTATATAGTAAATGATACGATACAAATGATCTAAAAACACGTTATTTGAACTCCTCAAAGCGTTAAAATCTTGTTTTGAATCGAAAAACAAACTTTCTTATTGTTTGTGAAATTTGGTGAAAAGTTATGTAGTAAAAGATACGATACAAATGATCTAAAAACACGTTATTTGAACTCCTCAAAGCGTTAAAATCTTGTTTTGAATCGAAAAACAAACTTTCTTAGTGCTTGTGAAATTTGGTGAAAAGTTATGTACTAAAAGATACGATACAAATGATCTAAAAACAAGTTATTTGAACTCCTCAGAGCGTTAAAATCATGTTTTGAATCGAAAAACAAACTTTCTTATTGTTTGTGAAATTTGGTGAAAAGTCATGTAGTAAAAGATACGATACAAATGATCTAAAAACACGTCATTTGAACTCCTCAAAGCGTTAAAATCTTGTTTTCAATCGAAAAACTAACTTTCTTTGTGTTTGTGAAATTCGGTGAAAAGTTATGTAGTAAAAGATACGATACAAATGATCTAAAAACGAGTTATTTGAACTCCTCGAAGCGTTAAAATCATGTTTTGAATCGAAAAACAAACTTTCTTATTGTTTGTGAAATTTGGTGAAAAGTTATGTAGTAAAAGATACGATACCAAATGATCTAAAAACAAGTTATTTGAACTCCTCAAGGCGTTAAAATCTTGTTTTGAATCGAAAAACAAACTTACTTAGTGTTTGTGAAATTTGGTGAAAAGTTATGTAGTAAAAGATACGATACAAATGATCTAAAAACACGTTATTTGAACTCCTCAACGCGTTAAAATCTTGTTTTGAATCGAAAAACAAACTTTCTTAGTGTTTGTGAAATTTGGTGAAAATTTATGTACTAAAAGATACGATACAAATGATCTAAAAACACGTTATTTGAACTCCTCAAAGCGTTAAAATCTTGTTTTGAATCGAAAAACAAACTTTCTTAGTGTTTGTGAAATTTGGTGAAAAGTTATGTAGTAAAAGATACGATACCAAATGATCTAAAAACGAGTCATTTGAACTCCTCAAAGCGTTAAAATCTTGTTTTGAATCGAAAAACAAACTTACTTAGTGTTTGTGAAATTTGGTGAAAAGTTATGTAGTAAAAGATACGATACAAATGATCTAAAAACACGTTATTTGAACTCCTCAACGCGTTAAAATCTTGTTTTGAATCGAAAAACAAACTTTCTTAGTGTTTGTGAAATTTGGTGAAAATTTATGTACTAAAAGATACGATACAAATGATCTAAAAACACGTTATTTGAACTCCTCAAAGCGTTAAAATCTTGTTTTGAATCGAAAAACAAACTTTCTTAGTGTTTGTGAAATTTGGTGAAAAGTTATGTAGTAAAAGATACGATACAAATGATCTAAAAACGAGTCATTTGAACTCCTCAAAGCGTTAAAATCTTGTTTTGAATCGAAACACAAACTTTCTTAGTGTTTGTGAAATTTGGTGAAAGGTTATGTAGTAAAAGATACGATACAAATGATCTAAAAACAAGTTATTTGAACTCCTCAAAGCGTTAAAATCTTGTTTTGAATCGAAAAACAAACTTACTTAGAGTTTGTGAAATTTGGTGAAAAGTTATGGAGTAAATGATACGATACAAATGATCTAAAAACACGTTATTTGAACTCCTCAAAGCATTAAAATCTTGTTTTGAATCGAAAAACAAACTTTCTTATTGTTTGTGAAATTTGGTGAAAAGTTATGTAGTAAAAGATACGATACAAATGATCTAAAAACACGTTATTTGAACTCCTCAAAGCGTTAAAATCTTGTTTTGAATTGAAAAACAAACTTTCTTAGTGTTTGTGAAATTTGGTGAAAATTTATGTACTAAAAGGTACGATACAATTGATCTAAAAACATGCTATTTGAACTCCTGAAAGCGTTAAAATCTTGTTTTGAATCGAAAAACAAACTTTCTTAGTGTTTGTGAAATTTGGTGAAAAGTTATGTAGTAAAAGATAGGATACAAATGATCTAAAAACGAGTTATTTGAACTCCTCAAAGCGTTAAAATCTTGTTTTGAATCGTAAAACAAACTAACTTAAACTTTGTGAAATTTGGTGAAAAGTCATGTAGTAAAAGATACGATACAAATGATCTAAAAACACGTTATTTGAACTCCTCAAAGCGTTAAAATCTTGTTTTGAATCGAAAAACAAACTTTCTTTGTGTTTGTGAAATTCGGTGAAAATTTATGTTGTAAAAGATACGATACAAATGATCTAAAAACACGTTATTTGAACTCCTCAAAGCGTTAAAATCTTGTTTTGAATCGAAAAACAAACTTTCTTAGTGTTTGTGAAATTTGGTGAAAATTTATGTACTAAAAGGTACGATACAAATGATCTAAAAAACGTTATTTGAACTCCTGAAAGCGTTAAAATCTTGTTTTGAATCGAAAAACAAACTTTCTTAGTGTTTGTGAAATTTGGTGAAAAGTTATGTAGTAAAAGATACGGTACAAATGATCTAAAAACAAGTTATTTGAACTCCTCTAAGCGTTAAAATCTTGTTTTGAATCGAAAAACAAACTTACTTAGAGTTTGTGAAATTTGGTGAAAAGTTATGGAGTAAATGATACGATACAAATGATCTAAAAACACGTTATTTGAACTCCTCAAAGCATTAAAATCTTGTTTTGAATCGAAAAACATTCTTTCTTATTGTTTGTGAAATTTGGTGAAAAGTTATGTAGTAAAAGATACGATACAAATGATCTAAAAACACGTTATTTGAACTCCTCAAAGCGTTAAAATCTTGTTTTGAATCGAAAAACAAACTTTCTTAGTGTTTGTGAAATTTGGTGAAAATTTATGTACTAAAAGGTATGATACAAATGATCTAAAAACACGCTATTTGAACTCCTGAAAGCGTTAAAATCTTGTTTTGAATCGAAAAACAAACTTTCTTAGTGTTTGAGAAATTTGGTCAAAAGTTATGTAGTAAAAGATATGATACAAATGATCTAAAAACGAGTCATTTGAACTCCTCTAAGCGTTAAAATCTTGTTTTGAATCGTAAAACAAACTTACTTAAACTTTGTGAAATTTGGTGAAAAGTTATGTAGTAAATGATACGATACAAATGATCTAAAAACACGTTATTTGAACTCCTCAAAGCGTTAAAATCTTGTTTTGAATCGAAAAACAAACTTTCTTATTGTTTGTGAAATTTGGTGAAAAGTTATGTAGTAAAGGATACGATACAAATGATCTAAAAACACGTTATTTGAACTCCTCAAAGCGTTAAAATCTTGTTTTGAATCGAAAAATAAACTTTCTTAGTGTTTGTGAAATTTGGTGAAAAGTTATGTAGTAAAAGATACGATACAAATGATCTAAAAACATGTTATTTGAACTCCTCAAAGCGTTAAAATTTTGTTTTGAATCGAAAAACAAACTTTCTTAGTGTTTGTGAAATTTGGTGAAAAGTTATGTAGTAAAAGATATGGTACAAATGATCTAAAAACAAGTTATTTGAACTCCTCAAAGCGTTAAAATCTTGTTTTGAATCGAAAAACAAACTTACTTAGTGTTTGTGAAATTTGGTGAAAAGTTATATAGTAAATGATACGATACAAATGATCTAAAAACACGTTATTTGAACTCCTCAAAGCGTTAAAATCTTGTTTTGAATCGAAAAACAAACTTTCTTATTGTTTGTGAAATTTGGTGAAAAGTTATGTAGTAAAAGATACGATACAAATGATCTAAAAACACGTTATTTGAACTCCTCAAAGCGTTAAAATCTTGTTTTGAATCGAAAAACAAACTTTCTTAGTGCTTGTGAAATTTGGTGAAAAGTTATGTACTAAAAGATACGATACAAATGATCTAAAAACAAGTTATTTGAACTCCTCAGAGCGTTAAAATCATGTTTTGAATCGAAAAACAAACTTTCTTATTGTTTGTGAAATTTGGTGAAAAGTCATGTAGTAAAAGATACGATACAAATGATCTAAAAACACGTCATTTGAACTCCTCAAAGCGTTAAAATCTTGTTTTCAATCGAAAAACTAACTTTCTTTGTGTTTGTGAAATTCGGTGAAAAGTTATGTAGTAAAAGATACGATACAAATGATCTAAAAACGAGTTATTTGAACTCCTCGAAGCGTTAAAATCATGTTTTGAATCGAAAAACAAACTTTCTTATTGTTTGTGAAATTTGGTGAAAAGTTATGTAGTAAAAGATACGATACCAAATGATCTAAAAACAAGTTATTTGAACTCCTCAAGGCGTTAAAATCTTGTTTTGAATCGAAAAACAAACTTACTTAGTGTTTGTGAAATTTGGTGAAAAGTTATGTAGTAAAAGATACGATACAAATGATCTAAAAACACGTTATTTGAACTCCTCAACGCGTTAAAATCTTGTTTTGAATCGAAAAACAAACTTTCTTAGTGTTTGTGAAATTTGGTGAAAATTTATGTACTAAAAGATACGATACAAATGATCTAAAAACACGTTATTTGAACTCCTCAAAGCGTTAAAATCTTGTTTTGAATCGAAAAACAAACTTTCTTAGTGTTTGTGAAATTTGGTGAAAAGTTATGTAGTAAAAGATACGATACCAAATGATCTAAAAACGAGTCATTTGAACTCCTCAAAGCGTTAAAATCTTGTTTTGAATCGAAAAACAAACTTACTTAGTGTTTGTGAAATTTGGTGAAAAGTTATGTAGTAAAAGATACGATACAAATGATCTAAAAACACGTTATTTGAACTCCTCAACGCGTTAAAATCTTGTTTTGAATCGAAAAACAAACTTTCTTAGTGTTTGTGAAATTTGGTGAAAATTTATGTACTAAAAGATACGATACAAATGATCTAAAAACACGTTATTTGAACTCCTCAAAGCGTTAAAATCTTGTTTTGAATCGAAAAACAAACTTTCTTAGTGTTTGTGAAATTTGGTGAAAAGTTATGTAGTAAAAGATACGATACAAATGATCTAAAAACGAGTCATTTGAACTCCTCAAAGCGTTAAAATCTTGTTTTGAATCGAAAAACAAACTTTCTTAGTGTTTGTGAAATTTGGTGAAAGGTTATGTAGTAAAAGATACGATACAAATGATCTAAAGACAAGTTATTTGAACTCCTCAAAGCGTTAAAATCTTGTTTTGAATCGAAAAACAAACTTACTTAGAGTTTGTGAAATTTGGTGAAAAGTTATGGAGTAAATGATACGATACAAATGATCTAAAAACACGTTATTTGAACTCCTCAAAGCATTAAAATCTTGTTTTGAATCGAAAAACAAACTTTCTTATTGTTTGTGAAATTTGGTGAAAAGTTATGTAGTAAAAGATACGATACAAATGATCTAAAAACACGTTATTTGAACTCCTCAAAGCGTTAAAATCTTGTTTTGAATCGAAAAACAAACTTTCTTAGTGTTTGTGAAATGTGGTGAAAATTTATGTACTAAAAGGTACGATATAAATCATCTAAAAACACGCTATTTGAACTCCTGAAAGCGTTAAAATCTTGTTTTGAATCGAAAAACAAACTTTCTTAGTGTTTGTGAAATTTGGTGAAAAGTTATGTAGTAAAAGATATGATACAAATGATCTAAAAACGAGTCATTTGAACTCCTCAAAGCGTTAAAATCTTGTTTTGAATCGTAAAACAAACTTACTTAAACTTTGTGAAATTTGGTGAAAAGTTATGTAGTAAATGATACGATACAAATGATCTAAAAACACGTTATTTGAACTCCTCAAAGCGTTAAAATCTTGTTTTGAATCGAAAAACAAACTTTCTTATTGTTTGTGAAATTTGGTGAAAAGTTATGTAGTAAAAGATACGATACAAATGATCTAAAAACACGTTATTTGAACTCCTCAAAGCGTTAAAATCTTGTTTTGAATCGAAAAACAAACTTTCTTAGTGCTTGTGAAATTTGGTGAAAAGTTATGTACTAAAAGATACGATAGAAATGATCTAAAAACAAGTTATTTGAACTCCTCAAAGCTTTAAAATCATGTTTTGAATCGAAAAACAAACTTTCTTATTGTTTGTGACATTTGGTGAAAAGTCATGTAGTAAAAGATACGATACAAATGATCTAAAAACACATCATTTGAACTCCTCAAAGCGTTAAAATCTTGTTTTGAATCGAAAAACTAACTTTCTTTGTGTTTGTGAAATTCGGTGAAAAGTTATGTAGTAAAAGATACGATACAAATGATCTAAAAACGAGTTATTTGAACTCCTCGAAGCGTTGAAATCATGTTTTGAATCGAAAAACAAACTTTCTTATTGTTTGTGAAATTTGGTGAAAAGTTATGTAGTAAAAGATACGATACCAAATGATCTAAAAACAAGTTATTTGAACTCCTCAAGGCGTTAAAATCTTGTTTTGAATCGAAAAACAAACTTACTTAGTGTTTGTGAAATTTGGTGAAAAGTTATGTAGTAAAAGATACGATACAAATGATCTAAAAACACGTTATTTGAACTCCTCAACGCGTTAAAATCTTGTTTTGAATCGAAAAACAAACTTTCTTAGTGTTTGTGAAATTTGGTGAAAATTTATGTACTAAAAGGTACGATACAAATGATCTAAAAACACGTTATTTGAACTCCTGAAAGCGTTAAAATCTTGTTTTGAATCGAAAAACAAACTTACTTAGAGTTTGTGAAATTTGGTGAAAAGTTATGGAGTAAATGATACGATACAAATGATCTAAAAACACGTTATTTGAACTCCTGAAAGCATTAAAATCTTGTTTTGAATCGAAAAACAAACTTTCTTATTGTTTGTGAAATTTGGTGAAAAGTTATGTAGTAAAAGATACGATACAAATGATCTAAAAACACGTTATTTTAAGTCCTCAAAGCGTTAAAATCTTGTTTTGAATCGAAAAACAAACTTTCTTAGTGTTTGTGAAATGTGGTGAAAATTTATGTACTAAAAGGTACGATACAAATCATCTAAAAACACGCTATTTGAACTCCTGAAAGCGTTAAAATCTTGTTTTGAATCGAAAAACAAACTTTCTTAGTGTTTGTGAAATTTGGTGAAAAGTTATGTAGTAAAAGATATGATACAAATGATCTAAAAACGAGTCATTTGAACTCCTCAAAGCGTTAAAATCTTGTTTTGAATCGTAAAACAAACTTACTTAAACTTTGTGAAATTTGGTGAAAAGTTATGTAGTAAATGATACGATACAAATGATCTAAAAACACGTTATTTGAACTCCTCAAAGCGTTAAAATCTTGTTTTGAATCGAAAAACGAACTTTCTTATTGTTTGTGAAATTTGGTGAAAAGTTATGTAGTAAAAGATACGATACAAATGATCTAAAAACACGTTATTTGAACTCCTCAAAGCGTTAAAATCTTGTTTTGAATCGAAAAACAAACTTTCTTAGTGTTTGTGAAATTTGGTGAAAAGTTATGTAGTAAAAGATACGATACAAATGATCTAAAAACATGTTATTTGAACTCCTCAAAGCGTTAAAATTTTGTTTTGAATCGAAAAACAAACTTTCTTAGTGTTTGTGAAATTTGGTGAAAAGTTATGTAGTAAAAGATATGGTACAAATGATCTAAAAACAAGTTATTTGAACTCCTCAAAGCGTTAAAATCTTGTTTTGAATCGAAAAAGAAACTTACTTAGTGTTTGTGAAATTTGGTGAAAAGTTATGTAGTAAATGATACGATACAAATGATCTAAAAACACGTTATTTGAACTCCTCAAAGCGTTAAAATCTTGTTTTGAATCGAAAAACAAACTTTCTTATTGTTTGTGAAATTTGGTGAAAAGTTATGTAGTAAAAGATACGATACAAATGATCTAAAAACACGTTATTTGAACTCCTCAAAGCGTTAAAATCTTGTTTTGAATCGAAAAACAAACTTTCTTAGTGCTTGTGAAATTTGGTGAAAAGTTATGTACTAAAAGATACGATACAAATGATCTAAAAACAAGTTATTTGAACTCCTCAAAGCGTTAAAATCATGTTTTGAATCGAAAAACAAACTTTCTTATTGTTTGTGAAATTTGGTGAAAAGTCATGTAGTAAAAGATACGATACAAATGATCTAAAAACACGTCATTTGAACTCCTCAAAGCGTTAAAATCTTGTTTTGAATCGAAAAACTAACTTTCTTTGTGTTTGTGAAATTCGGTGAAAAGTTATGTAGTAAAAGATACGATACAAATGATCTAAAAACGAGTTATTTGAACTCCTCGAAGCGTTGAAATCATGTTTTGAATCGAAAAACAAACTTTCTTATTGTTTGTGAAATTTGGTGAAAAGTTATGTAGTAAAAGATACGATACCAAATGATCTAAAAACAAGTTATTTGAACTCCTCAAGGCGTTAAAATCTTGTTTTATATCGAAAAACAAACTTACTTAGTGTTTGTGAAATTTGGTGAAAAGTTATGTAGTAAAAGATACGATACAAATGATCTAAAAACACGTTATTTGAACTCCTCAACGCGTTAAAATCTTGTTTTGAATCGAAAAACAAACTTTCTTAGTGTTTGTGAAATTTGGTGAAAAGTTATGTAGTAAAAGATACGATACAAATGATCTAAAAACACGTTATTTGAACTCCTCAAAGCGTTAAAATCTTGTTTTGAATCGAAAAACAAACTTTCTTAGTGTTTGTGAAATTTGGTGAAAAGTTATGTAGTAAAAGATACGATACCAAATGATCTAAAAACGAGTCATTTGAACTCCTCAAAGCGTTAAAATCTTGTTTTGAATCGAAAAACAAACTTACTTAGTGTTTGTGAAATTTGGTGAAAAGTTATGTAGTAAAAGATACGATACAAATGATCTAAAAACACGTTATTTGAAATCCTCAAAGCGTTAAAATTTTGTTTTGAATCGAAAAACAAACTTTCTTAGTGTTTGTGAAATTTGGTGAAAAGTTATGTAGTAAAAGATACGGTACAAATGATCTAAAAACAAGTTATTTGAACTCCTCAAAGCGTTAAAATCTTGTTTTGAATCGAAAAACATACTTACTTAGAGTTTGTGAAATTTGGTGAAAAGTTAT
This sequence comes from Luzula sylvatica, assembly GCA_946800325.1. Lineage (NCBI taxonomy): Eukaryota > Viridiplantae > Streptophyta > Magnoliopsida > Poales > Juncaceae > Luzula > Luzula sylvatica. The sequence continues at coordinate 16,044,555 of OX326961.1, read as the reverse complement.
GGAGTAAATGATACGATACAAATGATCTAAAAACACGTTATTTGAACTCCTCAAAGCATTAAAATCTTGTTTTGAATCGAAAAACAAACTTTCTTATTGTTTGTGAAATTTGGTGAAAAGTTATGTAGTAAAAGATACGATACAAATGATCTAAAAACACGTTATTTGAACTCCTCAAAGCGTTAAAATCTTGTGTTGAATTGAAAAACAAACTTTCTTAGTGTTTGTGAAATTTGGTGAAAATTTATGTACTAAAAGGTACGATACAAATGATCTAAAAACATGCTATTTGAACTCCTGAAAGCGTTAAAATCTTGTTTTGAATCGAAAAACAAACTTTCTTAGTGTTTGTGAAATTTGGTGAAAAGTTATGTAGTAAAAGATAGGATACAAATGATCTAAAAACGAGTTATTTGAACTCCTCAAAGCGTTAAAATCTTGTTTTGAATCGTAAAACAAACTAACTTAAACTTTGTGAAATTTGGTGAAAAGTCATGTAGTAAAAGATACGATACAAATGATCTAAAAACACGTTATTTGAACTCCTCAAAGCGTTAAAATCTTGTTTTGAATCGAAAAACAAACTTTCTTTGTGTTTGTGAAATTCGGTGCAAATTTATGTTGTAAAAGATACGATACAAATGATCTAAAAACACGTTATTTGAACTCCTCAAAGCGTTAAAATCTTGTTTTGAATCGAAAAACAAACTTTCTTAGTGTTTGTGAAATTTGGTGAAAATTTATGTACTAAAAGGTACGATACAAATGATCTAAAAACACGTTATTTGAACTCCTGAAAGCGTTAAAATCTTGTTTTGAATCGAAAAACAAACTTACTTAGAGTTTGTGAAATTTGGTGAAAAGTTATGGAGTAAATGATACGATACAAATGATCTAAAAACATGTTATTTGAACTCCTCAAAGCATTAAAATCTTGTTTTGAATCGAAAAACATTCTTTCTTATTGTTTGTGAAATTTGGTGAAAAGTTATGTAGTAAAAGATACGACACAAATGATCTAAAAACACGTTATTTGAACTCCTCAAAGCGTTAAAATCTTGTTTTGAATCGAAAAACAAACTTTCTTAGTGTTTGTGAAATTTGGTGAAAATTTATGTACTAAAAGGTATGATACAAATGATCTAAAAACACGCTATTTGAACTCCTGAAAGCGTTAAAATCTTGTTTTGAATCGAAAATGATCTAAAAACACGTTATTTGAACTCCTCAAAGCGTTAAAATCTTGTTTTGAATCGAAAAACGAACTTTCTTATTGTTTGTGAAATTTGGTGAAAAGTTATGTAGTAAAAGATACGATACAAATGATCTAAAAACACGTTATTTGAACTCCTCAAAGCGTTAAAATCTTGTTTTGAATCGAAAAACAAACTTTCTTAGTGTTTGTGAAATTTGATGAAAAGTTATGTAGTAAAAGATACGATACAAATGATCTAAAAACATGTTATTTGAACTCCTCAAAGCGTTAAAATTTTGTTTTGAATCGAAAAACAAACTTTCTTAGTGTTTGTGAAATTTGGTGAAAAGTTATGTAGTAAAAGATATGGTACAAATGATCTAAAAACAAGTTATTTGAACTCCTCAAAGCGTTAAAATCTTGTTTTGAATCGAAAAAGAAACTTACTTAGTGTTTGTGAAATTTGGTGAAAAGTTATGTAGTAAATGATACGATACAAATGATCTAAAAACACGTTATTTGAACTCCTCAAAGCGTTAAAATCTTGTTTTGAATCGAAAAACAAACTTTCTTATTGTTTGTGAAATTTGGTGAAAAGTTATGTAGTAAAAGATACGATACAAATGATCTAAAAACACGTTATTTGAACTCCTCAAAGCGTTAAAATCTTGTTTTGAATCGAAAAACAAACTTTCTTAGTGCTTGTGAAATTTGGTGAAAAGTTATGTACTAAAAGATACGATACAAATGATCTAAAAACAAGTTATTTGAACTCCTCAAAGCGTTAAAATCATGTTTTGAATCGAAAAACAAACTTTCTTATTGTTTGTGAAATTTGGTGAAAAGTCATGTAGTAAAAGATACGATACAAATGATCTAAAAACACGTCATTTGAACTCAAAGCGTTAAAATCTTGTTTTGAATCGAAAAACTAACTTTCTTTGTGTTTGTGAAATTCGGTGAAAAGTTATGTAGTAAAAGATACGATACAAATGATCTAAAAACGAGTTATTTGAACTCCTCGAAGCGTTGAAATCATGTTTTGAATCGAAAAACAAACTTTCTTATTGTTTGTGAAATTTGGTGAAAAGTTATGTAGTAAAAGATACGATACCAAATGATCTAAAAACAAGTTATTTGAACTCCTCAAGGCGTTAAAATCTTGTTTTATATCGAAAAACAAACTTACTTAGTGTTTGTGAAATTTGGTGAAAAGTTATGTAGTAAAAGATACGATACAAATGATCTAAAAACACGTTATTTGAACTCCTCAACGCGTTAAAATCTTGTTTTGAATCGAAAAACAAACTTTCTTAGTGTTTGTGAAATTTGGTGAAAAGTTATGTAGTAAAAGATACGATACAAATGATCTAAAAACACGTTATTTGAACTCCTCAAAGCGTTAAAATCTTGTTTTGAATCGAAAAACAAACTTTCTTAGTGTTTGTGAAATTTGGTGAAAAGTTATGTAGTAAAAGATACGATACCAAATGATCTAAAAACGAGTCATTTGAACTCCTCAAAGCGTTAAAATCTTGTTTTGAATCGAAAAACAAACTTACTTAGTGTTTGTGAAATTTGGTGAAAAGTTATGTAGTAAAAGATACGATACAAATGATCTAAAAACACGTTATCTGAAATCCTCAAAGCGTTAAAATTTTGTTTTGAATCGAAAAACAAACTTTCTTAGTGTTTGTGAAATTTGGTGAAAAGTTATGTAGTAAAAGATACGGTACAAATGATCTAAAAACAAGTTATTTGAACTCCTCAAAGCGTTAAAATCTTGTTTTGAATCGAAAAACATACTTACTTAGAGTTTGTGAAATTTGGTGAAAAGTTATGGAGTAAATGATACGATACAAATGATCTAAAAACACGTTATTTGAACTCCTCAAAGCATTAAAATCTTGTTTTGAATCGAAAAACAAACTTTCTTATTGTTTGTGAAATTTGGTGAAAAGTTATGTAGTAAAAGATACGATACAAATGATCTAAAAACACGTTATTTGAACTCCTCAAAGCGTTAAAATCTTGTGTTGAATTGAAAAACAAACTTTCTTAGTGTTTGTGAAATTTGGTGAAAATTTATGTACTAAAAGGTACGATACAAATGATCTAAAAACATGCTATTTGAACTCCTGAAAGCGTTAAAATCTTGTTTTGAATCGAAAAACAAACTTTCTTAGTGTTTGTGAAATTTGGTGAAAAGTTATGTAGTAAAAGATAGGATACAAATGATCTAAAAACGAGTTATTTGAACTCCTCAAAGCGTTAAAATCTTGTTTTGAATCGTAAAACAAACTAACTTAAACTTTGTGAAATTTGGTGAAAAGTCATGTAGTAAAAGATACGATACAAATGATCTAAAAACACGTTATTTGAACTCCTCAAAGCGTTAAAATCTTGTTTTGAATCGAAAAACAAACTTTCTTTGTGTTTGTGAAATTCGGTGAAAATTTATGTTGTAAAAGATACGATACAAATGATCTAAAAACACGTTATTTGAACTCCTCAAAGCGTTAAAATCTTGTTTTGAATCGAAAAACAAACTTTCTTAGTGTTTGTGAAATTTGGTGAAAATTTATGTACTAAAAGGTACGATACAAATGATCTAAAAACACGTTATTTGAACTCCTGAAAGCGTTAAAATCTTGTTTTGAATCGAAAAACAAACTTACTTAGAGTTTGTGAAATTTGGTGAAAAGTTATGGAGTAAATGATACGATACAAATGATCTAAAAACACGTTATTTGAACTCCTCAAAGCATTAAAATCTTGTTTTGAATCGAAAAACATTCTTTCTTATTGTTTGTGAAATTTGGTGAAAAGTTATGTAGTAAAAGATACGACACAAATGATCTAAAAACACGTTATTTGAACTCCTCAAAGCGTTAAAATCTTGTTTTGAATCGAAAAACAAACTTTCTTAGTGTTTGTGAAATTTGGTGAAAATTTATGTACTAAAAGGTATGATACAAATGATCTAAAAACACGCTATTTGAACTCCTGAAAGCGTTAAAATCTTGTTTTGAATCGAAAAACAAACTTTCTTAGTGTTTGTGAAATTTGGTGAAAGGTTATGTAGTAAAAGATACGATACAAATGATCTAAAAACAAGTTATTTGAACTCCTCAAAGCGTTAAAATCTTGTTTTGAATCGAAAAACAAACTTACTTAGAGTTTGTGAAATTTGGTGAAAAGTTATGGAGTAAATGATACGATACAAATGATCTAAAAACACGTTATTTGAACTCCTCAAAGCATTAAAATCTTGTTTTGAATCGAAAAACAAACTTTTTTATTGTTTGTGAAATTTGGTGAAAAGTTATGTAGTAAAAGATACGATACAAATGATCTAAAAACACGTTATTTGAACTCCTCAAAGCGTTAAAATCTTGTTTTGAATCGAAAAACAAACTTTCTTAGTGTTTGTGAAATGTGGTGAAAATTTATGTACTAAAAGGTACGATATAAATCATCTAAAAACACGCTATTTGAACTCCTGAAAGCGTTAAAATCTTGTTTTGAATCGAAAAACAAACTTTCTTAGTGTTTGTGAAATTTGGTGAAAAGTTATGTAGTAAAAGATATGATACAAATGATCTAAAAACGAGTCATTTGAACTCCTCAAAGCGTTAAAATCTTGTTTTGAATCGTAAAACAAACTAACTTAAACTTTGTGAAATTTGGTGAAAAGTCATGTAGTAAAAGATACGATACAAATGATCTAAAAACACGTTATTTGAACTCCTCAAAGCGTTAAAATCTTGTTTTGAATCGAAAAACAAACTTTCTTTGTGTTTGTGAAATTCGGTGAAAATTTATGTTGTAAAAGATACGATACAAATGATCTAAAAACACGTTATTTGAACTCCTCAAAGCGTTAAAATCTTGTTTTGAATCGAAAAACAAACTTTCTTAGTGTTTGTGAAATTTGGTGAAAATTTATGTACTAAAAGGTATTATACAAATGATCTAAAAACACGTTATTTGAACTCCTGAAAGCGTTAAAATCTTGTTTTGAATCGAAAAACAAACTTACTTAGAGTTTGTGAAATTTGGTGAAAAGTTATGGAGTAAATGATACGATACAAATGATCTAAAAACACGTTATTTGAACTCCTCAAAGCATTAAAATCTTGTTTTGAATCGAAAAACATTCTTTCTTATTGTTTGCGAAATTTGGTGAAAAGTTATGTAGTAAAAGATACGATACAAATGATCTAAAAACACGTTATTTGAACTCCTCAAAGCGTTAAAATCTTGTTTTGAATCGAAAAACAAACTTTCTTAGTGTTTGTGAAATTTGGTGAAAATTTATGTACTAAAAGGTATGATACAAATGATCTAAAAACACGCTATTTGAACTCCTCAAAGCGTTAAAATCTTGTTTTGAATCGAAAAACAAACTTTCTTAGTGTTTGTGAAATTTGGTGAAAGGTTATGTAGTAAAAGATACGATACAAATGATCTAAAAACAAGTTATTTGAACTCCTCAAAGCGTTAAAATCTTGTTTTGACTCGAAAAACAAACTTACTTAGAGTTTGTGAAATTTGGTGAAAAGTTATGGAGTAAATGATACGATACAAATGATCTAAAAACACGATATTTGAACTCCTCAAAGCATTAAAATCTTGTTTTGAATCGAAAAACAAACTTTCTTATTGTTTGTAAAATTTGGTGAAAAGTTATGTAGTAAAAGATACGATACAAATGATCTAAAAACACGTTATTTGAACTCCTCAAAGCGTTAAAATCTTGTTTTGAATCGAAAAACAAACTTTCTTAGTGTTTGTGAAATGTGGTGAAAATTTATGTACTAAAAGGTACGATATAAATCATCTAAAAACACGCTATTTGAACTCCTGAAAGCGTTAAAAAATTGTTTTGAATCGAAAAACAAACTTTCTTAGTGTTTGTGAAATTTGGTGAAAAGTTATGTAGTAAAAGATATGATACAAATGATCTAAAAACGAGTCATTTGAACTCCTCAAAGCGTTAAAATCTTGTTTTGAATCGTAAAACAAACTTACTTAAACTTTGTGAAATTTGGTGAAAAGTTATGTAGTAAATGATACGATACAAATGATCTAAAAACACGTTATTTGAACTCCTCAAAGCGTTAAAATCTTGTTTTGAATCGAAAAACAAACTTTCTTATTGTTTGTGAAATTTGGTGAAAAGTTATGTAGTAAAAGATACGATACAAATGATCTAAAAACACGTTATTTGAACTCCTCAAAGCGTTAAAATCTTGTTTTGAATCGAAAAACAAACTTTCTTAGTGTTTGTGAAATTTGGTGAAAAATTATGTAGTAAAAGATACGATACAAATGATCTAAAAACATGTTATTTGAACTCCTCAAAGCGTTAAAATTTTGTTTTGAATCGAAAAACAAACTTTCTTAGTGTTTGTGAAATTTGGTGAAAAGTTATGTAGTAAAAGATATGGTACAAATGATCTAAAAACAAGTTATTTGAACTCCTCAAAGCGTTAAAATCTTGTTTTGAATCGAAAAACAAACTTACTTAGTGTTTGTGAAATTTGGTGAAAAGTTATGTAGTAAATGATACGATACAAATGATCTAAAAACACGTTATTTGAACTCCTCAAAGCGTTAAAATCTTGTTTTGAATCGAAAAACAAACTTTCTTATTGTTTGTGAAATTTGGTGAAAAGTTATGTAGTAAAAGATACGATACAAATGATCTAAAAACACGTTATTTGAACTCCTCAAAGCGTTAAAATCTTGTTTTGAATCGAAAAACAAACTTTCTTAGTGCTTGTGAAATTTGGTGAAAAGTTATGTACTAAAAGATACGATACAAATGATCTAAAAACAAGTTATTTGAACTCCTCAAAGCGTTAAAATCATGTTTTGAATCGAAAAACAAACTTTCTTATTGTTTGTGAAATTTGGTGAAAAGTCATGCAGTAAAAGATACGATACAAATGATCTAAAAACACATCATTTGAACTCCTCAAAGCGTTAAAATCTTGTTTTGAATCGAAAAACTAACTTTCTTTGTGTTTGTGAAATTCGGTGAAAAGTTATGTAGTAAAAGATACGATACAAATGATCTAAAAACGAGTTATTTGAACTCCTCGAAGCGTTGAAATCATGTTTTGAATCGAAAAACAAACTTTCTTATTGTTTGTGAAATTTGGTGAAAAGTTATGTAGTAAAAGATACGATACCAAATGATCTAAAAACAAGTTATTTGAACTCCTCAAGGCGTTAAAATCTTGTTTTGAATCGAAAAACAAACTTACTTAGTGTTTGTGAAATTTGGTGAAAAGTTATGTAGTAAAAGATACGATACAAATGATCTAAAAACACGTTATTTGAACTCCTCAACGCGTTAAAATCTTGTTTTGAATCGAAAAACAAACTTTCTTAGTGTTTGTGAAATTTGGTGAAAATTTATGTACTGAAAGATACGATACAAATGATCTAAAAACACGTTATTTGAACTCCTCAAAGCGTTAAAATCTTGTTTTGAATCGAAAAACAAACTTTCTTAGTGTTTGTGAAATTTGGTGAAAAGTTATGTAGTAAAAGATACGATACCAAATGATCTAAAAACGAGTCATTTGAACTCCTCAAAGCGTTAAAATCTTGTTTTGAATCGAAAAACAAACTTACTTAGTGTTTGTGAAATTTGGTGAAAAGTTATGTAGTAAAAGATACGATACAAATGATCTAAAAACACGTTATTTGAACTCCTCAACGCGTTAAAATCTTGTTTTGAATCGAAAAACAAACTTTCTTAGTGTTTGTGAAATTTGGTGAAAATTTATGTACTAAAAGATACGATACAAATGATCTAAAAACACGTTATTTGAACTCCTCAAAGCGTTAAAATCTTGTTTTGAATCGAAAAACAAACTTTTTTATTGTTTGTGAAATTTGGTGAAAAGTTATGTAGTAAAAGATACGATACAAATGATCTAAAAACGAGTCATTTGAACTCCTCAAAGCGTTAAAATCTTGTTTTGAATCGAAAAACAAACTTTCTTTGTGTTTGTGAAATTCGGTGAAAATTTATGTTGTAAAAGATACGATACAAATGATCTAAAAACACGTTATTTGAACTCCTCAAAGCGTTAAAATCTTGTTTTGAATCGAAAAACAAACTTTCTTAGTGTTTGTGAAATTTGGTGAAAATTTATGTACTAAAAGGTACGATACAAATGATCTAAAAACACGTTATTTGAACTCCTGAAAGCGTTAAAATCTTGTTTTGAATCGAAAAACAAACTTACTTAGAGTTTGTGAAATTTGGTGAAAAGTTATGGAGTAAATGATACGATACAAATGATCTAAAAACACGTTATTTGAACTCCTCAAAGCATTAAAATCTTGTTTTGAATCGAAAAACATTCTTTCTTATTGTTTGTGAAATTTGGTGAAAAGTTATGTAGTAAAAGATACGACACAAATGATCTAAAAACACGTTATTTGAACTCCTCAAAGCGTTAAAATCTTGTTTTGAATCGAAAAACAAACTTTCTTAGTGTTTGTGAAATTTGGTGAAAATTTATGTACTAAAAGGTATGATACAAATGATCTAAAAACACGCTATTTGAACTCCTGAAAGCGTTAAAATCTTGTTTTGAATCGAAAAACAAACTTTCTTAGTGTTTGTGAAATTTGGTGAAAGGTTATGTAGTAAAAGATACGATACAAATGATCTAAAAACAAGTTATTTGAACTCCTCAAAGCGTTAAAATCTTGTTTTGAATCGAAAAACAAACTTACTTAGAGTTTGTGAAATTTGGTGAAAAGTTATGGAGTAAATGATACGATACAAATGATCTAAAAACACGTTATTTGAACTCCTCAAAGCATTAAAATCTTGTTTTGAATCGAAAAACAAACTTTTTTATTGTTTGTGAAATTTGGTGAAAAGTTATGTAGTAAAAGATACGATACAAATGATCTAAAAACACGTTATTTGAACTCCTCAAAGCGTTAAAATCTTGTTTTGAATCGAAAAACAAACTTTCTTAGTGTTTGTGAAATGTGGTGAAAATTTATGTACTAAAAGGTACGATATAAATCATCTAAAAACACGCTATTTGAACTCCTGAAAGCGTTAAAATCTTGTTTTGAATCGAAAAACAAACTTTCTTAGTGTTTGTGAAATTTGGTGAAAAGTTATGTAGTAAAAGATATGATACAAATGATCTAAAAACGAGTCATTTGAACTCCTCAAAGCGTTAAAATCTTGTTTTGAATCGTAAAACAAACTAACTTAAACTTTGTGAAATTTGGTGAAAAGTCATGTAGTAAAAGATACGATACAAATGATCTAAAAACACGTTATTTGAACTCCTCAAAGCGTTAAAATCTTGTTTTGAATCGAAAAACAAACTTTCTTTGTGTTTGTGAAATTCGGTGAAAATTTATGTTGTAAAAGATACGATACAAATGATCTAAAAACACGTTATTTGAACTCCTCAAAGCGTTAAAATCTTGTTTTGAATCGAAAAACAAACTTTCTTAGTGTTTGTGAAATTTGGTGAAAATTTATGTACTAAAAGGTATTATACAAATGATCTAAAAACACGTTATTTGAACTCCTGAAAGCGTTAAAATCTTGTTTTGAATCGAAAAACAAACTTACTTAGAGTTTGTGAAATTTGGTGAAAAGTTATGGAGTAAATGATACGATACAAATGATCTAAAAACACGTTATTTGAACTCCTCAAAGCATTAAAATCTTGTTTTGAATCGAAAAACATTCTTTCTTATTGTTTGCGAAATTTGGTGAAAAGTTATGTAGTAAAAGATACGATACAAATGATCTAAAAACACGTTATTTGAACTCCTCAAAGCGTTAAAATCTTGTTTTGAATCGAAAAACAAACTTTCTTAGTGTTTGTGAAATTTGGTGAAAATTTATGTACTAAAAGGTATGATACAAATGATCTAAAAACACGCTATTTGAACTCCTGAAAGCGTTAAAATCTTGTTTTGAATCGAAAAACAAACTTTCTTAGTGTTTGTGAAATTTGGTGAAAGGTTATGTAGTAAAAGATACGATACAAATGATCTAAAAACAAGTTATTTGAACTCCTCAAAGCGTTAAAATCTTGTTTTGACTCGAAAAACAAACTTACTTTGAGTTTGTGAAATTTGGTGAAAAGTTATGGAGTAAATGATACGATACAAATGATCTAAAAACACGATATTTGAACTCCTCAAAGCATTAAAATCTTGTTTTGAATCGAAAAACAAACTTTCTTATTGTTTGTAAAATTTGGTGAAAAGTTATGTAGTAAAAGATACGATACAAATGATCTAAAAACACGTTATTTGAACTCCTCAAAGCGTTAAAATCTTGTTTTGAATCGAAAAACAAACTTTCTTAGTGTTTGTGAAATGTGGTGAAAATTTATGTACTAAAAGGTACGATATAAATCATCTAAAAACACGCTATTTGAACTCCTGAAAGCGTTAAAAAATTGTTTTGAATCGAAAAACAAACTTTCTTAGTGTTTGTGAAATTTGGTGAAAAGTTATGTAGTAAAAGATATGATACAAATGATCTAAAAACGAGTCATTTGAACTCCTCAAAGCGTTAAAATCTTGTTTTGAATCGTAAAACAAACTTACTTAAACTTTGTGAAATTTGGTGAAAAGTTATGTAGTAAATGATACGATACAAATGATCTAAAAACACGTTATTTGAACTCCTCAAAGCGTTAAAATCTTGTTTTGAATCGAAAAACAAACTTTCTTATTGTTTGTGAAATTTGGTGAAAAGTTATGTAGTAAAAGATACGATACAAATGATCTAAAAACACGTTATTTGAACTCCTCAAAGCGTTAAAATCTTGTTTTGAATCGAAAAACAAACTTTCTTAGTGTTTGTGAAATTTGGTGAAAAATTATGTAGTAAAAGATACGATACAAATGGTCTAAAAACATGTTATTTGAACTCCTCAAAGCGTTAAAATTTTGTTTTGAATCGAAAAACAAACTTTCTTAGTGTTTGTGAAATTTGGTGAAAAGTTATGTAGTAAAAGATATGGTACAAATGATCTAAAAACAAGTTATTTGAACTCCTCAAAGCGTTAAAATCTTGTTTTGAATCGAAAAACAAACTTACTTAGTGTTTGTGAAATTTGGTGAAAAGTTATGTAGTAAATGATACGATACAAATGATCTAAAAACACGTTATTTGAACTCCTCGAAGCGTTAAAATCTTGTTTTGAATCGAAAAACAAACTTTCTTATTGTTTGTGAAATTTGGTGAAAAGTTATGTAGTAAAAGATACGATACAAATGATCTAAAAACACGTTATTTGAACTCCTCAAAGCGTTAAAATCTTGTTTTGAATCGAAAAACAAACTTTCTTAGTGCTTGTGAAATTTGGTGAAAAGTTATGTACTAAAAGATACGATACAAATGATCTAAAAACAAGTTATTTGAACTCCTCAAAGCGTTAAAATCATGTTTTGAATCGAAAAACAAACTTTCTTATTGTTTGTGAAATTTGGTGAAAAGTCATGCAGTAAAAGATACGATACAAATGATCTAAAAACACATCATTTGAACTCCTCAAAGCGTTAAAATCTTGTTTTGAATCGAAAAACTAACTTTCTTTGTGTTTGTGAAATTCGGTGAAAAGTTATGTAGTAAAAGATACGATACAAATGATCTAAAAACGAGTTATTTGAACTCCTCGAAGCGTTGAAATCATGTTTTGAATCGAAAAACAAACTTTCTTATTGTTTGTGAAATTTGGTGAAAAGTTATGTAGTAAAAGATACGATACCAAATGATCTAAAAACAAGTTATTTGAACTCCTCAAGGCGTTAAAATCTTGTTTTGAATCGAAAAACAAACTTACTTAGTGTTTGTGAAATTTGGTGAAAAGTTATGTAGTAAAAGATACGATACAAATGATCTAAAAACACGTTATTTGAACTCCTCAACGCGTTAAAATCTTGTTTTGAATCGAAAAACAAACTTTCTTAGTGTTTGTGAAATTTGGTGAAAATTTATGTACTGAAAGATACGATACAAATGATCTAAAAACACGTTATTTGAACTCCTCAAAGCGTTAAAATCTTGTTTTGAATCGAAAAACAAACTTTCTTAGTGTTTGTGAAATTTGGTGAAAAGTTATGTAGTAAAAGATACGATACCAAATGATCTAAAAACGAGTCATTTGAACTCCTCAAAGCGTTAAAATCTTGTTTTGAATCGAAAAACAAACTTACTTAGTGTTTGTGAAATTTGGTGAAAAGTTATGTAGTAAAAGATACGATACAAATGATCTAAAAACACGTTATTTGAACTCCTCAACGCGTTAAAATCTTGTTTTGAATCGAAAAACAAACTTTCTTAGTGTTTGTGAAATTTGGTGAAAATTTATGTACTAAAAGATACGATACAAATGATCTAAAAACACGTTATTTGAACTCCTCAAAGCGTTAAAATCTTGTTTTGAATCGAAAAACAAACTTTCTTAGTGTTTGTGAAATTTGGTGAAAAGTTATGTAGTAAAAGATACGATACAAATGATCTAAAAACGAGTCATTTGAACTCCTCAAAGCGTTAAAATCTTGTTTTGAATCGAAAAACAAACTTTCTTTGTGTTTGTGAAATTCGGTGAAAATTTATGTTGTAAAAGATACGATACAAATGATCTAAAAACACGTTATTTGAACTCCTCAAAGCGTTAAAATCTTGTTTTGAATCGAAAAACAAACTTTCTTAGTGTTTGTGAAATTTGGTGAAAATTTATGTACTAAAAGGTACGATACAAATGATCTAAAAACACGTTATTTGAACTCCTGAAAGCGTTAAAATCTTGTTTTGAATCGAAAAACAAACTTACTTAGAGTTTGTGAAATTTGGTGAAAAGTTATGGAGTAAATGATACGATACAAATGATCTAAAAACACGTTATTTGAACTCCTCAAAGCATTAAAATCTTGTTTTGAATCGAAAAACATTCTTTCTTATTGTTTGTGAAATTTGGTGAAAAGTTATGTAGTAAAAGATACGATACAAATGATCTAAAAACACGTTATTTGAACTCCTCAAAGCGTTAAAATCTTGTTTTGAATCGAAAAACAAACTTTCTTAGTGTTTGTTAAATTTGGTGAAAATTTATGTACTAAAAGGTATGATACAAATGATCTAAAAACACGCTATTTGAACTCCTGAAAGCGTTAAAATCTTGTTTTGAATCGAAAAACAAACTTTCTTAGTGTTTGAGAAATTTGGTGAAAAGTTATGTAGTAAAAGATATGATACAAATGATCTAAAAACGAGTCATTTGAACTCCTCTAAGCGTTAAAATCTTGTTTTGAATCGTAAAACAAACTTACTTAAACTTTGTGAAATTTGGTGAAAAGTTATGTAGTAAATGATACGATACAAATGATCTAAAAACACGTTATTTGAACTCCTCAAAGCGTTAAAATCTTGTTTTGAATCGAAAAACAAACTTTCTTATTGTTTGTGAAATTTGGTGAAAAGTTATGTAGTAAAAGATACGATACAAATGATCTAAAAACACGTTATTTGAACTCCTCAAAGCGTTAAAATCTTGTTTTGAATCGAAAAACAAACTTTCTTAGTGTTTGTGAAATGTGGTGAAAATTTATGTACTAAAAGGTACGATACAAATCATCTAAAAACACGCTATTTGAACTCCTGAAAGCGTTAAAATCTTGTTTTGAATCGAAAAACAAACTTTCTTAGTGTTTGTGAAATTTGGTGAAAAGTTATGTAGTAAAAGATATGATACAAATGATCTAAAAACGAGTCATTTGAACTCCTCAAAGCGTTAAAATCTTGTTTTGAATCGTAAAACAAACTTACTTAAACTTTGTGAAATTTGGTGAAAAGTTATGTAGTAAATGATACGATACAAATGATCTAAAAACACGTTATTTGAACTCCTCAAAGCGTTAAAATCTTGTTTTGAATCGAAAAACAAACTTTCTTATTGTTTGTGAAATTTGGTGAAAAGTTATGTAGTAAAAGATACGATACAAATGATCTAAAAACACGTTATTTGAACTCCTCAAAGCGTTAAAATCTTGTTTTGAATCGAAAAACAAACTTTCTTAGTGTTTGTGAAATTTGGTGAAAAGTTATGTAGTAAAAGATACGATACAAATGATCTAAAAACATGTTATTTGAACTCCTCAAAGCGTTAAAATTTTGTTTTGAATCGAAAAACAAACTTTCTTAGTGTTTGTGAAATTTGGTGAAAAGTTATGTAGTAAAAGATATGGTACAAATGATCTAAAAACAAGTTATTTGAACTCCTCAAAGCGTTAAAATCTTGTTTTGAATCGAAAAACAAACTTACTTAGTGTTTGTGAAATTTGGTGAAAAGTTATGTAGTAAATGATACGATACAAATGATCTAAAAACACGTTATTTGAACTCCTCAAAGCGTTAAAATCTTGTTTTGAATCGAAAAACAAACTTTCTTATTGTTTGTGAAATTTGGTGAAAAGTTATGTAGTAAAAGATACGATACAAATGATCTAAAAACACGTTATTTGAACTCCTCAAAGCGTTAAAATCTTGTTTTGAATCGAAAAACAAACTTTCTTAGTGCTTGTGAAATTTGGTGAAAAGTTATGTACTAAAAGATACGATACAAATGATCTAAAAACAAGTTATTTGAACTCCTCAAAGCGTTAAAATCATGTTTTGAATCGAAAAACAAACTTTCTTATTGTTTGTGAAATTTGGTGAAAAGTCATGTAGTAAAAGATACGATACAAATGATCTAAAAACACATCATTTGAAATCCTCAAAGCGTTAAAATCTTGTTTTGAATCGAAAAACTAACTTTCTTTGTGTTTGTGAAATTCGGTGAAAAGTTATGTAGTAAAAGATACGATACAAATGATCTAAAAACGAGTTATTTGAACTCCTCGAAGCGTTGAAATCATGTTTTGAATCGAAAAACAAACTTTCTTAGTGCTTGTGAAATTTGGTGAAAAGTTATGTACTAAAAGATACGATACAAATGATCTAAAAACAAGTTATTTGAACTCCTCAAAGCGTTAAAATCTTGTTTTGAATCGAAAAACAAACTTACTTAGTGTTTGTGAAATTTGGTGAAAAGTTATGTAGTAAAAGATACGATACAAATGATCTAAAAACACGTTATTTGAACTCCTCAACGCGTTAAAATCTTGTTTTGAATCGAAAAACAAACTTTCTTAGTGTTTGTGAAATTTGGTGAAAATTTATGTACTAAAAGATACGATACAAATGATCTAAAAACACGTTATTTGAACTCCTCAAAGCGTTAAAATCTTGTTTTGAATCGAAAAACAAACTTTCTTAGTGTTTGTGAAATTTGGTGAAAAGTTATGTAGTAAAAGATACGATACCAAATGATCTAAAAACGAGTCATTTGAACTCCTCAAAGCGTTAAAATCTTGTTTTGAATCGAAAAACAAACTTACTTAGTGTTTGTGAAATTTGGTGAAAAGTTATGTAGTAAAAGATACGATACAAATGATCTAAAAACACGTTATTTGAAATCCTCAAAGCGTTAAAATTTTGTTTTGAATCGAAAAACAAACTTTCTTAGTGTTTGTGAAATTTGGTGAAAAGTTATGTAGTAAAAGATACGGTACAAATGATCTAAAAACAAGTTATTTGAACTCCTCAAAGCGTTAAAATCTTGTTTTGAATCGAAAAACATACTTACTTAGAGTTTGTGAAATTTGGTGAAAAGTTATGGAGTAAATGATACGATACAAATGATCTAAAAACACGTTATTTGAACTCCTCAAAGCATTAAAATCTTGTTTTGTATCGAAAAACAAACTTTCTTATTGTTTGTGAAATTTGGTTAAAAGTTATGTAGTAAAAGATACGATACAAATGATCTAAAAACACGTTATTTGAACTCCTCAAAGCGTTAAAATCTTGTGTTGAATTGAAAAACAAACTTTCTTAGTGTTTGTGAAATTTGGTGAAAATTTATGTACTAAAAGGTACGATACAAATGATCTAAAAACATGCTATTTGAACTCCTGAAAGCGTTAAAATCTTGTTTTGAATCGAAAAACAAACTTTCTTAGTGTTTGTGAAATTTGGTGAAAAGTTATGTAGTAAAAGATAGGATACAAATGATCTAAAAACGAGTTATTTGAACTCCTCAAAGCGTTAAAATCTTGTTTTGAATCGTAAAACAAACTAACTTAAACTTTGTGAAATTTGGTGAAAAGTCATATAGTAAAAGATACGATACAAATGATCTAAAAACACGTTATTTGAACTCCTCAAAGCGTTAAAATCTTGTTTTGAATCGAAAAACAAACTTTCTTTGTGTTTGTGAAATTCGGTGAAAATTTATGTTGTAAAAGATACGATACAAATGATCTAAAAACACGTTATTTGAACTCCTCAAAGCGTTAAAATCTTGTTTTGAATCGAAAAACAAACTTTCTTAGTGTTTGTGAAATTTGGTGAAAATTTATGTACTAAAAGGTACGATACAAATGATCTAAAAACACGTTATTTGAACTCCTGAAAGCGTTAAAATCTTGTTTTGAATCGAAAAACAAACTTACTTAGAGTTTGTGAAATTTGGTGAAAAGTTATGGAGTAAATGATACGATACAAATGATCTAAAAACACGTTATTTGAACTCCTCAAAGCATTAAAATCTTGTTTTGAATCGAAAAACATTCTTTCTTATTGTTTGTGAAATTTGGTGAAAAGTTATGTAGTAAAAGATACGATACAAATGATCTAAAAACACGTTATTTGAACTCCTCAAAGCGTTAAAATCTTGTTTTGAATCGAAAAACAAACTTTCTTAGTGTTTGTTAAATTTGGTGAAAATTTATGTACTAAAAGGTATGATACAAATGATCTAAAAACACGCTATTTGAACTCCTGAAAGCGTTAAAATCTTGTTTTGAATCGAAAAACAAACTTTCTTAGTGTTTGAGAAATTTGGTGAAAAGTTATGTAGTAAAAGATATGATACAAATGATCTAAAAACGAGTCATTTGAACTCCTCTAAGCGTTAAAATCTTGTTTTGAATCGTAAAACAAACTTACTTAAACTTTGTGAAATTTGGTGAAAAGTTATGTAGTAAATGATACGATACAAATGATCTAAAAACACGTTATTTGAACTCCTCAAAGCGTTAAAATCTTGTTTTGAATCGAAAAACAAACTTTCTTATTGTTTGTGAAATTTGGTGAAAAGTTATGTAGTAAAAGATACGATACAAATGATCTAAAAACACGTTATTTGAACTCCTCAAAGCGTTAAAATCTTGTTTTGAATCGAAAAACAAACTTTCTTAGTGTTTGTGAAATGTGGTGAAAATTTATGTACTAAAAGGTACGATACAAATCATCTAAAAACACGCTATTTGAACTCCTGAAAGCGTTAAAATCTTGTTTTGAATCGAAAAACAAACTTTCTTAGTGTTTGTGAAATTTGGTGAAAAGTTATGTAGTAAAAGATATGATACAAATGATCTAAAAACGAGTCATTTGAACTCCTCAAAGCGTTAAAATCTTGTTTTGAATCGTAAAACAAACTTACTTAAACTTTGTGAAATTTGGTGAAAAGTTATGTAGTAAATGATACGATACAAATGATCTAAAAACACGTTATTTGAACTCCTCAAAGCGTTAAAATCTTGTTTTGAATCGAAAAACAAACTTTCTTATTGTTTGTGAAATTTGGTGAAAAGTTATGTAGTAAAAGATACGATACAAATGATCTAAAAACACGTTATTTGAACTCCTCAAAGCGTTAAAATCTTGTTTTGAATCGAAAAACAAACTTTCTTAGTGTTTGTGAAATTTGGTGAAAAGTTATGTAGTAAAAGATACGATACAAATGATCTAAAAACATGTTATTTGAACTCCTCAAAGCGTTAAAATTTTGTTTTGAATCGAAAAACAAACTTTCTTAGTGTTTGTGAAATTTGGTGAAAAGTTATGTAGTAAAAGATATGGTACAAATGATCTAAAAACAAGTTATTTGAACTCCTCAAAGCGTTAAAATCTTGTTTTGAATCGAAAAACAAACTTACTTAGTGATTGTGAAATTTGGTGAAAAGTTATGTAGTAAATGATACGATACAAATGATCTAAAAACACGTTATTTGAACTCCTCAAAGCGTTAAAATCTTGTTTTGAATCGAAAAACAAACTTTCTTATTGTTTGTGAAATTTGGTGAAAAGTTATGTAGTAAAAGATACGATACAAATGATCTAAAAACACGTTATTTGAACTCCTCAAAGCGTTAAAATCTTGTTTTGAATCGAAAAACAAACTTTCTTAGTGCTTGTGAAATTTGGTGAAAAGTTATGTACTAAAAGATACGATACAAATGATCTAAAAACAAGTTATTTGAACTCCTCAAAGCGTTAAAATCATGTTTTGAATCGAAAAACAAACTTTCTTATTGTTTGTGAAATTTGGTGAAAAGTCATGTAGTAAAAGATACGATACAAATGATCTAAAAACACATCATTTGAAATCCTCAAAGCGTTAAAATCTTGTTTTGAATCGAAAAACTAACTTTCTTTGTGTTTGTGAAATTCGGTGAAAAGTTATGTAGTAAAAGATACGATACAAATGATCTAAAAACGAGTTATTTGAACTCCTCGAAGCGTTGAAATCATGTTTTGAATCGAAAAACAAACTTTCTTATTGTTTGTGAAATTTGGTGAAAAGTTATGTAGTAAAAGATACGATACCAAATGATCTAAAAACAAGTTATTTGAACTCCTCAAGGCGTTAAAATCTTGTTTTGAATCGAAAAACAAACTTACTTAGTGTTTGTGAAATTTGGTGAAAAGTTATGTAGTAAAAGATATGATACAAATGATCTAAAAACACGTTATTTGAACTCCTCAACGCGTTAAAATCTTGTTTTGAATCGAAAAACAAACTTTCTTAGTGTTTGTGAAATTTGGTGAAAATTTATGTACTAAAAGATACGATACAAATGATCTAAAAACACGTTATTTGAACTCCTCAAAGCGTTAAAATCTTGTTTTGAATCGAAAAACAAACTTTCTTAGTGTTTGTGAAATTTGGTGAAAAGTTATGTAGTAAAAGATACGATACCAAATGATCTAAAAACGAGTCATTTGAACTCCTCAAAGCGTTAAAATCTTGTTTTGAATCGAAAAACAAACTTACTTAGTGTTTGTGAAATTTGGTGAAAAGTTATGTAGTAAAAGATACGATACAAATGATCTAAAAACACGTTATTTGAACTCCTCAACGCGTTAAAATCTTGTTTTGAATCGAAAAACAAACTTTCTTAGTGTTTGTGAAATTTGGTGAAAATTTATGTACTAAAAGATACGATACAAATGATCTAAAAACACGTTATTTGAACTCCTCAAAGCGTTAAAATCTTGTTTTGAATCGAAAAACAAACTTTCTTAGTGTTTGTGAAATTTGGTGAAAAGTTATGTAGTAAAAGATACGATACAAATGATCTAAAAACGAGTCATTTGAACTCCTCAAAGCGTTAAAATCTTGTTTTGAATCGAAAAACAAACTTTCTTAGTGTTTGTGAAATTTGGTGAAAGGTTATGTAGTAAAAGATACGATACAAATGATCTAACAACAAGTTATTTGAACTCCTCAAAGCGTTAAAATCTTGTTTTGAATCGAAAAACAAACTTACTTAGAGTTTGTGAAATTTGGTGAAAAGTTATGGAGTAAATGATACGATACAAATGATCTAAAAACACGTTATTTGAACTCCTCAAAGCATTAAAATCTTGTTTTGAATCGAAAAACAAACTTTCTTATTGTTTGTGAAATTTGGTGAAAAGTTATGTAGTAAAAGATACGATACAAATGATCTAAAAACACGTTATTTGAACTCCTCAAAGCGTAAAAATCTTGTTTTGAATCGAAAAACAAACTTTCTTAGTGTTTGTGAAATGTGGTGAAAATTTATGTACTAAAAGGTACGATACAAATCATCTAAAAACACGCTATTTGAACTCCTGAAAGCGTTAAAATCTTGTTTTGAATCGAAAAACAAACTTTCTTAGTGTTTGTGAAATTTGGTGAAAAGTTATGTAGTAAAAGATATGATACAAATGATCTAAAAACGAGTCATTTGAACTCCTCAAAGCGTTAAAATCTTGTTTTGAATCGTAAAACAAACTTACTTAAACTTTGTGAAATTTGGTGAAAAGTTATGTAGTAAATGATACGATACATATGATCTAAAAACACGTTATTTGAACTCCTCAAAGCGTTAAAATCTTGTTTTGAATCGAAAAACAAACTTTCTTATTGTTTGTGAAATTTGGTGAAAAGTTATGTAGTAAAAGATACGATACAAATGATCTAAAAACACGTTATTTGAACTCCTCAAAGCGTTAAAATCTTGTTTTGAATCGAAAAACAAACTTTCTTAGTGTTTGTGAAATTTGGTGAAAAGTTATGTAGTAAAAGATACGATACAAATGATCTAAAAACATGTTATTTGAACTCCTCAAAGCGTTAAAATTTTGTTTTGAATCGAAAAACAAACTTTCTTAGTGTTTGTGAAATTTGGTGAAAAGTTATGTAGTAAAAGATATGGTACAAATGATCTAAAAACAAGTTATTTGAACTCCTCAAAGCGTTAAAATCTTGTTTTGAATCGAAAAACAAACTTACTTAGTGTTTGTGAAATTTGGTGAAAAGTTATGTAGTAAATGATACGATACAAATGATCTAAAAACACGTTATTTGAACTCCTCAAAGCGTTAAAATCTTGTTTTGAATCGAAAAACAAACTTTCTTATTGTTTGTGAAATTTGGTGAAAAGTTATGTAGTAAAAGATACGATACAAATGATCTAAAAACACGTTATTTGAACTCCTCAAAGCGTTAAAATCTTGTTTTGAATCGAAAAACAAACTTTCTTAGTGCTTGTGAAATTTGGTGAAAAGTTATGTACTAAAAGATACGATACAAATGATCTAAAAACAAGTTATTTGAACTCCTCAAAGCGTTAAAATCATGTTTTGAATCGAAAAACAAACTTTCTTATTGTTTGTGAAATTTGGTGAAAAGTCATGTAGTAAAAGATACGATACAAATGATCTAAAAACACGTCATTTGAACTCCTCAAAGCGTTAAAATCTTGT
The DNA here is from genome assembly GCA_946800325.1 of Luzula sylvatica. Classification (NCBI taxonomy): domain Eukaryota; kingdom Viridiplantae; phylum Streptophyta; class Magnoliopsida; order Poales; family Juncaceae; genus Luzula; species Luzula sylvatica. The sequence continues at coordinate 16,023,214 of OX326961.1, read as the reverse complement.
TTTGAATCGAAAAACTAACTTTCTTTGTGTTTGTGAAATTCGGTGAAAAGTTATGTAGTAAAAGATACGATACAAATGATCTAAAAACGAGTTATTTCAACTCCTCGAAGCGTTGAAATCATGTTTTGAATCGAAAAACAAACTTTCTTATTGTTTGTGAAATTTGGTGAAAAGTTATGTAGTAAAAGATACGATACCAAATGATCTAAAAACAAGTTATTTGAACTCCTCAAGGCGTTAAAATCTTGTTTTGAATCGAAAAACAAACTTACTTAGTGTTTGTGAAATTTGGTGAAAAGTTATGTAGTAAAAGATACGATACAAATGATCTAAAAACACGTTATTTGAACTCCTCAACGCGTTAAAATCTTGTTTTGAATCGAAAAACAAACTTTCTTAGTGTTTGTGAAATTTGGTGAAAATTTATGTACTAAAAGATACGATACAAATGATCTAAAAACACGTTATTTGAACTCCTCAAAGCGTTAAAATCTTGTTTTGAATCGAAAAACAAACTTTCTTAGTGTTTGTGAAATTTGGTGAAAAGTTATGTAGTAAAAGATACGATACCAAATGATCTAAAAACGAGTCATTTGAACTCCTCAAAGCGTTAAAATCTTGTTTTGAATCGAAAAACAAACTTACTTAGTGTTTGTGAAATTTGGTGAAAAGTTATGTAGTAAAAGATACGATACAAATGATCTAAAAACACGTTATTTGAAATCCTCAAAGCGTTAAAATTTTGTTTTGAATCGAAAAACAAACTTTCTTAGTGTTTGTGAAATTTGGTGAAAAGTTATGTAGTAAAAGATACGGTACAAATGATCTAAAAACAAGTTATTTGAACTCCTCAAAGCGTTAAAATCTTGTTTTGAATCGAAAAACATACTTACTTAGAGTTTGTGAAATTTGGTGAAAAGTTATGGAGTAAATGATACGATACAAATGATCTAAAAACACGTTATTTGAACTCCTCAAAGCATTAAAATCTTGTTTTGAATCGAAAAACAAACTTTCTTATTGTTTGTGAAATTTGGTGAAAAGTTATGTAGTAAAAGATACGATACAAATGATCTAAAAACACGTTATTTGAACTCCTCAAACCGTTAAAATCTTGTGTTGAATTGAAAAACAAACTTTCTTAGTGTTTGTGAAATTTGGTGAAAATTTATGTACTAAAAGGTACGATACAAATGATCTAAAAACATGCTATTTGAACTCCTGAAAGCGTTAAAATCTTGTTTTGAATCGAAAAACAAACTTTCTTAGTGTTTGTGAAATTTGGTGAAAAGTTATGTAGTAAAAGATAGGATACAAATGATCTAAAAACGAGTTATTTGAACTCCTCAAAGCGTTAAAATCTTGTTTTGAATCGTAAAACAAACTAACTTAAACTTTGTGAAATTTGGTGAAAAGTCATGTAGTAAAAGATACGATACAAATGATCTAAAAACACGTTATTTGAACTCCTCAACGCGTTAAAATCTTGTTTTGAACCGAAAAACAAACTTTCTTAGTCTTTGTGAAATTTGGTGAAAATTTATGTACTAAAAGATACGATACAAATGATCTAAAAACACGTTATTTGAACTCCTCAAAGCGTTAAAATCTTGTTTTGAATCGAAAAACAAACTTTCTTTGTGTTTGTGAAATTCGGTGAAAATTTATGTTGTAAAAGATACGATACAAATGATCTAAAAACACGTTATTTGAACTCCTCAAAGCGTTAAAATCTTGTTTTGAATCGAAAAACAAACTTTCTTAGTGTTTGTGAAATTTGGTGAAAATTTATGTACTAAAAGGTACGATACAAATGATCTAAAAACAGGTTATTTGAACTCCTGAAAGCGTTAAAATCTTGTTTTGAATCGAAAAACAAACTTACTTAGAGTTTGTGAAATTTGGTGAAAAGTTATGGAGTAAATGATACGATACAAATGATCTAAAAACACGTTATTTGAACTCCTCAAAGCATTAAAATCTTGTTTTGAATCGAAAAACATTCTTTCTTATTGTTTGTGAAATTTGGTGAAAAGTTATGTAGTAAAAGATACGATACAAATGATCTAAAAACACGTTATTTGAACTCCTCAAAGCGTTAAAATCTTGTTTTGAATCGAAAAACAAACTTTCTTAGTGTTTGTGAAATTTGGTGAAAATTTATGTACTAAAAGGTATGATACAAATGATCTAAAAACACGCTATTTGAACTCCTGAAAGCGTTAAAATCTTGTTTTGAATCGAAAAACAAACTTTCTTAGTGTTTGAGAAATTTGGTGAAAAGTTATGTAGTAAAAGATATGTGATACAAATGATCTAAAAACGAGTCATTTGAACTCCTCTAAGCGTTAAAATCTTGTTTTGAATCGTAAAACAAACTTACTTAAACTTTGTGAAATTTGGTGAAAAGTTATGTAGTAAATGATACGATACAAATGATCTAAAAACACGTTATTTGAACTCCTCAAAGCGTTAAAATCTTGTTTTGAATCGAAAAACAAACTTTCTTATTGTTTGTGAAATTTGGTGAAAAGTTATGTAGTAAAAGATACGATACAAATGATCTAAAAACACGTTATTTGAACTCCTCAAAGCGTTAAAATCTTGTTTTGAATCGAAAAACAAACTTTCTTAGTGTTTGTGAAATTTGGTGAAAAGTTATATAGTAAAAGATACGATACAAATGATCTAAAAACATGTTATTTGAACTCCTCAAAGCGTTAAAATTTTGTTTTGAATCGAAAAACAAACTTTCTTAGTGTTTGTGAAATTTGGTGAAAAGTTATGTAGTAAAAGATATGGTACAAATGATCTAAAAACAAGTTATTTGAACTCCTCAAAGCGTTAAAATCTTGTTTTGAATCGAAAAACAAACTTACTTAGTGTTTGTGAAATTTGGTGAAAAGTTATGTAGTAAATGATACGATACAAATGATCTAAAAACACGTTATTTGAACTCCTCAAAGCGTTAAAATGTTGTTTTGAATCGAAAAACAAACTTTCTTATTGTTTGTGAAATTTGGTGAAAAGTTATGTAGTAAAAGATACGATACAAATGATCTAAAAACACGTTATTTGAACTCCTCAAAGCGTTAAAATCTTGTTTTGAATCGAAAAACAAACTTTCTTAGTGCTTGTGAAATTTGGTGAAAAGTTATGTACTAAAAGATACGATACAAATGATCTAAAAACAAGTTATTTGAACTCCTCAAAGCGTTAAAATCATGTTTTGAATCGAAAAACAAACTTTCTTATTGTTTGTGAAATTTGGTGAAAAGTCATGTAGTAAAAGATACGATACAAATGATCTAAAAACACGTCATTCGAACTCCTCAAAGCGTTAAAATCTTGTTTTGAATCGAAAAACAAACTTTCTTTGTGTTTGTGAAATTCGGTGAAAAGTTATGTAGTAAAAGATACGATACAAATGATCTAAAAACGAGTTATTTGAACTCCTCGAAGCGTTTAAATCATGTTTTGAATCGAAAAACAAACTTTCTTATTGTTTGTGAAATTTGGTGAAAAGTTATGTAGTAAAAGATACGATACCAAATGATCTAAAAACAAGTTATTTGAACTCCTCAAAGCGTTAAAATCTTGTTTTGAATCGAAAAACAAACTTACTTAGTGTTTGTGAAATATGGTGAAAAGTTATGTAGTAAATGATACGATACAAATGATCTAAAAACACGTTATTTGAACTCCTCAAAGCGTTAAAATGTTGTTTTGAATCGAAAAACAAACTTTCTTATTGTTTGTGAAATTTGGTGAAAAGTTATGTAGTAAAAGATACGATACAAATGATCTAAAAACACGTTATTTGAACTCCTCAAAGCGTTAAAATCTTGTTTTGAATCGAAAAACAAACTTTCTTAGTGTTTGTGAAATTTGGTGAAAAGTTATGTAGTAAAAGATACGATACAAATGATCTAAAAACGAGTCATTTGAACTCCTCAAAGCGTTAAAATCTTGTTTTGAATCGAAAAACAAACTTTCTTAGTGTTTATGAAATTTGGTGAAAGGATATGTAGTAAAAGATACGATACAAATGATCTAAAAACAAGTTATTTGAACTCCTCAAAGCGTTAAAATCTTGTTTTGAATCGAAAAACAAACTTTCTTAGTGCTTGTGAAATTTGGTGAAAAGTTATGTAGTAAAAGATACGATACAAAATGATCTAAAAACATGTTATTTGAACTCCTCAAAGCGTTAAAATCTTGTTTTGAATCGAAAAACAAACTTTCTTAGTGCTTGTGAAATTTGGTGAAAAGTTATGTAGTAAAATATACGATACAAATGATCTAAAAACAAGTTATTTGAACTCCTCAAAGCGTTAAAATTTTGTTTTGAATCGAAAAACAAACTTTCTTAGTGTTTGTGAAATTTGGTGAAAAGTTACGTAGTAAAAGATTCGGTACAAATGATCTAAAAACAAGTTATTTGAACTCCTCAAAGCGTTAAAATCTTGTTTTGAATCGAAAAACAAACTTACTTAGAGTTTGTGAAATTTGGTGAAAAGTTATGGAGTAAATGATACGATACAAATGATCTAAAAACACGTTATTTGAACTCCTCAAAGCATTAAAATCTTGTTTTGAATCGAAAAACAAACTTTCTTATTGTTTGTGAAATTTGGTGAAAAGTTATGTAGTAAAAGATACGATACAAATGATCTAAAAACACGTTATTTGAACTCCTCAAAGCGTTAAAATCTTGTTTTGAATCGAAAAACAAACTTTCTTAGTGTTTGTGAAATGTGGTGAAAATTTATGTACTAAAAGGTACGATACAAATCATCTAAAAACACGCTATTTGAACTCCTGAAAGCGTTAAAATCTTGTTTTGAATCGAAAAACAAACTTTCTTAGTGTTTGTGAAATTTGGTGAAAAGTTATGTAGTAAAAGATATGATACAAATGATCTAAAAACGAGTCATTTGAACTCCTCAAAGCGTTAAAATCTTGTTTTGAATCGTAAAACAAACTTACTTAAACTTTGTGAAATTTGGTGAAAAGTTATGTAGTAAATGATACGATACAAATGATCTAAAAACACGTTATTTGAACTCCTCAAAGCGTTAAAATCTTGTTTTGAATCGAAAAACAAACTTTCTTATTGTTTGTGAAATTTGGTGAAAAGTTATGTAGTAAAAGATACAATACAAATGATCTAAAAACACGTTATTTGAACTCCTCAAAGCATTAAAATCTTGTTTTGAATCGAAAAACAAACTTTCTTAGTGTTTGTGAAATTTGGTGAAAATTTATGTACTAAAAGGTACGATACAAATGATCTAAAAACACGTTATTTGAACTCCTGAAAGCGTTAAAATCTTGTTTTGAATCGAAAAACAAACTTTCTTAGTGTTTGTGAAATTTGGTTAAAAGTTATGTAGTAAAAGATACGGTACAAATGATCTAAAAACAAGTTATTTGAACTCCTCAAAGCGTTAAAATCTTGTTTTGAATCGAAAAACAAACTTACTTAGAGTTTGTGAAATTTGGTGAAAAGTTATGGACTAAATGATACGATACAAATGAACTAAAAACATGTTATTTGAACTCCTCAAAGCATTAAAATCTTGTTTTGAATCGAAAAACAAACTTTCTTATTGTTTGTGAAATTTGGTGAAAAGTTATGTAGTAAAAGATACGATACAAATGATCTAAAAACACGTTATTTGAACTCCTCAAAGCATTAAAATCTTGTTTTGAATCGAAAAACATACTTTCTTAGTGTTTGTGAAATTTGGTGAAAATTTATGTACTAAAAGGTACGATACAAATGATCCAAAAACACGCTATTTGAACTCCTGAAAGCGTTAAAATCTTGTTTTGAATCGAAAAACAAACTTTCTTAGTGTTTGTGAAATTTGGTGAAAAGTTATGTATTAAAAGATACGATACAAATGATCTAAAAACATGTTATTTGAACTCCTCAAAGCGTTAAAATTTTGTTTTGAATCGAAAAACAAACTTTCTTAGTGTTTGTGAAATTTGGTGAAAAGTTATGTAGTAAAAGATATGTGACAAATGATCTAAAAACAAGTTATTTGAACTCCTCAAAGCGTTAAAATCTTGTTTTGAATCGAAAAACAAACTTACTTATTGTTTGTGAAATTTTGTGAAAAGTTATGTAGTAAAAGATACGATACAAATGATCTAAAAACACGTTATTTGAACTCCTCAAAGCGTTAAAATCTTGTTTTGAATCGAAAAACAAACTTTCTTAGTGTTTGTGAAATTTGGTGAAAAGTTATGTAGTAAAAGATACGATACAAATGATCTAAAAACATGTTATTTGAACTCCTCAAAGCGTTAAAATTTTGTTTTGAATCGAAAAACAAACTTTCTTAGTGTTTGTGAAATTTGGTGAAAAGTTATGTAGTAAAAGATATGTGACAAATGATCTAAAAACAAGTTATTTGAACTCCTCAAAGCGTTAAAATCTTGTTTTGAATCGAAAAACAAACTTACTTAGTGTTTGTGAAATTTGGTGAAAAGTTATGTAGTAAATGATACGATACAAATGATCTAAAAACACGTTATTTGAACTCCTCAAAGCGTTAAAATCTTGTTTTGAATCGAAAAACAAACTTTCTTATTGTTTGTGAAATTTGGTGAAAAGTTATGTAGTAAAAGATACGATACAAATGATCTAAAAACACGTTATTTGAACTCCTCAAAGCGTTAAAATCTTGTTTTGAATCGAAAAACAAACTTTCTTAGTGCTTGTGAAATTTGGTGAAAAGTTATGTACTAAAAGATACGATACAAATGATCTAAAAACAAGTTATTTGAACTCCTCAAAGCGTTAAAATCATGTTTTGAATCGAAAAACAAACTTTCTTATTGTTTGTGAAATTTGGTGAAAAGTCATGTAGTAAAAGATACGATACAAATGATCTAAAAACACGTCATTTGAACTCCTCAAAGCGTTAAAATCTTGTTTTGAATCGAAAAACAAACTTTCTTTGTGTTTGTGAAATTCGGTGAAAAGTTATGTAGTAAAAGATACGATACAAATGATCTAAAAACGAGTTATTTGAACTCCTCGAAGCGTTAAAATCATGTTTTGAATCGAAAAACAAACTTTCTTATTGTTTGTGAAATTTGGTGAAAAGTTATGTAGTAAAAGATACGATACCAAATGATCTAAAAACAAGTTATTTGAACTCCTCAAGGCGTTAAAATCTTGTTTTGAATCGAAAAACAAACTTACTTAGAGTTTGTGAAATTTGGTGAAAAGTTATGGAGTAAATGATACGATACAAATGATCTAAAAACACGTTATTTGAACTCCTCAAAGCATTAAAATCTTGTTTTGAATCGAAAAACAAACTTACTTAGAGTTTGTGAAATTTGGTTAAAAGTTATGGAGTAAATGATACGATACAAATGATCTAAAAACACGTTATTTGAACTCCTCAAAGCATTAAAATCTTGTTTTGAATCGAAAAACAAACTTTCTTATTGTTTGTGAAATTTGGTGAAAAGTTATGTAGTAAAAGATACGATACAAATGATCTAAAAACACGTTATTTGAACTCCTCAAAGCGTTAAAATCTTGTTTTGAATCGAAAAACAAACTTTCTTAGTGTTTGTGAAATGTGGTGAAAATTTATGTACTAAAAGGTACGATACAAATCATCTAAAAACACGCTATTTGAACTCCTGAAAGCGTTAAAATCTTGTTTTGAATCGAAAAACAAACTTTCTTAGTGTTTGTGAAATTTGGTGAAAAGTTATGTAGTAAAAGATATGATACAAATGATCTAAAAACGAGTCATTTGAACTCCTCAAAGCGTTAAAATCTTGTTTTGAATCGTAAAACAAACTTACTTAAACTTTGTGAAATTTGGTGAAAAGTTATGTAGTAAATGATACGATACAAATGATCTAAAAACACGTTATTTGAACTCCTCAAAGCGTTAAAATCTTGTTTTGAATCGAAAAACAAACTTTCTTATTGTTTGTGAAATTTGGTGAAAAGTTATGTAGTAAAAGATACAATACAAATGATCTAAAAACACGTTATTTGAACTCCTCAAAGCGTTAAAATCTTGTTTTGAATCGAAAAACAAACTTTCTTAGTGTTTGTGAAATTTGGTGAAAATTTATGTACTAAAAGATACGATACAAATGATCTAAAAACACGTTATTTGAACTCCTGAAAGCGTTAAAATCTTGTTTTGAATCGAAAAACAAACTTTCTTAGTGTTTGTGAAATTTGGTGAAAAGTTATGTAGTAAAAGATACGGTACAAATGATCTAAAAACAAGTTATTTGAACTCCTCAAAGCGTTAAAATCTTGTTTTGAATCGAAAAACAAACTTACTTAGAGTTTGTGAAATTTGGTGAAAAGTTATGGAGTAAATGATACGATACAAATGATCTAAAAACACGTTATTTGAACTCCTCAAAGCATTAAAATCTTGTTTTGAATCGAAAAACAAACTTTCTTATTGTTTGTGAAATTTGGTGAAAAGTTATGTGGTAAAAGATACGATACAAATGATCTAAAAACACGTTATTTGAACTCCTCAAAGCATTAAAATCTTGTTTTGAATCGAAAAACATACTTTCTTAGTGTTTGTGAAATTTGGTGAAAATTTATGTACTAAAAGGTACGATACAAATGATCTAAAAACACGCTATTTGAACTCCTGAAAGCGTTAAAATCTTGTTTTGAATCGAAAAACAAACTTTCTTAGAGTTTGTGAAATTTGGTGAAAAGTTATGTAGTAAAAGATATGATACAAATGATCTAAAAACGAGTCATTTGAACTCCTCAAAGCGTTAAAATCTTGTTTTGAATCGTAAAACAAACTTACTTAAACTTTGTGAAATTTGGTGAAAAGTTATGTAGTAAATGATACGATACAAATGATCTAAAAACACGTTATTTGAACTCCTCAAAGCGTTAAAATCTTGTTTTGAATCGAAAAACAAACTTTCTTATTGTTTGTGAAATTTTGTGAAAAGTTATGTAGTAAAAGATACGATACAAATGATCTAAAAACACGTTATTTGAACTCCTCAAAGCGTTAAAATCTTGTTTTGAATCGAAAAACAAACTTTCTTAGTGTTTGTGAAATTTGGTGAAAAGTTATGTAGTAAAAGATACGATACAAATGATCTAAAAACATGTTATTTGAACTCCTCAAAGCGTTAAAATTTTGTTTTGAATCGAAAAACAAACTTTCTTAGTGTTTGTGAAATTTGGTGAAAAGTTATGTAGTAAAAGATATGTGACAAATGATCTAAAAACAAGTTATTTGAACTCCTCAAAGCGTTAAAATCTTGTTTTGAATCGAAAAACAAACTTACTTAGTGTTTGTGAAATTTGGTGAAAAGTTATGTAGTAAATGATACGATACAAATGATCTAAAAACACGTTATTTGAACTCCTCAAAGCGTTAAAATCTTGTTTTGAATCGAAAAACAAACTTTCTTAGTGCTTGTGAAATTTGGTGAAAAGTTATGTACTAAAAGATACGATACAAATGATCTAAAAACAAGTTATTTGAACTCCTCAAAGCGTTAAAATCATGTTTTGAATCGAAAAACAAACTTTCTTATTGTTTGTGAAATTTGGTGAAAAGTCATGTAGTAAAAGATACGATACAAATGATCTAAAAACACGTCATTTGAACTCCTCAAAGCGTTAAAATCTTGTTTTGAATCGAAAAACAAACTTTCTTTGTGTTTGTGAAATTCGGTGAAAAGTTATGTAGTAAAAGATACGATACAAATGATCTAAAAACGAGTTATTTGAACTCCTCGAAGCGTTAAAATCATGTTTTGAATCGAAAAACAAACTTTCTTATTGTTTGTGAAATTTGGTGAAAAGTTATGTAGTAAAAGATACGATACCAAATTATCTAAAAACAAGTTATTTGAACTCCTCAAAGCGTTAAAATCTTGTTTTGAATCGAAAAACAAACTTACTTAGTGTTTGTGAAATTTGGTGAAAAGTTATGTAGTAAAAGATACGATACAAATGATCTAAAAACACGTTATTTGAACTCCTCAACGCGTTAAAATCTTGTTTTGAATCGAAAAACAAACTTTCTTAGTGTTTGTGAAATTTGGTGAAAATTTATGTACTAAAAGATACGATACAAATGATCTAAAAACACGTTATTTGAACTCCTCAAAGCGTTAAAATCTTGTTTTGAATCGAAAAACAAACTTTCTTAGTGTTTGTGAAATTTGGTGAAAAGTTATGTAGTAAAAGATACAATACAAATGATCTAAAAACGAGTCATTTGAACTCCTCAAAGCGTTAAAATCTTGTTTTGAATCGAAAAACAAACTTTCTTAGTGTTTGTGAAATTTGGTGAAAGGTTATGTAGTAAAAGATACGATACAAATGATCTAAAAACAAGTTATTTGAACTCCTCAAAGCGTTAAAATCTTGTTTTGAATCGAAAAACAAACTTTCTTAGTGCTTGTGAAATTTGGTGAAAAGTTATGTAGTAAAAGATACGATACAAAATGATCTAAAAACATGTTATTTGAACTCCTCAAAGCGTTAAAATCTTGTTTTGAATCGAAAAACAAACTTTCTTAGTGCTTGTGAAATTTGGTGAAAAGTTATGTAGTAAAAGATACGATACAAATGATCTAAAAACAAGTTATTTGAACTCCTCAAAGCGTTAAAATTTTGTTTTGAATCGAAAAACAAACTTTCTTAGTGTTTGTGAAATTTGGTGAAAAGTTATGTAGTAAAAGATACGGTACAAATGATCTAAAAACCAGTTATTTGAACTCCTCAAAGCGTTAAAATCTTGTTTTGAATCGAAAAACAAACTTACTTAGAGTTTGTGAAATTTGGTGAAAAGTTATGGAGTAAATGATACGATACAAATGATCTAAAAACACGTTATTTGAACTCCTCAAAGCATTAAAATCTTGTTTTGAATCGAAAAACAAACTTTCTTATTGTTTGTGAAATTTGGTGAAAAGTTATGTAGTAAAAGATACGATACAAATGATCTAAAAACACGTTATTTGAACTCCTCAAAGCGTTAAAATCTTGTTTTGAATCGAAAAACAAACTTTCTTAGTGTTTGTGAAATTTGGTGAAAATTTATGTACTAAAAGGTACGATACAAATGATCTAAAAACACGCTATTTGAACTCCTGAAAGCGTTAAAATCTTGTTTTGAATCGAAAAACAAACTTTCTTAGTGTTTGTGAAATTTGGTGAAAAGTTATGTAGTAAAAGATATGATACAAATGATCTAAAAACGAGACATTTGAACTCCTCAAAGCGTTAAAATCTTGTTTTGAATCGTAAAACAAACTTACTTAAACTTTGTGAAATTTGGTGAAAAGTTATGTAGTAAATGATACGATACAAATGATCTAAAAACACGTTATTTGAACTCCTCAAAGCGTTAAAATCTTGTTTTGAATCGAAAAACAAACTTTCTTATTGTTTGTGAAATTTGGTGAAAAGTTATGTAGTAAAAGATACGATACAAATGATCTAAAAACACGTTATTTGAACTCCTCAAAGCGTTAAAATCTTGTTTTGAATCGAAAAACAAACTTTCTTAGTGTTTGTGAAATTTGGTGAAAATTTATGTACTAAAAGGTACGATACAAATGATCTAAAAACACGTTATTTGAACTCCTGAAAGCGTTAAAATCTTGTTTTGAATCGAAAAACAAACTTTCTTAGTGTTTGTGAAATTTGGTGAAAAGTTATGTAGTAAAAGATACGGTACAAATGATCTAAAAACAAGTTATTTGAACTCCTCAAAGCGTTAAAATCTTGTTTTGAATCGAAAAACAAACTTACTTAGAGTTTGTGAAATTTGGTGAAAAGTTATGGAGTAAATGATATGATACAAAGGATCTAAAAACACGTTATTTGAACTCCTTAAAGCATTAAAATCTTGTTTTGAATCGAAAAACAAACTTTCTTATTGTTTGTGAAATTTGGTGAAAAGTTATGTAGTAAAAGATACGATACAAATGATCTAAAAACACGTTATTTGAACTCCTCAAAGCATTAAAATCTTGTTTTGAATCGAAAAACATACTTTCTTAGTGTTTGTGAAATTTGGTGAAAATTTATGTACTAAAAGGTACGATACAAATGATCTAAAAACACGCTATTTGAACTCCTGAAAGCGTTAAAATCTTGTTTTGAATCGAAAAACAAACTTTCTTAGTGTTTGTGAAATTTGGTGAAAAGTTATGTAGTAAAAGATATGATACAAATGATCTAAAAACGAGTCATTTGAACTCCTCAAAGCGTTAAAATCTTGTTTTGAATCGTAAAACAAACTTACTTAAACTTTGTGAAATTTGGTGAAAAGTTATGTAGTAAATGATACGATACAAATGATCTAAAAACACGTTATTTGAACTCCTCAAAGCGTTAAAATCTTGTTTTGAATCGAAAAACAAACTTTCTTATTGTTTGTGAAATTTGGTGAAAAGTTATGTAGTAAAAGATACGATACAAATGATATAAAAACACGTTATTTGAACTCCTCAAAGCGTTAAAATCTTGTTTTGAATCGAAAAACAAACTTTCTTATTGTTTGTGAAATTTGGTGAAAAGTAATGTAGTAAAAGATACGATACAAATGATCTAAAAACATGTTATTTGAACTCCTCAAAGCGTTAAAATTTTGTTTTGAATCGAAAAACAAACTTTCTTAGTGTTTGTGAAATTTGGTGAAAAGTTATGTAGTAAAAGATATGTGACAAATGATCTAAAAACAAGTTATTTGAACTCCTCAAAGCGTTAAAATCTTGTTTTGAATCGAAAAAAAAACTTACTTAGTGTTTGTGAAATTTGGTGAAAAGTTATGTAGTAAATGATACGATACAAATGATCTAAAAACACGTTATTTGAACTCCTCAAAGCGTTAAAATCTTGTTTTGAATCGAAAAACAAACTTTCTTATTGTTTGTGAAATTTGGTGAAAAGTTATGTAGTAAAAGATACGATACAAATGATCTAAAAACACGTTATTTGAACTCCTCAAAGCGTTAAAATCTTGTTTTGAATCGAAAAACAAACTTTCTTAGTGCTTGTGAAATTTGGTGAAAAGTTATGTACTAAAAGATACGATACAAATGATCTAAAAACAAGTTATTTGAACTCCTCAAAGCGTTAAAATCATGTTTTGAATCGAAAAACAAACTTTCTTATTGTTTGTGAAATTTGGTGAAAAGTCATGTAGTAAAAGATACGATACAAATGATCTAAAAACACGTCATTTGAACTCCTCAAAGCGTTAAAATCTTGTTTTGAATCGAAAAACAAACTTTCTTTGTGTTTGTGAAATTCGGTGAAAAGTTATGTAGTAAAAGATACGATACAAATGATCTAAAAACGAGTTATTTGAACTCCTCGAAGCGTTAAAATCATGTTTTGAATCGAAAAACAAACTTTCTTATTGTTTGTGAAATTTGGTGAAAAGTTATGTAGTAAAAGATACGATACCAAATGATCTAAAAACAAGTTATTTGAACTCCTCAAAGCGTTGAAATCTTGTTTTGAATCGAAAAACAAACTTACTTAGTGTTTGTGAAATTTGGTGAAAAGTTATGTAGTAAAAGATACGATACAAATGATCTAAAAACACGTTATTTGAACTCCTCAACGCGTTAAAATCTTGTTTTGAATCGAAAAACAAACTTTCTTAGTGTTTGTGAAATTTGGTGAAAATTTATGTACTAAAAGATACGATACAAATGATCTAAAAACACGTTATTTGAACTCCTCAAAGCGTTAAAATCTTGTTTTGAATCGAAAAACAAACTTTCTTAGTGTTTGTGAAATTTGGTGAAAAGTTATGTAGTAAAAGATACGATACAAATAATCTAAAAACGAGTCATTTGAACTCCTCAAAGCGTTAAAATCTTGTTTTGAATCGAAAAACAAACTTTCTTAGTGTTTGTGAAATTTGGTGAAAGGTTATGTAGTAAAAGATACGATACAAATGATCTAAAAACAAGTTATTTGAACTCCTCAAAGCGTTAAAATCTTGTTTTGAATCGAAAAACAAACTTACTTAGAGTTTGTGAAATTTGGTGAAAAGTTATGGAGTAAATGATACGATACAAATGATCTAAAAACACGTTATTTGAACTCCTCAAAGCATTAAAATCTTGTTTTGAATCGAAAAACAAACTTTCTTATTGTTTGTGAAATTTGGTGAAAAGTTATGTAGTAAAAGATACGATACAAATGATCTAAAAACACGTTATTTGAACTCCTCAAAGCGTTAAAATCTTGTTTTGAATCGAAAAACAAACTTTCTTAGTGTAACGAGCATAATTAAGCACATTTTTAGGGTTTAAAACCATGCAAAATAATGTTAAATAAACATAAAAACATGCTGTACTCTTTATATTCAACAATTCTTGAGGAAAATACTTTAATGATGAATTTGTGTTTATTTCCGATAAAAAAAGGCCAAATTTCCACAAATAAACCCCATGGCTGAATTCCTCTCTTCGAGACGAGCGTTTTCGATATAAAGATCGTACCATTCGGTGGAAGGACGTGAAAGTCGCAAAGTTTCTGATGAAACGGGTCAGAATTCCTTTCCAAATGACCCGCTACACGAATGGCTACAGAGTAATCAGTGTACCAGATCCTGACAACCCATAACCCTCACTCGCCGTACCAAAGACCACATAGGGTCAAAGACTGACTCGTTCCACCAAAGCACGTGAAATCATCAACCTTATTCTCTCTGATCCTCTCTGGCCAACAGATCATGTGAACCCCACTACAAACCATCTCTCTCTCCCAAAAAAGAAGGTTACACGATCTCAAGTACAACAATAGCCACATAAGATCTCACAAAGCCGTTCAAACTGATTCGTTTGGCTCCATTGAGCCTCTCCTCCTCTCCATTCCGTACGACACTGATCTCTGCAGTTTGCAATCAATTAAAGAGATAACGAAGAAAACTTGCTCTGCAATTAAACCCTGGAATATCACTGAAGACGAACTCGTCTCTTCCAAAATACAGCGCCATGGCTGTTACGACGTGGATCTCGATCGTACGAGTTCTAAACTGCCTATTTCTCTCTCCTAGCCACGTCGTAGCACTGTCTGGGACCCCCTTTACCAGTTTCTCCTCTCAATTTGATCCAATACTCGATGAAATCCTGTGCAATCTCGCCTATTTAAGCACTGGCCATGGCGAGTCTCAAAAGCAACCCTCTTCGAGCGGCCTTTTGGCCCTCTCTCTTCTCCTTCACCTTCGTACCCACTCTCTGATCATCACCACTCTCTCAATTCCCTTGATTCGAGCCAAAGTTTCGAGCTTTTATCAGTTTTATCTCGGGTCAGAAACCTCCACAGCCATTAACGAACTCCAAGCTTCATCTCACCTCGCAGAGAGCTTCATTGGGGTGACAAAAGACCATAGGAGCTCTCCATATCCCTTTCCACCTCTTTCCTCCACCAGATTTGGTTCAAGCTTCGAGCTTTCTCAACTTGAACCCTGACCCGCCATTAGAGACCTTCAAGCTCCACTCCTCTCCCTCCTGGCAGCTCCACTGGGGTGACAACAGACCATAGGAGCTAGCCAGATCATCTCCTTCTTCATCTCTCACCTCCATTTTCAGATTTGGTACTATCTCTCTTGTTAGGTTATTTTTGATATTTTGTAGTTTTGAATCTTGTAGTTTGAATGCTTTGTTTAAGTTTAGATCTTGTTTCAATCTTTGAATCCCCTCTTTTACTTGTTTATTTGCTTGCTTGTTTGAATTCTGTGATTTAGTTTAAGTTTAGTTGATTTGAATCTGTGAACTGTCTGATCTGTTTTGTTAATTAGATTAAAAATAGTTTAAATCTGATAAAAATCCATAAAAATATGTTTCTGAATCTTGACAACATCTAGTTCATGTAGGAATTTATTTCACCTAATTTCATGCATTTTCCTAATTGTTCTTCATTTTTAAATTCTAAGATTTGAATCTCTGTGTTTTATGTCCAGTAATTAGTCTTGCATTTTTAGTTAATTGATTATTGCATATAAAAATCTATAAAAATTATGATGCCTTGTTTGTTTGATTATTGATATGTGATAAAAGGTTCAAATAATTTGGAGTTGTAATTTGAGCTATAAGAATTGTTGAACTTGATACTTTTCTGTCATCTAGTTTTTGAACACTCTTTGTTTGAAGAATTTTAGAAATTAATTGGCTTGACAAAAAGATTTGAAACTTAGAACATAGTCTCATTCACTGTTGATCTTGTTGTGTACAAATTAAGAGAATTTTTGATTCTGTAAAAGTTGCATAAAAATAATAAACTCTAGAATTACCGTAATCTCCCTGTGGACCGATATCCTTAATTTACCATTTTGCTAAGTTTAGGAAGAAATTAAATATTGCTGAATTACTCAAATTAAGAAATAAACGACGCTTAAATTTCGAGTTTTCACTTAGTGTTTGTGAAATTTGGTGAAAATTTATGTACTAAAAGGTACGATACAAATGATCTAAAAACACGCTATTTGAACTCCTGAAAGCGTTAAAATCTTGTTTTGAATCGAAAAACCAACTTTCTTAGTGTTTGTGAAATTTGGTGAAAAGTTATGTAGTAAAAGATATGATACAAATGATCTAAAAACGAGTCATTTGAACTCCTCAAAGCGTTAAAATCTTGTTTTGAATCGTAAAACAAACTTACTTAAACTTTGTGAAATTTGGTGAAAAGTTATGTAGTAAATGATACGATACAAATGATCTAAAAACACGTTATTTGAACTCCTCAAAGCGTTAAAATCTTGTTTTGAATCGAAAAACAAACTTTCTTAGTGTTTGTGAAATTTGGTGAAAATTTATGTACTAAAAGGTACGATACAAATGATCTAAAAACACGTTATTTGAACTCCTGAAAGCGTTAAAATCTTGTTTTGAATCGAAAAACAAACTTTCTTAGTGTTTGTGAAATTTGGTGAAAAGTTATGTAGTAAAAGATACGGTACAAATGATCTAAAAACAAGTTATTTGAACTCCTCAAAGCGTTAAAATCTTGTTTTGAATCGAAAAACAAACTTACTTAGAGTTTGTGAAATTTGGTGAAAAGTTATGGAGTAAATGATACGATACAAATGATCTAAAAACACGTTATTTGAACTCCTCAAAGCATTAAAATCTTGTTTTGAATCGAAAAACAAACTTTCTTATTGTTTGTGAAATTTGGTGAAACGTTATGTAGTAAAAGATACGATACAAATGATCTAAAAACACGTTATTTGAACTCCTCAAAGCGTTAAAATCTTGTTTTGAATCGAAAAACATACTTTCTTAGTGTTTGTGAAATTTGGTGAAAAGTTATGTAGTAAAAGATATGATACAAATGATCTAAAAACGAGTCATTTGAACTCCTCAAAGCGTTAAAATCTTGTTTTGAATCGTAAAACAAACTTACTTAAACTTTGTGAAATTTGGTGAAAAGTTATGTAGTAAATGATACGATACAAATGATCTAAAAACACGTTATTTGAACTCCTCAAAGCATTAAAATCTTGTTTTGAATCGAAAAACAAACTTTCTTATTGTTTGTGAAATTTGGTGAAAAGTTATGTAGTAAAAGATACGATACAAATGATCTAAAAACACGTTATTTGAACTCCTCAAAGCGTTAAAATCTTGTTTTGAATCGAAAAACAAACTTTCTTAGTGTTTGTGAAATTTGGTGAAAAGTTATGTAGTAAAAGATACGATACAAATGATCTAAAAACATGTTATTTGAACTCCTCAAAGCGTTAAAATTTTGTTTTGAATCGAAAAACAAACTTTCTTAGTTTTTGTGAAATTTGGTGAAAAGTTATGTAGTAAAAGATATGGTACAAATGATCTAAAAACAAGTTATTTGAACTCCTCAAAGCGTTAAAATCTTGTTTTGAATCGAAAAACAAACTTACTTAGTGTTTGTGAAATTTGGTGAAAAGTTATGTAGTAAATGATACGATACAAATGATCTAAAAACACGTTATTTGAACTCCTCAAAGCGTTAAAATCTTGTTTTGAATCGAAAAACAAACTTTCTTATTGTTTGTGAAATTTGGTGAAAAGTTATGTAGTAAAAGATACGATACAAATGATCTAAAAACACGTTATTTGAACTCCTCAAAGCGTTAAAATCTTGTTTTGAATCGAAAAACAAACTTTCTTAGTGCTTGTGAAATTTGGTGAAAAGTTATGTAGTAAAAGATACGATACAAATGATCTAAAAACAAATTATTTGAACTCCTGAAAGCGTTAAAATTTTGTTTTGAATCGAAAAACAAACTTTCTTAGTGTTTGTGAAATTTGGTGAAAAGTTATGTAGTAAAAGATACGGTACAAATGATCTAAAAACAAGTTATTTGAACTCCTCAAAGCGTTAAAATCTTGTTTTGAATCGAAAAACAAACTTACTTAGAGTTTGTGAAATTTGGTGAAAAGTTATGTAGTAAATGATACGATACAAATGATCTAAAAACACGTTATTTGAACTCCTCAAAGCGTTAAAATCTTGTTTTGAATCGAAAAACAAACTTTCTTATTGTTTGTATAACCCAAAAAAAATAGATATCGGATCGAAATAAGGCAACAAACCATCCATTACAGCACAGAACCAGAAGAAACCATGACACCCAAAAGAGTAAAGAGAAATAATAGCCTACCAGAATAAACCAAATAGGAGAAAAGAGCAAGCCCACAGAACCGAAGCAAGCGAGCAAATGGAACCCTAACTCAAAAAATCGAAGAGTAATGAAACTCTGCCTCGAAATACATCAAGCATGAGGTGTCAATAACGTGGCAAGCAGAGAGAGGAAGAAGAAGATCGACGGAAGATCCATCGTCAAAGAAGAATCGCACGGCCGAGCGAGAAGCAGCAGCTAACAGCGAGAAGAGAGGAAACTATAGAGGCGACGTGACGTGGAAGAAGGATTTTACGGCCCAATCAAGCGGATTAGGACTATTATAGATAGATTATAGATATATGTGACTTGAAGTTCCCCTCGCTTTGGTCGGAAAGACATTTACTTTTTTTTGTTGTGTAAAATAATATACATTGATGATAAATATATGCTAACGACTTTGTCAACCATTTACTTTTTGTGTTAAATAATATACATGAATGAAATATATATGTGAACAACAAGTAATTAATTGGCTATAATATGTGATGAGAATATATATGAAATTCTTGTTAATGATGATAAAATATATGTAATTCTTGTGGACTAATTCCAATTTCCAAGTCATGAATATTGTTTCAACTTTATTATTGCATACCATTTAGATTTCTCTTTTTTATTATAAGATGAAATTAAGAAAAATGATCATTTAGATTTGTCTACTTCATTATAAAATGGAATTTAATAAAATACGCTGCAGTAATGTCTATTAATTTGTAAAGTTACATTTTTCTATTTACATTTCGGAAAGTAAAATTTTGGCGTTTTAGCATTTTGTAAAAATATATTGTCATAAATACTTTAATAGTTGTATTTATAAAAATGAGAATATGGTGATTCCATTACCAACTCTCTCTTTTTCGTTTTAACCTCTCTGTAAACGTGAGCCAAAAAACTGGTATATGTTACAAGAGTAGAAATAATTAATAGACCCGCAGCGTAGTCGCGGGCATTTTACTAGTAAATAGAATGTTTCAAATCTGTTTTTGATATCTCGCAAATTCTTTTATGGACGGATTAAGAGAAATATATTTTTGAGTAAAAAATGAGTTCTCTCATTTCTTCACAGAAGTTTCTCCAATAACAATGGATAATGTTTGTTATCTGTTCATGTATTTTGGCAAAAAAATATATATTTCTTATGTGTGAAATTTATATCTTTCACAGCAATTTGTCCAACAGCAAATTTTTCAATGTTGTTAATTTCTTCACAACAGATTTTTTATGTGTATTATAGATCTTTTTGAAGTATAATACGTGTTGTATATTTTTACATGTGCAATAGATTATTTTAATTGTCGATATTATTTTAACAACAATTTATCAATTTAGTGTCCATATATTATTATATCATTTTCGATTGGAATATCAATATATCATTTATAACATCAAATATACTATTTTTAGGATTATCACGTTCCTTGTAATACCAATATATTATTTTTTGTGGCATTACTAATTTAAGTGTTTAATGCATCTTGTGTTATAAATAATATTTAGTGCAAATAAACTATTTTCAATAGAACTAGATCATTTTCAGTTGCAATACATTATTTACAACAATAATATATTATTTTAGATATCAATACATCACTTTCGTGTTTAACTATCAATAAACCATGTAAATTATATAATATTAACAAATAATATTCGGCGCAAATAAACTATTTTCAATATATGTATATCATTTTTCTGTGAAAATACATTGGTTTCAACAGTAATATACTAGTTTAGATATTAATACATTATTTTTTTGTATTTTAATATGAATAAACCACGGAAATTTTATAGTGGTAATAAATCATGTAAATATAAATTTTAGTGTCAATAACCTATGCAAATTTTATTATATTAACTTTTATTCTTGTTAAAAAATTGTATATCGGTAACACAAATAATGTCAATAATTTGTTTTAAATAAATCATTAGTAATGTTAATTTATGTAATGAAGTCAATATATTTTTTTGTCAACATAATATTTGTAATGTTCATATACTAATTTTACAGTTAATAAATAAATTTGTCCGGACAATATTTTTTTTCAATGATAATATATTGTCTTTAACACTAATATATTATTTTTAGTAGTAATATATTATTTTTAAATATATCAATATACTGTTGCATTGTCAATAATAATGAATTTATATTATTCTCAATGTATAGAGTAATGATAGGGACCACGAATTTGGTCCCAAGAATTGACCACGAATGCCACGTGACAGGCAGCTATTGGGTGCATTAAAAATTGTGCAAACATTCATCCAATAACTGTCTGTCACGTGACATTCGTGGTCAATTCTTGGGACCAAATTCGTGGTCTCTATCATTACTCCAATGTATATATGATATTATCAATATTAATATACCGTTTATTTTTATGCTATCATATGAGAATTATGTGAAGATATTCAATCCATGCATGATTATTAATATATTATTCATCTATGTCACAGAATAAATAAATTACTTTGCTAAACATATTCAATTCATGACCACTCATTTTCCAATGCACCATCCACTATTCCCGAGAAAGACAAAGTTCAAACTTTGCTGAGCCTTAACCGGTTGTATTTAATCATTCCCAGAATATCCTTATGCAAATGAACGGTTAGGATTTAATCTATAAATAAAAGTGTGAATGTTTTTGGTGTACGAAAGAAAACCTCATATATATATATATATATATATATATATATATATATATATATATATATATATATATATATATATATATAATTTTTCTTCATTTCAATATGTCAAAATATCAAAAGACAACGTCTTGTCTTCAAAAAAAAAAAAAAATTGATCATGCAACATGTCAAAAAAGAAGGGAGCTCTTGGATTTACTTCACAGATTTTCGTTTTGCGGTTTTGTTGTGCTAACTGCTAATATATATCTTTCCCTTTTATTTATGGGAAAATTTCTCCTACGTCTCTGTTAAACACACAAATAACATATTTATCCCTCTTAAATTACAAATAACATATTTATCCCTACTAAATTATATTAATATCAAATTTATTCAAAACCAACAACTTTGTTAAATTTAACAGAAAATTAATTATGATTGACTATTTTACCCCCCTCAACCCATTAAGTGATTCAAACCCTAAACCTAATAATGCACGCGATAACAATTGGACCTGATAACAAGTGGACCCGATAACAAAATGATTAACCCTCCATCTCCATAACATACGATCTCCTCGTCTCAACAGTCAACATACGATCTCCATGGAGCTCTCCTTCATCTTCGTACGAAGGTCCAGGAAGCGGTTTGGTTAAACTGGCGGTATGGCGAGGCGGTCAGACGTGGTGGTCTTGAGATCCCGCTAGACCCTAAACCTTCCTCTCGAATCGATTCTCTGGCGATCTAGCATGGCTTGAGTGTGTTCTATAAATCGATTCTCTAGTCTTCAGGTTGTTGCGGTCTTCATATTTTCTACCCTTTAAATCGATTCAAGGTGCCCTAAACCCTCTTCTCTAAATCAATAATTGACAATTTTTACAAATTTTTGCATCAATTCAACATACCCTAAACCCTAAACTCAATCACAATGTATGATTCTTTCTGAATTAGTATTTGTAAAGATTTGTAGAAATTTTTTGTAGAAATTTTGAAGAAATTTTGAAACAAAATGGCCATCACAGTGGATACAATGAGGGTAGAAGTGGCCCTATAAATTATTTACCTTGACAAATCCGAAGCAAGAGACAAAATTGCTAGAGCAATTCAATACGATTCAAAATTCATAAATAACGGCCAGCTTGGCTCGTGAAGTTTTAGCCTTATTTGAAGTAGAATTTTATTCTTTCAATAGTGAAATGTAATAATAGTTTGTGTATTTGTTAATAACTTATTTTTTATTAATGTGTAGTTTGCTTATACACTTCATGCCCTGATCATACGTCCTGTCGCTAGAACTCCACTTCCTCTGGTTTTACTCGAAAAGGTAAATTGAATATGAATTTTAAAACCCTAATTTTGGTTTCAAATAGGTAGTGGAATTATTTCGGACATGAATTTTAAAACCCAAATTTGAATTTGTATACACTTATGTCGAAGAGTTGTGAATTGTTTATTCTTCCAAACGTAGAGTTGTAAATCATAGAATGCGCCTTTTTGATAGTTGTGAATATTTTGAGTGTTTATTTAGGGGGATAGTTTTGATATTTTTATCTTTTTAGGAGGATTAATTTGATAAATAATCTTATAATCAAGCATTAATCAATATGAATAAATATCATTTTCATTACATATGTTTATAAATTTTGATTTTTTTATGTTTTGTAGGACGAAATCATAACGTGTGCTCCTCGCAGGAGGGAGGATAGAATGGAGAATGTTTTCTTCTACACAACATCCCTTCATGTGGTTTTTTGATAATGGAGATTTTGAAACTTAGAACTATATTATCCCTCTTGTTTTGTAATGTTTTTATTTTAATGGTACTTTGATTTTATTCATGCTTATTTGTTGTGTAATATATGTTTTTGTTGTTCATCTTATTCTAACTTTCGGATTAGTGGATTCACAACATTTGAATTTTACTCTATTAATACATTTGGGTTTTGTTTGATTCAATTTTTATCCTATTCACAATATGTCTCGACTCTTCGCACTAGTCCAAATGTCCAATAGATCAGGTTATTTTCTGTGTAATCATTTATCATTATAGTATTTGTCAAGGACAAATCAACTCAATGTAATAAACTTCAACATAGCTGAAAACATCCAAAATACATGTTCATATGCTTTCCATCAATTGCTTTAATAATTTAGATTCAAAAATCTGCAACAATATCAGAAACGGAAAAATTACACCCCCACACACAATAATTTGCAAAAATCAATAAAAACTGAAAAATTACATCCGTACCCACGAAATTACCAAAATTACCAAAAAAAACTCAGAATATTCACAACTCTATAAAAGTCGCATCTATGATTACAACTCCACATTTGAAAAAATAAACAATTCGCCAACATGTGTATAAAAATTCATGATTACATAAATTCTAGTTAAGACAATTGCCATATGTATCCAGTTACATTGAAGGTCAATTCGGTAATTCCACCTGATATTGAATACTATGCACACAATAAATAAATAATTAATTAATAATTATTATTAGGAAATATGAAAAATAAATTGATTGGTAACCAAACTCGTACCAGCCTCCAAGTCAATGGTTGTGGATATTAATCCACATAAACTAAGTACATAAACTATGCTCACCGATACAAAATTCTACAAAAAAGAAAAAAAAATTCAATTTTGAAAAAAATAAGGGTTATTTTTGTAAATTTATGAATACGAAGATATTAGTGACCTGGTAAAGCATGATGGAAATACCAGCACTGGTCGAGTCTCTGTTTAATACAGCAAGTCTGAAATTACAAAAGAAAAATTAATTAGAAGTTCAAATCAAAGTTTAATAGTTTATGCATTTATGTTTAATACCAGCACTGACCTGGTAAAGCATGATGTTTAAATCCAATTCGATTGAACTTCCATTTTGTCAACCATGAATGTACAGCATTGAGGAGATCTGTTATTGTTTTGCAAGCTCAAAATTTCATTTTTGAATCGAATTGCACACTAGAATCAAAATGAGAGGTGAAATTTCAAATTTTGAGATGTTCTTTAGCGTAATTAGTGCCACACAAAAGATCCGAACTAAAATTCTTGGAAGTTTTATCTTTACAAACTCTACAACCATTTCAAAGAACAAATGTTCAATTTTGTACAGCCCGTATACAATATGGAAATGAGAAATGATCAAAGAAGACCTTGCATCGATTTAGAGAAGAGGGTTTAGGGTACCTTGATTCGATTTAAAGATTGGATAATCTGAAAGCCCAACAATCTGACCAGAAAATCTGTTTAGAACCCTCTCGAGCCTCGAATATCGCCAGAAAATCGATTTAGAGAGGAGGTTTATGGTGTCGCCAAATCTCAAGATTGTCAGCTTCTCCAGATCGGCTTCCTAGGAAGATAGAGAAAAACTTGTTGGTCACCATGATTTCAGGAGAAAGGTTCGCCGAGGGTTTAGGGTGGGGAAAGTTGGAGTTTGTTAACGGGTGGGAAAAGAGGGTTAAGGGTGGAGTTTGGGTTTAGGGTTCAGTCTATTTGGGTTTTGGTGAGGGCTATTTTGGTCAATACAATTTAAGAATCTGTTTAAATTGATGTTAAGTTGACGGTAGGGTAGGGACAAATTTGATATTAATTAAGTTTAGTAGGGATAAATATGATATTTGTAATTTAAGAGGAATAAATATGTAATTTATGTATTTAACGGGGACATGGGAGAAATTCTCCCTTTATTTATTTACTCACTTAGTTTTTTTTGTTTTTTGTTTTCTGTTTACATCATATAGAACTATGTTAAAATTAGAACTATTCTGGTTTCATTGGAATATTAGAGAAATTATATAGATATTTTTAAACAAAAAAAAAAGTCCACAAGCTTTTAAGTTCATAAATTGCATGAAATTATACTAATTAATATAGATATTAATTCTGCCTCTGGATAATTTAGAGATATTTTTAATTTTTTTTTGAAAATTCCAATTACAATCGGTAATCGGATAAATTATCAATAAAAGTTAAATAGGCTCAAGTGATGGTCGTTGATCATTTTCAAATTGGCCAATTCCACACGAGCGAAAATATCTCCAATCTTTGAAATCAAATGTATGTGTGTCTTATAATCGACATAATTCACCGATCC
This sequence comes from Luzula sylvatica, assembly GCA_946800325.1. Lineage (NCBI taxonomy): Eukaryota > Viridiplantae > Streptophyta > Magnoliopsida > Poales > Juncaceae > Luzula > Luzula sylvatica. The sequence goes on along the minus strand of OX326961.1, from coordinate 15,997,788 downwards.
TAATAGGGATCGAGGATTTAACTGAATTTTCGTCTCCGTCTAGAATTTCTTTGATAAATTAAAAATATATATATGAGTTTACATTGGAGACATTATATCATATTTGTACAAAATTTTCAATACTATTTTTTTTTTCAATTTCCTCCAGCCGTAAAATTGACATATCGTATCCTATATATTTTTAAAAAATTATCGTATAGCCGTATTCGTATCGTGTCGAATACGATATTCTATCCGTATCCGTGCATCATAGGTTATATTTCATTTTCAGACACAAAGAAGTTATATGGTAGCTCATCCACATCAGAATTTCAACATCATCGTGATATTTGGGTGAAATTGATCTTTTTACGTGACAATTAGTTTTGCACAATAAAATTAAAATTAATTAACTAATACCTAAATCCATTGGGTAATTTATTCAATAAAATATCATATAATATACTATATCTCGTATCTCGTATCTTTTCTGAATGTATTTTTAAAGTAAATTAAAAAATTATAATGTATATCATGAATTAATAATGAATAAATAAATAAATGATGATTTTTCATATGAAATGTGCCAATGTAGATAAATTAAACGATTGTATTAAATTTCAGAAACATCTATAACACCCATCAAGTGATTAAATTAGTAACATGTTGGCATCTAAAATCCTAACTTTAGGGCATAGGCCTGCAAAAATATCAAACAATCCCATGTGCACCTTCACTAAATTAGATAAATCAACACAAATACTCAATTTATCAAAAATAAATAAATAAATTTGGTTGAAAGCCCGTAGGCAATACTCCATTAATAAATGGTATGAGAAAAGTACACTCGAGCGGAATTATAATTTATAAGGTGTCAACGTTGCAACCCTTGTCCTTTCAAGGCAAATTGAATCTTTCAAAAATAAATAAATGCAGGATTTTTTTTATTTTGTAACATAAATCAAATATAGTATGAATAACATAGGAATTTTTTTTATTTTATTATCAAAATGCAGGGGTATTTTGAAAATATTACTTGGCAGTGAAGTTCAGTTCAATGGAAAAGCATCGATGCGTGAGGAGCTTCTGATAATTCACATCCATCATTGCTCTCATAATTTGTATACCTATAATAAATACACAAAATCATATCATTTATATAATAAACCAACAAATAGTTATGTTACATTATTAAGAAATTTAATGTTCCATACCATACAAATATGTCTCTATCGGTAAAGACTAAAAATTCAAATTTAGCTTGAAACTCGAAGAAGGGTTTCTTTTTTTGTAATTTATGGATAATGCAGGGGTTTCTTAGCAAATTTATTATTAAATTTTTTTTTTTTAGTAAATTTGGAGAGGGTTCAAAATCCCTCTTCCAAATAATAAAATATTTTACTGAGTGCCATTTTGCACAAAAGTAGATAAGGCCATTGCGTTTGGTTCTCGCTCCTATTGCTTCTTGGAACCATTGTTTGTACTCCATACAAATTATTAAAAGAATAATCATCATAATTATCGAAGGATTATAAGAAATTAACACAAACGCCCTTCCAAAAATACAAAATATCAGATTTATCCTTCTTAAACACCAAATGTATCAATTTCAAACAAAATCAAACTCACAATATTCGGGAGAAATTATATATATATATATATATATATATATATATATATATATATATATAAGGGAGACTAAACTACTTAATTAAGTACCAACATTTTGGTACTTAGTATTTTTTCATCATTGAATTTGTATTGAGATTTATGCATTTAATAATATTCACAAATTTTCATGATCATCCTGAAAAAACACAAATCTCAATCCATATCCAATGGTGAAAAACATTAATTACCAAAATGTTGGTACTTAATTAAGTAGTTTAGCATATATATATATATATATATATATATATAGGAGATTCTATGTACACCCATTTTACCTTACTATACACCCTTTCATGATCCAACCATTAAAACGAAAAGTTTGATGTCAATCTAAGGGTCTTGATTAAATCAGTTTCTTTATCATACACCTTTAAAAAGGGCAAAAAAGTAATTTTGCACCCATAAATTACTCTCTCCTATCCCTTTCTATCCCTTTCGTGCGTACCCCTCTCCATCTCCAGTAGTTCTCCCCCAATCTCACCTCTCTCTCGCCCCCAATCTCGCGACAATCTCCCTCTTCCACCATGCTCGTCATCAAAAACCAGAGAAGTCTTCTCGCGATCGCTATACAGATCAAGCCGTTCGCTCTCGCGGTACTGAACTCCTCCCTCTCTCGCCTGATACTAAACTCCTCTCTCTCTCTCTCTCTCTCTCTCTCTCTCTCTCTCTCTCTCTCTCTCGATCTCGATCGAGTGACGGGGTTGCCACTCGAATTTTGAGGTTTTTCCCTTTTCCTTAATTTTTATAACTTGAATCCTCTGAAGTGTTTTCCCTTTTCCCTCTCAAATTGAAGCGAAGCCCTAATTTCTCTACAAAAATTCGAAGACAAGTTCCTTATTCGAAGCTTGCAATAGCAAATTCGAGTTGGGTTCTTTGTACTTATTTCTCTCTTTTTCATATGTGCCCCTCGAATTTGTTTTATTCACATCTTAATTTTCTTTATTTATTTTTAATTTCAGATATGCAGGTTTTGATTTCAGATATGCAAGTCTTTTGATGAGAGTGTAAATGACAGCTCGAAGGCAACAATTGCGAAATTAGCAGAGGACATAAAGATATGTACTGAAGCAAAATCAGAAATTGAGGGAAGAATTGGTACGCATTTTTTTTATGGGGAATTTACATATTTACCCCTTGTTAAATCTAAAATTACATATTTACCCTTCTTAAAATGAAAATATCAAATGTACCCTTTGTTAAATCTAAAATATCATATTTACCCAAAAATTAAAAACCATCCAATTCCTCCGTTAAATCTAACGGTCAATCTTTAAAATTACTATTTTACCATTTACATAATTACCCTTCTAAAAACCTAAAATATCATATTTATCCTTTTAAAAATAAAAATATCATATTTACCCTTTTCAAAACAAAGATATCATATTTACCCTTTCGAAACAAAATATCATATTTACCGTCCAATTTAAAACAAAAAAAATAATGTAATTTAGTTTCTCTGTTTTCTAAATCCTATTATATTTTTTATAATTTGATTTCCCAACTATAATTTAAATAATATTACAGTAATGACATTTTTATTTTGAAAAGGGTGAATATGATATTTTTATTTTTAAAAGAGTAAATATGATATTGAGGTTTTTATAAAGGTAAATATGTAAAGGATAAAATATTTAAAGGTTGGCCGTTAGTTTTAACGGAGAAATTGGACGATTTTTAATTTTTGGATAAATATGATATTTTAGATTTAACAAAGGATAAATATGATATTTTAATTTTAAGAAGGGTAAATATGTAATTTTAAATTTAACAAGGGGTAAATATGTAAATCCCCCTTTTTTTATTAATTCGAATTTTATCATAGAAAAGATATGTACTGCAGCAAAATCAGAAATTCGAATTTTATCTAGTTATAAATATTTAAATTATTTATTACTTCGCAACTTTCTGGTATAGGTGTTGCATCCAATCTTAACGTGAAGTAAAAGTGTGAGAAATGGTGGGTCGCATTAGTATGTTTATACAAATGAGTCTTCGAATCAGCACAAGCGCATTAGTCTACGAATAAGTATTATATACTAATACCTCGTACCAGTATTGTGATGTATTGATATTGTGAATTAATGGATTAATGAATTAATTTAATAATGAGTTAGTATAATTCGACTTTCTTAACTAATGTTGTTGTTTTCAATGAGGGATTTGAGTTTATACATTTCAGATAATAATTTGTAAAACTAATTGATTTATTAATACTTTTGCTCCAGTGGATTCAATAGTTTCGCTCGATTTATTAATAAATTGATTTATTAATACTTTTAATGTCTTCGTGAATTCACTCCACATGAGTAAGTGGATTCAAAAGTACAGTTAGAAGAAATGAATTACTTATATCGGTACATAATCGAACTTCTAGAGTATTCACTGGAGCAACAAACTTGAATAAAATTAAGAATTTGAAATTTCTCTTCCACTTTTTTTGTCTCTAAATTATATCAATTAAAATCATTTTTTAAATAAAATGATAAATTGTATAAATCCATCTATTTCTTTCATAAACATTTATTTGGTAGAATGTTTTCTCATTTTTATTGGAACGGGATCGAAAACAAAAAGATTATAGTATTTTGCGACAAGCTGAAAAAATTACTCCAAGTTTCGATTTCATAAAATTAAATTAAAGAAGTATATTGTTTTGTTCTTACACAATGTTATTGTTAGTTGTGAGAATGATCGTATAATCTTTATTATTATTTCTATTCTTCTTCCTTTTGCTATTAATTTGTATGTTTTACCATATTTGATGAAAAATATGTCATAATGTATTTATGGTGCAAATTAGGAGAGAGGAAGGAGAGAGAAAGAGAGATGCAAAAAAGGTAACCACTAAAATGGAGAAAACAATTGTTAATGCAAATTGAGAACTTAAACAAATAATACATGTTCATATTTGTAATACCCAAATTACCCTTTTGTAAAAAGAGTGTATCATAGAAGCTCCCTATATATATATATATATGAGGGAGGCTAACATATTTATTTAAGTACCAAAGATTTGGTACTTAATGTTTTTTAACCATTATATTTGCATTGAGATTTGTGCATTTAATGATGTGCACAAAATTTCATGATCATCATGAAAAAAACACAAATCTCAATACAAATTTAATGGTTAAAAAGTATTAAGTATCAAATTTTTGATTCTTAATTAAGTAGGTTAGCATATATATATATATATATATATATATATATATATATATATATATATATATATATATAACCTTTGACTTGACATCAACAAATATCAAATTTACCCTTAAAAATATTAGATATATAATATCTACCCATCTAAAATATCAAAAATATAAAATTTGCTAACATGACCAGTTAAAAGGGGTAAAATTTAATATTTTTTTTTACTTATGGAAGGATAAATATGATATTCGAGTGTCACATACATGAAATCCCCCCCTTTTGAGATAACATAGCCGCATATAAGAGAAAAAAACCACAATCTATTTTTACCCGATCAATTGGATCCAATTTGACTCGAGTCTCGAATTTCTTGGGAGAGACATAATTTCCTCTTGAATGTGTCAACAATGCCACATGACACGAAACTACCCCCAAACAGATGATGGCCTCACTGAACTTCTTGGCCCACATTTCAAGTACAATTAACGACACCTAATTATTGAATAAATTTATTAGTTTGGAGGGGTATAGATGATATTTTCTAATTTTGATATATATCACCACAAATTGAGAGCACAAATATTGAATAATGAACCTTGAAAGGCATACACTCGTTATCACCAAAAGCGGAAGCTCTCTCATAATAATCGAATCTACCATTGCCAAATCCTGAAACATAAATAAATAAAGAGTTATTTCATATATACCCTTCAAAATCAGAAAATGCCATATTTGTCCTAGCGAATATGAGATGAAAAGAAGGAGAAATATTAAATAATGAATCTTGCTTGAAAGGCATGCTAATATGCTAATAACAAGTTTTGCAGCTAGAGCCTTGTACAAGATTTTCTCAAAATTACCTTATTAACACAATAAGCTAAATTAAATTATAAAAGATCAATCTTAAAAGAATCATAATCAAGGACAAAATAAAAAATTTATTAGTTAACGACACCCACATTTTCAATACAGTTAACGACACCTCATTATTGAATAAATTTATTAGTTTGGAGGGGTACGGATGATATTTTCTAATTTAGAGGGGTATATGTGAAATTTTGCAAACCAGCATGTCAGGTTCGATCATTATAAAAGCAATTATTACAAGAAACCCATCACATTCTCGACAAAAAACCCTTACAAACACAGAGCAAGTGTCTCCGTTTCCTCACGAGATCGTTTAATGAGATGTATTGTAACAAAATATGAACACATTGTAAATAGTTTTTTATATTTATAAATTAATGGAAGTGGGACATCGAGTCCTCTCCATATTTCCTCAAAAAAAATTTAGAAATATTAACTAACGATGCATTATTATTTAGCACATGTTAATTGTTGGCGAAGGAGGAGCAAGAAAAGAGATTATGAATATGAATATAGTTAGTCGTGACCCAGAAACTATCTTGCAACACATTCATGATTAATATATAGAATTTTTCTTCATTTCAATATATATCAAAATATCAAAAGGCAACTTCTTGTCTTAAATTAACTAATACCTAAATCCGTTGTGTAATTTATTCAATAAAATATCATATAATATACTATATCTCGTATCTTTTCTGAATGTATTCTTAAAGTAAATTAAAAAATTATAATGTATATCATGAATTAATAATGAATAAATAAATAAATGATGATTTTTCATAAGATGAAATTATGACATTTCTCATTTTGAAGAATTTTTTTGAAAAGTAACTTTTACGATAGCCCAATTTCCAATTTGTAATTGGGCTTTTGTAAATTGTTGCTTTAAAAAAAAAATCATTTAGAAAGAGTATACAAGATACTTTGAAAGTCTGTTGTAGGGATATGTATGATATTATTAATTTTATAGGAGCATGTCACATGTGTGATAATTAAAGAGAGAAAATTCTCAAATTGGGCTCCCTCAATCATTCCTTCTCCAGAGTCCGTCTCCTCTCCTCTCTTCTTCGCCTCGCCTCGCCTCTTAGCTTTTCCTCCTCCGAATCCATCATCAAAACCCTAAACCCATCAAGCTACGGTTCGTCCAACTTATCGTATCCATGAGTTGGGTCGGAAAGCTCGGGATGGAGGAATCTCTGTCAAGGCCTCGACTTCGTCGGCCCAAGCACCTGATGATGATGTATCCCTTCAGATGAATCAATTCGCTCAATTCGGTGCTAGAGCTGGTTTGTGTTTGATTTTTTTTCAATTGAAGGGTTTTGATTTTTTTTCATATAATAAGAAAAGAAATTGTGAGAAAAGCAGTTTCAGAAGTATCGAAGGTGATTTTTTTCGAGGGAATTAGTTTAAAGTTTTCTAATTTTGCAGTTTTACTAAATTCAATTGCCCCCCTCTAAATTAGACCATAATTTTTTATTTCATCATAAATTATGCATCGAAAATAACCTTTTTACCTCCATAAAAATCTATTTTACAGTTAGTTTATTACTGGACTGTGTGGACAAGAAGTACAATATAACTCCAAACAAAATAGTCATGAAATAAATCATACATTAATTTTAATTTCTCAACTTTTTAGGGTGATTTTGGGGAAATGTACATGTTTGTCCCGGCATGACGAACCATAACGAATGAATACATGAAAGTAAATGAAATTGCGAAGTTGAGAGGAAGCGAAGATTTGTGGGAAGTACCCAAGTTAAAGAATTGTGGATCATCTTTTCCCTTCAGTAAGTTACAATTTATATATATACCCCTGTAAAATATGAAACATCATGGATGCCCCTACAAATATATAAAAAATAAAATATCATGTATACCAACTTGCTTTAAGAACTAGTAGAGCTGGGGTATTGCTGATATTTTTTATGTTTTGTAGGGGCATTCATTATATTTCTCGCCTTTAGAGTTAAAACATCGCAAAACCTATATTTTTAAAAATAAACTTTATTTGTTTTTTCTCAGGTTTCCGCTGCTGTACGCTGAAATCTTTTTTGGTCTCTCTTTTATGGTTTAAAGTGTGTGTGTGTGTGTGTGTGTGTGTGTGTGTGTGTGTGTGTGTGTGTGTGTGTGTGTGTGTGTGTGTGTGTGTGTGTGTGTGCTAAGTTTCATGTTGAGCTACTTGTTATGCATCATGTAAATAGTTGATCTGCACGGTGTTATTTTGGTGATGTAAAAATGTATTTTTATGTTATTTGTTTATTTGGAGACTTGAATGCACTGATTTTATTTTTACAAATTTGGGTTCATTTTTTTCGATTAGGGCTCATTTCAGTAAATTTTGAGTCAAAATAAATTAATTACTTTGCAATTAGGATATTTTTTGGGAAAAAAACTATTTAAAGCGTTACTCTTTGTAGGCAATAAAATATTTATTTCCCAATTTTTTGGACTGTGAATTGATGAACTTTTAATTATCGTGTGTGTTTATTGGATTGAAATGAATGGTTATTAGATTGAAATTTTTAATTGTAAAAATTAGAATTGGAATATTTTGGTGATGTAAAAATGTATTACTCTTCACTTTTATTTGAAAATTCGGACATGGTGTGAGGGTTGTGTCAAACTTCAAAATGATAAATATAACAACACAAGAATTTAATTTAATGTGAACTTAATTTCCGTTCAGAAAACAACACAACAACAAAAAAAAAGCCATGTAAAAAGGTACAGCGAACAATGTGCATTCTTTCCATAAACAAACAAATTAACAAACAAATTTCAAATATTAAATATAAAATTATTGAAAGAAAATAAATTCCAATCCTATACTCCTAAACCAGACATTGATCCTAATCGGCACCAATTCCCCTTCGAGAAAATTCTTTTAATAAATTTCAAGAAAAAAAGTTAAAAAACCTGTCAAAATTCCTGAGCTGAAAAAATTGACAAATTGGGAACACTAATAATTTGCCTAAATTGATTAGCTTAATTAACCTAATTAGGCCAAAATTGGGAATTGAAAAAATGAACACTAATAATTTTAGGGAGGCATGCTTTCAATTAATATTACTAGATAGTGTTATTGATTATTTAATTAATTCAAATTCGAAATTCCACTTCCCCAAAGCGTGCTGATCCAGTGAGTGATATGAATAAGCTTGCTTTTGCTTGGTTTCTTGCAAGTGAGGTCCATCCAGTTCTGTAGAACTGGAGATGGTTCTTAAGAATAACAAGATCTGGAGATCTTCGATCTTCTCGAAGGTTCAAAATCCAAACGTTGGAATCCGAACGTTGGAATCAACGCCCTTCTCTTTATATACGCCACATCAGAACATAAGGCCTCTACTCTCTCCTTCTTCCTTCCTAAAAGGTCTCTCTTTCTCCCATCAGACCACTTCTACCCTTTCCCCCATTAATGGCGACTAGACTCCTTTCCGTTAAGCCCTTCTCTTAAATGTAATTTATGGGTCTCTTATTTTCAACCCAATTAATGGCGACTAGACTCTAATATATCTCTTCCTAAGCAGAGCGAGAAGCCAGATTTCTTCCCTTAATCATGAGAATCAGTATAACAGATCGATTTTCTGGCAGATCGCGAACCAAACTACTGCAGCCTTGATCCGAGTCGTTGGATCTGGCAGATAGCGAGTTTAGCGAACTCCTAATCAGGTTATATTATACCTTGTGTCCTCTTCATGGTTGATTTAATTGTGAAAAACTTTCGAAAAGGCCCTAAATTGTTTAATTGAATTAACTATTTTTCTTAAACAGTCTTTATTGTGATCATCTAAATTAGTTCTTAAAGATATAGGGACTGTTTCTGCAATTTTCGACTCTTTTTGCCATTTAGGCACTGTATTTCTTGTTAAGTTCAGTGCAATTTAGCAATTTCTCCTTGAATTTACATACTGTGTTGCATAATTTAGGCAATTTCTTCTCATAGTATTAGTTTTTGCAATTTAGCCAAAACGCTTCAGCTTTTAAAACTGATGATGATTTTTGTTTCAATTTAGGCACAACACATGGCCATTTTTGTTTCAAATTTGCATTTGATAATTATAAGGATATATAATATTTTTTTTGTGTTTTAGAAGAGGCAAAAAGATAGCGAGGGGCAATTTGGTGAATTACAACCGAGGACCAAAATTGTGCTGGACACAGCCATTTAAGTTTCTGAGAAATTAATGTTCTTTCTCATCATAATCTCTTGACATACTACTTTTTGATCTGTATAAGGTAATTTTGAATTTTACCCATTTTTAATAATTCAATCTATTTTTTCAATTATTTAATCTAATTTGTTTTCACAATTGGTGCAGAAATGCAATAAATTGGATGATCGAATCGAATTTAGTAAGACATAAAAGTGCCAAATCTCAGGAGAAGAAATTTCAATGGGTCAGCAAAAGAAGAAATAATCTCAAGACAAGAAATCCAATCAATGTTGCATGTGTGTGTATCTCTCTGTCTTTGAGTATGTGCTTGTTTATTTTTTATTGTGTGTGTGTGTTTATTTCTGTATGTGCGTGTCTGTGTGTGTGCCTATGTATGTGTAACTGTGTGTGTGTGTGTGTTGTGTGACTGTGTGTGTGCGTGTGTGTGTGTGTGTTGTCCGGCCCAAAATAGGGTCGGGCCTCGGGAGGGGGTCCGGCCCAAAATAGGGGTCCGGCCCACGCGGGGCCTGGCCCGGGGGGGGGGGGGGGGGTCGGGCCCACGCGCGGCCTGGCCCGGGGGGGTCGGGCCCGGGAGGGGGGTCGAATCCTAACAAATCTTCAATTCTAAACGTAAATTCAAGTCCGATCAAAAGAAATAATACAATCTATTAATAATTCATTTTCCATTCTTTTTTCCCTTTTCTATGACGAAATAACAACGCGGGTCCTTATCCTATTTGACCGTCTCCTCTACGGCCACCTTCACCCATCAACGAGAAGTTAAGACTTAGAATTTAGAAATCAAAACAATAATTCCAATTTAATATTTGTTACCAATATCGTACTTGTTAACTCCAGTATTTCGCCGAACAATTTCATTATCCGTTTCTCCACTCAGAGACCATTTCCTTTATCGTGTGTATTTCACCGAGCACCTTGGCTACATCCTCTAATACCCGATTCTCCGCACCTTCGAGATTCCATGGCTAATGAGTACAGAGAAGAAGAGAGGTGAGTGATTTCTTTTGAGTGAGAGGACAAAGGTTTCCAGAAGATCAGGAAGTCCGGGACGTAACTAACGGTTCGGGTTTGAAGAAAAATGGGGTCAGGATCCTGACCATATATGATATTCATATATGTGATTATTGGGTCGGGTTTATTTGGAAGTGGATTTCCGTTGAGAGATAATATTGTGAGCTGTTTTGTAAATGGGCCGAATGGTCATTTAAATGTTCCATTATTATATATGGCTGGATTTGTATTTGACTGTGAAAGATAATGATATGCACAGTAGTGTATCAACTATCAAGTCAATGCAATTCCATGAAAATTTAATATTCAAAGAACTCTGCAGTATTAGTTATATGAGTCTTATATCTCATTAATTGACACGACGATGAACAAAAAAAACACATTATTAACAATTAATTAATATTATTCTTTCAAAAAAACAATTAATTAATATTAACTGAAAATTATTAATTTATATGTATATTACTAGTGTTGCAAAAAATGGTTTATAATACAGACTAGTCGGAGATTAATCTCATCATGCGACAAGTTAATGACATTTTTTCCATAGAAATCGATATATTCTATTTGGGCCGACTTGGACCCATTTTTTCCCTGTATTTTTTGAATTTTGACCGACCAAGTCCATAAATTATAATAAAGGTTTTAAAAAAAAATACAAGATTTTTAATCGTATTTTCCTGGTTCAAAATCACTTATTTAGTTATTTTACTACTGTTATGTTTATTTTTAATCGCATTTTCCATGCTGGCCTACGCCTTGATTCCAAATCTATAGGCACAGGGGCCGGACTTGCCCAAAGCCCTTTGGGCACAAAACATGTCCAAAGGGCTTTGTGCACAAAACAGCCCAAAGCCCTTTGGACTTACATAATCATATTTTTAATGCTTATATGGTTTTATTTTTGTTGTTTATATAATTTTATTTTTAGGTACCAATTGATCGGTACAATAATAAATTCATTATTTATCTTTTTTTTTTGAAGGAGGTTCGACAATGTGTCGAGTCCTCGAATATATTCAATAAAAAATGTGTTACAACAATACATTGGAAGGTGGATAGAGATACAAATTATCTAAGTCTACCTTCCTAGAATATCGTATTAATCTAGGCTACTTGTAACCTAAAGGACTAATCGCAGTACTTGTACCAGTCAATCGTATCTTGTAGAGCGTGATTGAAGACGTGAGTTGAAGATTGAGCTTTGTCGTTGAAGATTACGTCATTTCGGGATTTCCAGACATTCCATATGACTGCAAGCCAGGCAGTTTGCCATAGCTTGGTGGTGAGAGTCGTAGACCAGAATTCGAATGGATCTGATATTTCAGGTGGTGTGTCACAGATTCGGGAGTTGAAGCGGTTCCATATTTCTTTGGAGAATGCGCATTCGTACAATAAGTGTTTGGTTGTCTCTTCTTCTGTTTTACATAGGGGACATAGTTGGTTGTTTGGCCATCCCCTTAATTGCAACTTATCGCTCGTTAGTATGCGAGATTGAATGGCTAACCAACCGAAGAAACGCACTTTTAGTGGGGCTTTTGCTTTAAATAGCAGTGTGTTCCATAGGCATATAACTCCAGGGTTAATGAAGAAGGAATAGATGTTTCTGGATTTGAACGTTTGAGTTTGTTCACTACAACAGACTGGAGTATCAGCGACGAGTCCCCCTTATCAGCGACGGGCCGTCGGAAATAAAAATATAGGCAATGGGTTTTATGCATAATAAGGAAGATGGAGTAACGGTGCCGAACGACACTCCTCGAGAAGATTGTAAGCATAATAAGGACACATTTTGTTAGCTCAATTTTACTAATATTATGTTAATTTTATGCATAATTAAATCTTGTTATTTATCCATGCATCTTATAATATAGGCAATGGGTTTGGCCGAGGAGGCGCGTACCAGTGGCGAAGGCTGAGGAGGCGCGTACCAGCGGCGAAGGCTGAGGAGGCGGGGACCAGCGGTGAAGGCCGAGGAGGCGCGTACCAGCGGTGAAGGCCGAGGAGGCGCGTACCAGTGGCGAAGGCTGAGGAGGCGCGTACCAGGTGCGAGATGGACGATGAATCGGAAATGGGTTTGGCTCCACGAGAGAGGCTTCTGTTTTTTTGTTTGATTTTTGGAATTATTTTTGCAGGGATTTGCGGAGTGTTTGAATTGTATGTGTGTGTATTTGAGTTCGAGTGTTTGAATTGTAGTGTGTGTGTATTTGATTTCGAGTGTTTCAATTGTAGTGTGTGTGTGTGTGTGTGTGTGTGTGTGTGTGTGTGTGTGTGTGTGTGTGTGTGTGTGTATACTTGTATTGTGCGTAATGTGTTATGTGTGTATTGTGCGTAGTGTTTGAATTGTATCTGTGTATATTGCGTTTGTTATTTGTTTAATTTGTATGTTTAACATTAATAGAGTATATAATATAAAATGTGTGTATATATATAACAAATAATAAACATATAATATTATTAATTATATATAATATTAATTAAGTATTATTTATAATTAATTAAATATAATATTAATTAAGTAATTAAATATAACAGGCGATTAATAAAATATAATATAGGCTTCAGCGACGGGCCGTCGGAGAAGTCGTCAGCGACGGGCCGTCGGAGAAAATAAACCGTCGGTAATGCTAGTATCAGCGACGGCCCGTCGGAGAAAGTAACATCAGCGACGACACTTTTAGCGACGGTTGGCCATCGGTAATAGTTTTAGCGACGGTTTTTGGACTTTTAGCGACGGTTTTTGCCGTCGCTGATACCCAGTTTTGTTGTAGTGGTTCATTTGAGTCATCACTTGATGAGAGGGAGATGAAAGTGTTGTATAGGGGTACTAATTTAGCCAGGTCTTGAAGAAAGAAAGAAGAAATTCTTTTTTGTGAGATTGATGTCTGAGATAGGTCTCTTGAGTTATATAGCTCTACTAGCGTTTGAGACCAAAGAGATGAGTGTTCATTAATAGCATTGTGTATCCATTTCATCAAGAGAGCATCATTTTGTACCTTAAGGTTTGCTAAACCAAGACCTCCGTTGGATTTAGGTAGGGTGACTTAACTCCAATTGATGAGACAATGTCCTCCGAGACATTTTTGTTCACCTTTCCAAAGGAATCCTCTAGCTATGGAGTTGATTTCCTTGATGACCCATTGTGGTAGTTTTAGGACCTGCATGTAATGAACATGCATTGCGTTGAGCACATATTTGACCAACGTGAGTCGTCCACCTGATGATAATAGGAGGCCTTTCCAAGAGGAAAGTTTATTTCTCATTTTTTGGATGAGGGGAGCAAAAGCTATTTTTGTTGGTTTTCGGATAGAGAGTGGTATTCCGAGATATGTTATTGGAAGGGATGTTTTGGAACATTTGAGGATATCTGAGAGAACATTGTGAAATTCATTTGGTATTGCGATAGGTACGAAGGATGTTTTTGCCCAATTTATTTGAAGTCTGGATATCTCGGAGAAAATATCTAGTGCGTGAGATATGATTTTGAGGTTAGTCGGCCGCGCTTCAATGAAGACTATCGTATCATCAGCATATTGCATGGCTTTGGGTGCAAATTTCATTGGAACCGATAGGATTGGATTTAGAGCTTCTAATAGTTTTTGAAGTGCGTCTACCACTAAGTTGAATAAGAGCGGAGATAGGGGGTCCCCTTGTCGTAGTCCTCTGAGATGTTCAAATAAAAAGCCTCGTTGACCATTTATTCGGACTCTAGATGAAGATGAGGAGGTTAGTAGCTTAATCCACTTTATCCATATTTCAGGAAATCCCCTGGTTGATAGTAGATTATATAAGAAATCCCATGAGACTGTATCAAATGCTTTTCGAAAGTCTATTTTGAGCATGATTGATGGTGTTTTTGTTTTATGCAAGTGTGAGAGGATTTCTCTTGTGGAGATAAACATCTCCGCTATGGATCTTTTACGAATAAAAGCGGCTTGTTTATTTGAGATAAGGTTTGGGAGGATGGGTTGTATCCTGTTTGATAGGAGTTTTGAGATGATTTTCGAGATAGGGGTAATGATGCTAATTGGTCTAAACTCTGACATGTCCATAGCATCCGCCTTCTTTTTTATTAAAGAGATATCCGCAAAGTTTATCCTTTTCATTTCTCCACTAGTAATAGAGTTGTTGTGAAATGAATCACAAATCGATAATATGTCTTCTTGTAGGAAAGACCAGTATTGTTGGAAGAATTCGGAAACAAATCCATCTGGGCCCACTGACTTTCCTTTTGCTAGCGACATAACCGTTGTTTTGATTTCTTCCGTTGAGAAGGGTAGAGCTAGGTGAGAGAGGTTCTCATTAATAGTTTGTGAGTATATTTTTCGCAGTAATAGAGATGAGAGTTGGGATTTTGTTTGATTCCTAGTTCCTAGGAGGTTATGATAGTATGTAGAGAAATGACTGAGTATAAGAGCCGGTGATGTGATGATTTGATTGTTTATTTTAATGGCCGAGATAGTAGATTTTAGTTTCTTGTATGATGCGACTTTGTGGAAGTAAGTCGTGTTATTATCACCTAGTTTTAGCCATTTATTGGAGCTTCTTTGGCGCCATTTTTCCTCAGAGATCGAGGTTAAGTCCACGATCTTAGCGCGGATATCTAGTCTTAATGCGCTCTCAGCAAAAGTTAGGGATCTAGATTCTTCTGAGATGTCTAATGCGCGAAGAACCTCTTTCGCTGATGATAGGATAGGGTTAATGTTTTTGAATTTTTCATTAGCCCATTGGCATATTTGCTTTTTGGAATTTTTCATTTTTTGTATGAATGACTTAGCCGGTGTTAGAGAGATACTCGGAGTCCATATTTGCTCAATGATTGGGGTGAGGTCTTGGCATTTTAACCAATGAGTTTCAAATTCATTATTTATCAGTGACTGGTACAAATAACAAATGTAAGGATAAATGCTTATCTCACTCAAAGGCGAAGTGATGATTCGAGATGAATCTGGCATAGTGATTCCAAAGGTGAAGTTATACATGCATATTTGAATCTGGCATAGTATGCATAGCTGCATAAACCATGTATCCATATTTCAAATTCATAAGTTCTGCAAGTAAATATCGTAGACTTATATCCGCATTCATATATAGTGTTTAGTTAATGACATACATACTTGCTCATTTGTTCATGGACTATACTTAATTGAAATACATGTATCAGTTAAAATAATATAGAGTGGAGATAATTCCGTCCATTGAAATTGAAAGAAGAGAGACGAGGCAACAGAGAAGAGCAAGTTTCCCCCCATTGAAACCGAGAGAGCAAATGAGGCAAGGCCCAATGATCAGGATTAGGACTATTAATAATTCCATGCTCACTATTTAACTTGTGATTTTTTCTTCCTCTATTTTTGTTCTTTGCTGGATGCAAGAAACAATTGATCGGTACAAATTATATACAAATGAAATTGGCAACGACAATAATCAAGATCTGCAAAACATGTTGGTAAAAATTAACAAGTTAAAATAATCATTAGTATTATTGCAAAACATGTTGGCAACGACAAATAAATGTTAATTAGCAATGATTATGATAATTGCATACCAAGTGATTTTTCCTCATGTCGAAGGTGCACAGCCTCGTCATACAGGGCGTCGAAACCCTAAAACACAAAAAAATAAACCGATTTGGAGTACATGTTAATTACAACAACAAAATAAAAATACTCGTACAAAACATAAAAAACAGAAGAAAAAAAAGTACGATTTTTTTTTACAACGAATCCGCGCGGGTACCATGCTAGTTGACTAGAATTTTATAAAGTGATATAATTTTGAAAAAAAAAAAGATAGAAACAATACCGATGATTAAAAGTTGAACATTAATTTCAATAAAATAAAATATGACTGATTAAAATTTGACAAAAATATTTAATGTAGATTAGTTTTTCACGTGTGAAGTTCGCACGTACTAAAAACTAGTATAATAAAATTGGAAGTTTGAAGATTTGTATGTCAAACTCAAAGCCATGTATATTCAAGAGGGGTTTACACTTTACATCTAGGTTGAGTTTAAATCTTCTTGGTATACACA
The DNA here is from genome assembly GCA_946800325.1 of Luzula sylvatica. Taxonomy (NCBI): domain Eukaryota; kingdom Viridiplantae; phylum Streptophyta; class Magnoliopsida; order Poales; family Juncaceae; genus Luzula; species Luzula sylvatica. The sequence goes on along the minus strand of OX326961.1, from coordinate 15,980,886 downwards.
AACAACACACATTAAGGTTAATTATTATTTCTTATAGCATAATCAAAAACCGTAATTAATGTTACTGACTTTAAATAAATAAATAATGAAAATGTGAATCCACATAAACAAAGCGTTCATATATACCCCTTTACAAAACATAATATTACAATTACAATTACAATATAATTTATAATTAAAAAAAAGGTTATATTTCAAGTATATGAGATGAGACTATCTTCATACATATACTGAACTAAAATATTTTATACATATTTTTCGTTGCATTTTTTTTTTTGTTACAAGTGATTTTGTACGTAACAAAAATGTTGTCTATTATCTCCAATAAAAATATTATAAAATTTTGTTTATTTTTAATTATTATAAAAGAATAATAACTGTAACTTAATTACATTCTTATTATTATTCGCATTATAGTTAATTGCAACAAAAATAGATATTATGCGTCTAATTATATTTTATTTGTAGGTCGAGTGCAATAGAAGAAGTATTATCTATTTTAAGTTAATTGATTTTCCAATATCAAGATTCAATACGATTTAATTTTAATGTCAGAAAATCTAATCATATAACGTTACCAAAATCTAATCTAATTTTAAAGTTAACATAATTTTCCAGCTTTAACAAAATATAATTACAACATTATAAAATTTTCCAACTTTAACAAAATATAATTATAACTGTCATGTAATCTTTCATCGTAAAATATTTGTAATGATAATTAATTTTCCAATGTTAATATGATTTATTTTTCAAGTTAACTAATCTAATTACGTAACATTAACAAAATCTAATTATAACAACACCAAATCTAATTTGAAAGATAACACAATTTAGTAATTTACCAACGTTAATAAAATGTAATAACGGTCACATAATCTTATAAATGTTAAATCAAATAAACATGGTTCAGTCAATGAGCTCATAGCCTACTTGATTGAGTGTGAGCCATAAAAAATCATATGTTGTGAGAGATTGTGAATTCGATTTTCATTGACATTAATTGATGGAGGATATATTAACCTTCTCCTTTTATTATAAAAATAAAATAAACATGGTTCACGGCTTGACCTTTCAATGAATTGGATGTCCTTGATATTATGGTGCGTATACTAATCTGCATACCACGTTCAGGAAATTAAATTGTAGTATTTCTTAAGAGGATTGATTAATTATTTATAATTTGCACATGCACATATAAGTAATCTAAAAATCAAATTATGTAGTTAAATTATAGTAAGAAAATCCTCGTACATAAATAAAAATTATATTGGCGTGTTTAATGCTCCTAATAATATTGTCAACTATTAATCTTTGACATATGAACATACTAATATATTAAAAACTTAAAATACAATTATACATACTCTTGTTTGTAAATTTCACAACATTATTTTTTATTTTTATGTCTTTACTTTTATTAAGTAATGAGGGGTGTTATTTGCTGCTCATTTTAATTGTACCGTCAAATCTTAAAAATGGGATGAGGACGATTTTAATCATGATTAACTCAGATTGGTCAAATTTTAACTATTGTTAGCTTTCCGTTTTATTAAATTAGAAAACTCGACCCATTTTTTTTGGTAAAGAGAAAGAGATCTTATCATTCTCCAGAGTCCAAACTGGAATGGAGAAACTAGAATATAAACATTTCCGTTCATTAAATAATATAATTGAAGGGGTTTATATCGAAATAATATGAGATTGTTTTTGGGTGATGCTATTGCAAAAACTAACATGACTAAATTGAGAGAGCGATTTCAAATTTTTTTAATCAAATGATCATTATACACCTATTTATGATGAATTGATGATTGTTATTTATTATATTTATATATTATTATTTATATCTTCCATGAATAATACAAAAATATTTTTTCTAATATTATGAAAAAATCAAATCTAACCAATATATATTAATTTTCATATTTAAATATATATGACATGTTACAATTTAATTATTTTTGTATGATGAAAAAATTAAGAATAAAAATATTTTTTATATATGAAAGATTTTATTCGCATGATTTATGAAAAATGATAAATTAATAAATAAATGTAAAAAATATTAATCATCAATTCATCATTAACAGGGGTATAACGGTAATTTGATAAAATAAAATTGAAATCACTCTCAATTTAGTCATGTTGGCTCTTGCAATAAACGCCACAAAAAAAATTTCTTAACCTTTTTTTTCTTTTTCTGATTATGACTTATAAGTATATGTAAAGACGAATGAGAGAACTCATTGTATTCTCCGTTTCGGTTTCATTTGGAAAATTAAATGACTGTCAATTTGCTTGTAAATGACATTTAATAATAAACGGAATGTTTCAAATCTCTTTTTGATATCTCGCAAATTCTTTTACGGACAGATTAAGAGAAATATATTTTTGAGTACGAAAGAAACGACTCTGAGGGAGAGAAAGAGATGGAGCAAAAAATGAGTTCTCTCATTTCTTCACATACAGAAGATTTCTCCAATAGCAACGGAGTTTGTTATCTATATATTTGTCATGTATTTTTCGCAAAAAAAATATATATTTCTTGTGTTTGAAATTTATATCTTTCACAGCAATTTGTCCAACAGCAAATTTGTCAATTTTGTTAATTTCTTCACATCATATTTTTTTTTTAGTGCGAGAGAAGCAACAAATTGTTTTGTTTCACTAATTTAGGTTTTCTGCAAATTAGATATTAAGAATCAAGATTGAATTGGTTTGTTTCTCTATTTTGTTAAGATTGAATTTGTTGTTGCTGAATTGGATTCCAATTAGACTAGTTTTTAATGCAAATTAATTATGATCTTAATTGATTTTTTTTTTAGTTTTATGATCTTAATTGATTGTTAAATAAAATGATTGATAATTAGATATGATATAAACTCACATGTATTATTTTATTATTACTAAAATTGTATTGTTGCATGTTTTTCAATTCTGATTATTTTCACATCAAACTATTGCATGGTTATTGAAATTGGATTGTTTACTCGGTAGGTAATAGTGGGTAGTACCAATTTCCTTTTTAATTCTTCTTCTATTCTAATCGGTTTAATATTAGTCTACAAATAACATTGATACATTTTTTTTCCTCTTCTTATTTACTTTTTAGAATTTGTAAATAATGTTATAATATTAAAAAAAAAAGTTTCTGTATTTAAAATTTATGTAATATTTTTAATTGTATTTTTTTACTATTTAACTAGTTATTTAACTAATTATATTTTGTAATGTAATTACATACATGAGCAACTTTGATCAAAAATTGAGGATATTTTGGTCATTTTATTATTTTGTATTAGTTTATTACATCTTCTTCTTCCATTGATGTGCCGAACATACGTGGAATAAAATATAATTGTTGACTAGTCTCTCTTCCATTATTCCTCTATTCCATATGTCGCTGATTGATATTATATTTAATGATAAATATTAAGAACTATTGATGATCTTATATGGGCCCACACAAAACACAAAGGATTAAGATACCTCTCTAGAAAGATCATCCATTGAGAATTAGTTGTAAAATTAAATTATGTTAAATTGGAATATTTGTTATCTTAAGAGTATTTAATGCCATTAAACACAAAGGATTAGAAATGCCATTAAATACTTTTAGAAGAGCAAAACTTGCTGCAAAAACTGTCCGGCTTTGCTGAAAATAAATATGAAAAAAATATGTAATTACGTATAGGAGACATGTACACATACATGGTATTACTTAGGTTTTTATAGGATTATTGGACTCACCTGATATTTCTTATATGTATAGGGGTATACATGATATTTCTCGGTATGCAGGGGCACCAGGGTTACTTGAATCGAGTTTGTAATCATCAAATTTCAGCCAAAAAAAACCATACATTCCAATATCAATTGTTCACTAATTAGAGAATATTTACAAAATGGAAAAAGTACCTTAACAAGTTAAAATCACAAACGAATCGCAGTTTGTACCAATAGAGTCAAGATCGCTGAGACAGATTGAAAACTGCACTAAATCATGCACAGATTGAAGACGAATCAAACAAAAATCAACAGCACAACAAACTGAAGCGAAAAATTCAAAGCATAAAAAATTCAATGTGCAACAGTGGCACCATTTAAAAATTTCCGAAGAAAGAAACTCATGGAAATAATTTGCATTCAAATTACAAACACAAATACAAAATACTTTAAAAAAGAACAAGATTGATAATACTAACATGCCATACATCAAAAGGAAACATTCATCAGATACGATCTTAACTTTTAACCAATACTAATAACTATTCAACTGCTACCTATTTTATCGCGAAGGTCCTTCAAAATCGAAGGACAAATTCGAATCAAATAATCAAATCCATCGGCAATCATAAAATCACTGAGATTCATCGACGCAACGACAAATTGAAGATAAGCATCTTTAAGTTCTGCGCACCAATGCCTCACAGCAAAAGCCAAAGTAGTTGCTATATTCGACTTTTCGACATTCTTATCCAACAAATCTGCACAAAGCATTTTCTACCTTCCTAAACCATATCTATCAGCAGCTACTAGTAAACGCTGAGTAATCGCAATCGAATTACTGTTACTAGATATGGACTCCGGCAAAGAATCTGTGTAAATAAAATGTAGCATGGCCTTGAAAACAGGAGCTTCCATCTCCATTACCTTTATTTTACCTCCCCTCATCACATTCGTCTCACCGAAAAGTTGTGCTTTGAAAACAGGTGATCTCGCAGCAAGTATACACCTATGAGCAGTGAAAATTTCGCCATTTACTTCGAAAAATACATCAACACCCTCTTTGCTTATTGGAGGTGTTAGGTATACCTAATTAGTGTTATGTAAGCATGATGTATATGTGGTAGGTAGCCTAATTATAGAGATTATTGTAAAATATTAGGTAAAGGGACAACATTATAAAAAAGTCTCATACCATTGTAATTAAACACACAAATCAATATATTCTCTTTTATTTACTTTGTCTTGAATTCTATCATGGTATCAGAGCTTACAAAGAAGAGTGTCTTGGAAGTGTTCGAGGAAATGTTTGCGTCTTGGAGGTGTTCGAGGAAATGTTTGCGTCTTGAAAGTGTTTGAGGAAATGCTTCTATCCTCCCTTGCTCCAAGAATGGCGCGTATAGATCCGTCAAGAAGAAGAGGATGTGGCAGAGGAGTGGAGACACGTCGAGAAGTGGTGAAGTCTTGCCGAGAGAGGCCGAGACCAAGATCACCAAGAATCGTTAAGAGAGGCTCCGTTCGTGCTTGTCTCTTGCTTGATTCAAGTCTTGAATGGAAATCTAGAACCTTGCTCTTGATACCATGATAAAATTCAAGACAAAGTAAATAGAAGAGAGTATATTGATTTGCACCCGAATCGAGGTACCAACCATCGGAAGAGGCCGGAAGCGAGTGTTCGGCAATATTCGCTTGCACCCTTTTGAGAAGTTTTTGAAGCTTGTAGCACTCCGAAACTTCGTGGTTCGGTTTGCCACAATATTGACACGTTTTAGTTGGTTCGTTGGAGGTGCTTTTGGCGCCTCGATTTTTGCTTCGATTTTTATTTCGCACATTTTGATTTTTTGAGTATTGCGCGGCAAAGGCTTCTATCATCGGTTTGTAGGCTTCATGTCCTTGGCCCGTATGTTGACCCATGTAAGAATTTGGATCAAAAAAGGGATTAGAAACCAATCCATTTGAAGAAATAATACCTTGGGTATTTGATGACTGAGATTGGCCTGCTAAAATCTGGACCATAGCATGCATCATAGCCCCTGGAGCTGGCTCGACAGGAGAAGAAGGATGCTAGTGCGCACTGGAGGTGGTCGCCATACTTCCCTTTGACGCTATGAGCGATGTTCCGTGCGTGGAGTCGTCGCCAGGGAGAAGCTCGAGGATCCTTTGTTCTTGACTTAGCAGGGGACCGTAGAGCTCTGTGAGAGTAGGCAGAATAGGTCTCGTCATTAAGGCGGACACAAAGCCATCAAATTCATGACCTAGACCTCGCAAGATGGAAAGCGGAACCAAGAAGTCCGGCACTGCAAAACCAAGAGTGGCGAGTCGATCGGCGTGACTTTTCATCTCTCGATAAAACTCCGCGCACGATTTGGATCCCTCCTTGCCAGTGGGGAGCTTGGAGTATAGTTCAAGGAGATGACCGGTGGTGGTTGTATTGGTGGTTGTATTGTAGAGTGCCTTCAATTGAGACCACACTTGAGCGGTAGTTTCGCAATTCAACACTTGAGTGTTACAATTTTCGGCCATGGTGGATTGAATCCATCCAAGCAAGAAAAGATCTTGTTGGAGCCATGCGAGATATGCGGGATTGGTCTTAAATTGCGCCTCTTGTTGAAGCAATTTGGGTGGAATGTCGTTGCCTTCAAGAAAATCGGTGAGACCGTAACCACCAATCAAGCCCCGGATTTGATTGGACCATACCAAGTAATTTGACGGAGAGTTGATTAACCCCAACCGAATTTAAAAAACCCGGTACCAACTGATTTTAAAAATCAACTCGTTTGATTAGATTAATTATACAGTTAAGGACGAATTTGAAATCAGCAAAAAATTAGATATCAACTAATCTCCTAATTTTACCTCCATATTCACTACTCATTAGTTGGTATATATTTAATTAACATGATAATTAACTAACACATATTATATAATTAAAAATTAATTAATATACAATAAAAGTTCATTTCAATTAATAAATTTAAATAAGTACTAATTGATTATTAATTATGTATTTTTTAAATTATCATACTATTTAAATTTATCTATTATAATATATCGAAGAGATGGGAAAATTTTGGGGCAAAATAAAATTCTTACTTTTTTTAGTTAACACACTTAAATAACAAGAACAAAGTTATCTTTTTACTTTGCTCCAAAAATTTCCAATCACGGGCCCTACGGTTCGTTCGAACGAACCAATTTCTGGAACTTAACTTTACATAATCATATTATGTACTTAATTAAATCCATGAACATTCATGTTCATATATCTTTATGTGTATACTTTTATTGTTGATCCAAAATTGTATTTTCTTCAGCAAATTGAATTGCATCATTTATTAGTTTCCCTGATTTAATCTCATCCGCCCAAAATAAAGAAGGTCCTACAGTACAATTTCCCGTTATATTTTGTTAGAGAAATTATATTTTGTTATACTGTTGTGATAAGGAAAATGTTTGACATCTCCTAGTACTCTCCCCCACAATTCTTGATGGCGTGAATATGATTTAATACCTTAATTTTTAATACATTAATATATGATTTGCGACTTGAATGAAATGTTAAAGCATAAATTAACATATTTAAACCATAAAATTAGGATGTCAAATCATAAATTAAGTTGTAAAATCAAATTTTAAAAATTATGTCATGTGATCAATAATTGTGGGGGAGAGTATTAGGGGATATGCATCGCTACTCTTCTGATAAACATTTATGTTAGCAAGGGTTCCTATTCTTTAAAAGGAAATTATATTTGTTCGCACAAAAGTGAGATAAATATTCTCAATGACATCATCGACGGTGTGTTAATCGGTTCTTACCTATGATAATCTTAATTAAAATTATTTTTTTGTTACTTTTTATGTTTGTTAATTGCAATGCACCTATCACATTTTATTAAAATTAAATTTTCAATTCAATTAATCATTAATCTAATTAACGTGATGGTCATTGAGGAGGTTTATCTCACTTTTTTGGGACAACATATATGCCCTCTTCTATACTCTTCTATAAATAGCATATCAAATCATGTTGCAAAGGTTATGATCTATGTATTTTTCATTTCCAGTCAATACAAGGTTATTTTGTTATACCGTTACACCCACTTTTTTCTTAAAATTCTAGAAAACTAGTAAGGAGCGCATCATGATCTTTACAAATTCATTATTAGTATATTTATCATTCTTAATTTAGAAGTATCCAGATAGACACTATTTTATCGGTCCTCTCACTAGAAAAGGGTCTTTTTAAAATCCAGTGTTTATCTAAAGTTAAACCATATCCAATAGAAGTAAAAGCTCCATTAATCATGGGGTGTTGTCAGTCAACAAGAATAGATCAACCCAAAATTTCTCAAAGTAATAGCAGTAGATCACTTTCTTCTGAGCTTCGGTATAATTGGTCTGATCTTCCCGAAGACATTCTTCGCCTCACGTCAACTAAACTTGCCGGCATTATCGACATAATGCATCTCCGTGCCGTCTGTAAAAACTGGTGCTCTGCGATATCGCCACCCGCACCGCTCGCACGACCACCATGGGTATTCTTAGACGATCATCACATACCAAAAAGCTTAAAATTTCTCTCTCTCGATCGTTCTGATTTTTGTATTAATTTACCAGAAGTCGAGAACATGCAACTGGTTGGTATTACGTACAATTATATGGTCTTATTAGATGAGACCAAGAATGCCATGTTTCTCGTAAACCCAATTACCGGTAAAATAAATCCTCTTCCACCTTTTCCTCGAAAGTATCCACGTGCCCGCTTTATGGAAGTGGACCCAGTCCAAAGCTCGAACACTATAATTATTCGATCGCGAGCAAGACAAAATTTATTTTTACTTATATGTCAACCTGGTGACAAAGAATGGAAGATCGTACGAGTTCCATTTCTGTATTTTGAGTGCGCATATTTTAACGGTTTGTACTACATCCACAAATTACACGAGATATTAGTTTTCGAACTAAACACCGGTGCCATGGTGGATCGTCTATCGCATCCTTTGGACATCCCAATGCGTCATAGGTACATCGATAATTAATATTATTCACTTCGCATTGTATAAAATATAAATTTAGAAAGAAAAAAAAATATTGATTATATATATTTGTGATGTAACAGGTTCAGTTACCTGATTGAGAGTTTTGGAGAGCTTATAGGAGTTTGTAGAAACCAAAGATGGTGCGATTCTGTCAAGGAATATCGTTTCGGCATCTTCAGACTGAACAATGAAGAAGGAGCTCTAGCCAATAATAAATGGGTCAAGATTAACACCATAGAAGATAGAATATTATTCCTAAATTTTAGAACTGGATTCTGTCTCAGAGTTAATAATTTTCCAGGATTGGAAAAGAACAGTATCTATTTTGTCAGTGCTAAGTGTTTCTCTCCCCCTGTATCTTTCGACCTTTGTAGGTATGATATCACGAAAGGTAGAACCGAAAAATTGAAACGCGTCAATTCTATGCTCGCATATTGGTTTTTTCCTAGTTTACGATAATTCGCAGGATCTGTTTTATTGTAATATCTTGGTTACTAAATGAGAGCCTTGTTATAATATTCTTGATTATAAGGTTCTCTGATGTTGAAATTCATATTCTTGTTTGAATTTAGAAAAAGAAAAGAGTTTAAACGAAGAGATTAAATTTTGATTATCTTTCTTAATTGCTTGATTTACACAGTATCACTTGTCATCTATTTATTACAGAAATTATTTTGCACACTCGATAGAACTTTTTCCGCGGGAAATGGCCCATTTTGGATTTAGGGTTTGGGGAAATGTAGTATTCAATATTGATTATATTATTGTATTATATTATTTTATTAATATTAATATTAACATTATATTATATTATATATATTAATATTAAAGTATTTTTGTGATATAGGAATTTTATAAAAACTAAAAGAATATCTTCATTTACATGATTGTCTTTTTGAGCGGGAAATGGCTTGGTACCACAATGGACAAATTTCACCACTAACATATTTTTTTGCGGGAAATGTATTATTCGATATTATATGATTAATTGTGATATATTACTAAAAAAATAATTTGTGCTACTCCATAGTACTTTTTGAGCGGAAAATGTACTATTTAATATAATATTATATTATTTTTATTAATATTAATATTAATATTGTATCATATTAAATAGTAATTTGAGCGGGAAATATAGTCTTCAATATTATATTATAATATTTTAAATATTTATGATGATATTATAGTATTATTTGTGATATATGAATATAAAAAAAAAAAAATCTTAAATTACATGATTGTACTTTTCGAGCGAGATATGTACTATTCAATATCATATTATATTATATATTTAAATATTAATATTAATATTATATAATTATCTGTATATTATTTAATATTTTATTTTTGACTATTTTAGCCCGAAAATCTTTTTTTATAAGAATAATATTCGAAAATTAATATAATTTATATTAAAAAATAATATTTATGTTGATAATATAATATATTAATTACAATATTTGATGTAATATTATTAAAAAATATATACATAAAATATATACATAAAATAACGAATTTTATTTAATAAGAAATTATATTGGTATTACATTAATAATATAATAATATTAATTTTTTATAAAAAAATAGATTATATTTTTTTACTTTATAATTATGATACAATAATATTAAATAAATATGATTTATAATTATATTATTTCCGAATAAATGTTTGAATTTATAGAAAAGGAGTGGCTCGAAAAAAAACAAAAAAATCATCGGATTTTATAAATCCCGACCCAAAAAAAACCAAAAAGCACATCAGTGAGTAATTATTATTTCTCTCTTTTAGTGGCTAGGTTTATAAAACCCTCATCCTTCTTTCGGCTTTTTATGGACTGAGTTTATAAAACCCGCTTTTATAAGTTAATTATTATGAATTAATAAAATCGTAGTTAATTAAGGATTAATACAACTGATTTTTAATACCCGCTAATTAGTTAAGTTTAAAGGTCTGGACATTTTAAAACCTGATGGTATTAGTTTCGACCAAACTAATCATCTTTTCCGCTAATTAGTCTGATAATTAGTCCAGTTTAAAGGTTAATCAACCAAACTAATCATTTTGTCCACCTCATCAAGAGTGTTGAGATGAGATGAGGACATGATATAGAGTTGGGGTATGGTCAATTGTTAGAGGATGTTTCGACCAAAGCATTGGTCGGAACATCCGTCATTGATTGTTAAGACTATACACGAATATGGGCAGATCTTAGTAGGGTCCGGAAGGGTCGGGGCATACTCTTCCCGTATAAGATTTTTGTCAAACAATATATTTTATCAGTATAACATTATAAATTCTACTGTGCCACTCCCAACTTGCAGTGTAATTTTAAATGATTTTTTATCCCCCCTCCCCCAAATTTTTTTACAAATAACAGTCGAGGCCCGCCAATGTATTTTTTCTTAGGGAAAATTTATCCTTCCCCAAGAACCCATCATCACATCCTCTATATCCCTAATTAACACATTTAATTAACTGATAATTAACAACAGACACTCGATTAACGATAAATTAATATTAATTATTAATTGTTAATTCATGTGTATGTTAAATATATATTAATTAATTATTAATTTGTTAATTATCAGTTAATTAAGTGTGTTAATTAGGGATATATAGGATGTGGTGATGGGTTATGGGGGAAGGGTAAATGGCCTCTTTTTCTTATTACAATTTTCATTAATTCCTGCCTTTTTTTTAGAAACTTAGGGCCTGTTCGGCAAGGGTGGAATAGAGTGGAATAGAGGAATAAATGAGTTAATCCACTCTATTCCAGCCGAACAAGAGTGGAATAGCATGGAATAAAAATATGGAAAAGATGATTATCTCTATTCCATGTTTGAGATGGAATAGCTCTATTCCGCGGATTAGCGAAATATTTAGACCAAATTGCCCTCGTTAATAATAATAATAATAGTATTATTATTATAACAATAATTATTATTATTAAAAAAATAATAATGATAATAATAATTATTATTATTATAATATAAAAATAAGAATAATAATTACTATTATTATTATAATAATAATAATTGTTATTATTATAATAATAATAATTACTATTATTATAATAATAATAATAATAATAATAATAATAATAATAATAATAATAATAATAATATTACTATAATTAATATTATTATAATAATACTTAATATTATTTTAATTATTATAATAATAATTATTATTATTATAATAATTATAATAATTATTATTATAATAATTATAATAATAATTATAATTATAATAATAATAATATTACTATAATTAATATTATTATAATAATACATAATATTATTTTAATAATTATTATTATAATAATTATAATAATAATTATTATAATAATAATAATAATAATAATAATAATAATAATTAATATTATTATTATAATAAAAATAAGAATAATAATTATTATTATTATAATTATAATAATAATAATACTAATAATAATAAATAATAATAATAATAATAATAATAATAATAATAATAATAATATTTCGAAAATAAGAATAATAATCATGATTATTATTATTATAATAATTAATTATAATAATAATATTAATATTATTATTAATATGATTTGATGTTATTAATACTATTAATATACTAGGGGTATTTTGGTCATTATCAATATCTATTCTCTTAAACCTATTTTCTTATTTCATTAGTTTTGCCGAACGACTTTGGAATAAAATGGTTTAAATTCTATTCATCTATTCCTCTATTCCTCTATTCCACCCCTTGCCGAACGGGCCCTTAAAGAATCCAAATAAAAACTCGGAAGAGATGGTTCATTGTTAAGGGTGGTTGTATTTTGTTATAGTGTTATGATAAAACAGTTCCAATTCTATAAATAGCATATCCAATCATGTTAAAAAGGTTATGATCTATGATAATTGATAAACCGTTACCCCCATTTTTTTCTTAAAATTCTAGAAAACTAGTTTATTAAGGAGCGCATCAGGATCTTTACTATATATATCATTCTTAACTTAGAAGTATCCATTTAGATATTTTCTTCCTGTTAGCCAGATGGTGAATTGTTTATTATCTGCTTAAAAATTATATCGGCCTTCTCACTAGAAAAGGATTTTTTTAAACTCCATTGTTTCCAATAGAAATAAAAGCTCCATTAATCATGGGGTGTTGTCACTCAAAAGGAAAAGATAAATCCAAAATTCCTCAAAGTAATGGCAATAAATCACTTTCGTCCGAGCTTCGGTATGATTGGTCTGATATTCCCCAAGACATACTTCGCCTCGCGTCAACTAAACTTGTCGGCATTATCGACATAATTCATCTCCGCAACGTCTGTAAAAACTGGTGCTCTGCAATATCGCCACCCGCCCTACCACCTTGGGTATTCTTAGACGATCATCGCATACCAAAAGGCTTAAATTTTCTCTCTCTCGATCGTTCTGATTTTTGTATTGATTTACCAGAAGTCGAGAACATGCAACTGGTTGGTATTACGTACAATTATATGGTCTTATTAGATGAGACCAAGAATGCCATGTTTCTCGTAAATCCAATTACCGGTAAAATAAATCCTCTTCCACCTTTTCCTCGAAAGTATCCACGTGCCCGCTTTATGGAAGTGGAACCAGTCCAAAGCTCGAACACTATAATTATTCGATCGCGAGTAAGACTACTTATATGTCAACCTGGTGATAAACAATGGAAGGTCGTGCGAGTTCCATTTCTTTTTTATGGGTGCGCATATTTTAACGGTTTGTACTACATACACGAATTACACACGACATTAGTTTACGAACTAAGCACCGGTGCCACGGTGGCTCGTCTATCGCATCCTTTGGAGATCCCAACGCGTCAAAGGTACAACAAAAATATTACTAACTTCATTATATAAATTTACATTATATATTGATTATATATATTTCTAATGTAACAGGTTCAGTAACAGGTTCAATTACCTAATTGAGAGTTTCGGAGAGCTTATAGGAGTTTGTAGAAACCAAAGATGGTGCGATTCTGTCAAGGAATATCGTTTCGGCATCTTCAGACTGGACAACGAAGAAGGAGCTCTAAATAATAAATGGGTCGAGATTAATACTATCGAAGATAGAATATTATTCCTAAGTTTCAGAACTGGATTCTGTGTCAGAGTTAATGATTTTCCAGGATTGGAAAAGAACAGCATCTACTTTGTCAGTGCTGCTAAGTGTTTATCTCCCCCTGTATCCTTCGACCTTTGTAGGTATGATATCACGAATGGTAAAACCGAAAAATTGAAACGCGTCAATTCTATGCTCGCATATTGGTTTTTTCCTAGTTTACGATAATTTGCAGTATGTGTTTTATTGTAATCTCTTGGTTACTAAATGAGAGCCTTGTTATAATATTCTGGATTATAAGGTTATCTGATGTTAAATCTTGATTATTTTTCTTGATTAAATCTTGATTTTTTTCTTAATTGCTTGATTTACACAGTACCACTTCTCATCTATTTATACAACTGCTCTCTCAATCTAAACCGTTAATCTATAACTGAATTGATCTAAGCCACAAATAAATTGACGGCATCTTCATCTCCGGGAGCGATTCCAAGAACTAAAAAGGAAAAAGTAAACAAAAACTCACATAAAAAAAATTATTAGTAAAAATGGATTGTGAAATTACATCAGCAAGTAACAAATTACATGAACGAGATCTACTTTGTTATATCAAAAGTATTCAGATCGGCATGAATCTACATAAAATTAGATCGATATAAAAGTAATACAAAAAAATGAGGAACGGAATGGTAAACCTTGATCTGCGAGCTTGATGGCTTGCGCAAACTCATAATTCTGCACGTGACGACTGAGAGCGGTGGACATATCCTCTAACGGATGCGGCGGGGCAGTGCTCGCTGGAGTTGGCATCTGCAAGGTGATTGCAATGTAAGAAAGGAGTATATTACCGGGTCGGGGTCAATTAGGGTTGACATTTAGTTAATTACTATGTTACGCGGATACTTCTAAAATACATAACTATCTGTAGAATACGGATGCGGGTGCGATACGGCGGAAATATTTCAAGATATGGTGGGATACAATTGGGAATATTTCTGGGATACTCCATTTAGAGGAAACATCTCGTACAAAAAAAAAGGCTCAACTTTTGAAGTTCGGTGGGTAATAATTCAAAAATTATATGAGTAACATCTATCCCCGATCGTTTTTACGGGCGAACTTTCAAAGTTTGACCTTTTTTCTTTTGTTTGCTCAATTTTAATGATATTCTATTATATTTATTTATCGTAAAATTATAATACTATTATATAAACATATAATTTAACATGAAATTCAACGGCAACAGATACGTATTGGATTATTTTAATATTAAAGTTTCAAGAAATACATTTTCAATGTTGCAAGATACATTTTCGATACGACTAGAAACAGTTCAGATACAATTGGCCTTGTTATTTTTATCTTTTTCCCAACATAAAGATACTTAATTTCGGTAGTACTCAAAAATATTGTATATCACACGTTTCTTTTTCTCCTAAGATATTCAATAAACAACACATCATCTTGTATCACCCACTAAAATTTATTTAAAATGTAATCAATATATATATATATATATATATATATATATATATATATATATATATATATATATATATATATATAATTGCTATAGTGAATCCAATTTTAGAATCCAAAAAAAATTCAAGGGAACAAAATTTAATACAATCACACACAAAACGATCTTTTCATAAGTTTTATTCTGACTATACCAACACACTGTGAACCCAACACTCATACCAAGGACGGAACTAGGGGGGGGGGGGGGGCTTAATATAATCAAGAATTTTCTTAAAATTATATATACTAATTAATAATCTGTTCATCTTATTATTATTTTATTTCAATTTTAGAAAACAATATGAAAATCAAATATATATAATGTATGAAATATTACAATTATATAAATATGACATACTATTATTTACAATATTCAAAAATATATTACTTTTGTGAAATATTCAATATTTAATTGAGACCCAAAAAAAAATGAAGAAACTTGATATACAATGAACCAAGATTCATGTAATTTGCACATTAGTTAGTTCATATAGACTATATTCAAATAAAAAATCAACTAATTTATAACTTTCTAATATATTTTACCTAGACATGGCTCACATGATTCATGCAATAAAACCTTATGTTGGTCCATGTAAACTCAGCCTATTTAAATCTCTTGTTTCAAATATAATTTATCGAGACATGGTTCACATGATTTATGTAATAAACACCATATGTTGGTATATGTAAATCCAACTCATTTAAATTTCTTGATCAATGTCTATCTAATGGTCACAAATGAGTTGATCATGTGCAGCTATGTGGTGCCTCCAATTTACCTAGACATGGTTCACATGATTCATATGATAAAACCATATGTTGGTCCATGTAAATCCAATCCATTTAAATTTCTGGATCAATGTTCATCTAATGATCACAAATGAGTTGATGATGTGGAGCTATGTGGTGTATTCAATTCTTGTAACTTTATACATATTAATAATTAATAATAATAATAATTATTATTAATATTTAATAATTAATAATATGATATGAACTATGTTGCACGGATCCGGATACGGGTATCGTATCCGACACAATACGGATACGGGGATACAACAATTTTCAAAAAACATAGGATATGATACGGCAATTATATATAATATTTTATTAATTATTAATTATTAATTATAATTCATATATTTAATATTTGTATGTGTTATGTATTTGACGTAAAATATATTAAAAGTTTGTTTTTACATAGATAACTTCTTATTGAATAAATGTTTATTATATTTATTTACTTTTAAGTATTACTCAGTTATTTCAATATCAAATTTTTATTTTTAGTTTTCAAGTACATTTATTTATACGATAGAAATATCCGACAAGTATCCGGAAGTATCCGACAAGTATCCGTTATTATTTTGAAATAAAATATTCGGATACGCTACGTGGAGTATTCAATACGTATCCGACGAGTATCAATATTCGATACGGTATCCGATACGATACGGCTTGATTTTTGAAGTATCCGCGCAACATAGGATATGAAACATAATAGAGTATAAACAAAACAGAGTATCCAAAAAAAATGTGAAAGCCACAATTTTGAAGTTTTAATTGGTAAATGTTTTTGCTCAAAAATATTTGGTCATTGGTTATTCAAAAATTGGTCACTGGTTATCCATAACGAGATAATATGGTGGTAATTTGCATAATTAAATTCAATAGTAGCCTCTTACATGCAAAGTAATATGGATTTTCAAGATTATTGATTCATAAATTTCTTATATTATGATATGAAACATAATAGTCAACACACATTAAAAGAATTATTATTTTATATTATGTAATATTGTTTTGTAATTATATTAATCTAATATTACATGTAAATTTTTGAAAGTAATATTTTCATAAAATTATTGAATTTTTATTATGATCATAGTAAGAAAAAAAAACTGCATTACTTCGATTATTATTTACAAAAGATTATAAAATATATTGTCATTCCTAAAATTTACTTATTTGCATCCAAACATGATATTTTTTATTACTTTATAAGATTTGTAAAATCCCAATTCTAATTTCTAGAAATTACGTTTTCTATGCTATGAATTTCTTGTACGTCCAAACAAGCCCTAAAAGGACTTAACAGACTTTTTAATGGACCGTAATCATAAGAATAATTTGGTTATTTTATGTGTATATAATTATTATTTTGGACTTTATTTTATGTGAATATAATTACCGTCAATATACGCCATTAATTTTTGACCGGCGACACTTGTTCTTGCCACGATTCAAAAAAACAAAATTGGTCAACAAACTTGATATTTCATAGTTTCATCTCCATTTTGTCGAAAATACTGCACACATCAGCAAACTAAAAGAATATAGTAAATTAAATTTATTTTGGATCAGTAATAGGCTTAATTTTTTTTATATGCAACATACAAATTATATAATTGTGGGTTAACCTTCTAATTAAAAAGCTTATCAAACAAATCAAATTTTTTATTATAATTTTTTTTTAATTGAGTTATTCAAATAAAATAATGCAAATATATCGAAACATGTTGAATCGTGTAATTTTAGTTTTAAATAAATATATAATTGTTTTCAAAGTTTATTATATGAAATAGATATCATTAATTGGAAGGTTAGAATTTTTTTTAATCTTTATATGTAAAATATAATTTCATTTTAACAAGAATTTAGAATTGCAGGAATCCCGTAACTTATTTTTCAATGGATTTTTGTATGCGCTGACATCATTTTTTAAAACGATAGTATTTTTTTAACATGTACATATTTTTCTTCTGCTTCACGTTTCGTTCGCTTAACAGAGTGTCCGCCCTCTCCACTCCATGGAGACGACACTCGCAAGGAAAGGTCGAGCTTTCGACTTGACCTCACGCTTCCTTATATGATGGAGCTTCCAGTTCCTCCTCAAGAATAGACTGATGGTGGTCTATTTGTGCGGTACGAAATCATGACGTCATTCATTCTTGATGGTGGTCTATTTGTGGACCATGTCAATCCCCTCAACAAATTTAATGCACAACCAATTTTTCTTTTTTAACATGTTTTTCACATCTTTGATAGTAATAACTTATTAATGACATGATTATATGAAAAATCCTAATTTTTTTAGTTCTTTTGTTTGATATGTGATGCTGGTTAGTTTTTGCCCGTTTTATTTATAATGTAATTTTTTTTTTCTTAAATGAAAATAACATTAAACATTTTTACCGTTGCTCAAAAGAAAAGATAATGTTCATGTAATAATTTGTTTTAATCAGCTAAAAATTATAAGAAAACGATAAAAACATATATCATTGATAATTAATTATAATTATAATATAAGATAAATGTAGATTCTTGTCATTTCCATATAATAAATTACAGTAATAATTAATCATAGTATAATATAACATGTAAATTTAACACTCAATAAGTTATTCTTCTCGTGAAGATTCAAGAAGGCCAATCCGGCCAAAGTCCATCTAATTTTTTGTATCACTGAGATGTATAAATACAATAATAATAAGCACCTATATTTCGCATTCAGATTCGCTCATAGATATATACGTGACAATTAAATTTAAAATTGGCAGATTTTTCTTTTCATTTTGAAATCTGGCACGGTTGCACTACGATTTGTACGTATATTTTGAAATGTAAATCTAAATGCAAAATTTAAATACCTATCATTATTGTATATAAATAAAATAATAATTCGTAGTACTACGATTTTGTATCATAATCTGGCATGGTTGCACTAAGATTTGTATTACTAAGATATATCAATACAATAATAATAAGTACCTATATTTCGCATTCAGATTCGCCCATTAATATATACGTGACAATTAAATTTAAAATTCGTAGAATTTTCTTTTCATTGCACTACGGTTTGTACGTATATCTTAAAATGCAAATATAAATGCAAAATTTAAATATCTATCATTATTGTACGTAAATAAATATGTGTCAATACAATTTAATATTGCAAAACATTAGAGTAGAGTAGATCTACTGGAAAACATAATGGAGAGGAAATATCACATATAAATATAAGTTCTCACCTTCCACACCTGTCCTCTGCTATTGAGTTTATCATCTTAAATAATTCTGCACAATACATTTTACATCATAGCCCTGTAAATTTATAGTATCACATTTTTACATTTTTTAATACAACTAACTATAAAACACTGAATCAGCCCATTCAATATTATTATAACGATACTATTAAAAAATATTAAATTCCTTGAATAAATGCCTCAATTATTACAAATTCATGTTACCACCCCACAAACCCTCCCTGATGAATGTTTTTCTTGCGGAATGTAATAAATATTTTCTGAGGGTATGTTTGCTTAAATACACACATAATTAAAATTATAATGTAAATAGTTAAATCTTGGGGTTACATACACAAAACATACCCTAGTAAAATCCTGACAACATTTATTCGTGCGTTGTTATATACACAGAAAAGTAGTAGGAAAAAAGAGAGAAAAGAGGAAGAAAATCCAACGAAATTAAGGGATTTGCTCTTTGTTTCAATGGGATTTTCCAAGAATTTTGTGGCTTTTTTGGTGATCTGGATCGCTATTTCTAGTGCATGGGCTGAAGAAGAAGCTCAAGAAGTTGTACTGGAATCATCATCGTCCAGTAAGGTCGAATCCGGATTGGATTCGGGGTTGAAACTCGAGTTGGAGCAGCTCCGATCTCAGATCTCTTCCTTAGGTTTGTAATTACTTCGATTTTCTCTTGATTTTTAGTACTGTAAATTTGATTTTTTAGATGAGCTAGGGTTTTGTTTTGTCTTTCGAAAATGTTAGACTGTAATGGAAGGTTTAATTTATATGGTTAGTTTAATTGAGATATTTTTGATCCTTTGAAGATCGAAAATAGCAAAGTATCTGTTTGATTTAGCATTGATTGGATAAGAAGTTTGTATATTTTTTGGGCAAAATATTAGTCAAGTCCCTGAATATATCTCAATTTCGCAATTAAACCTTGTGAAATACTCTTTGTACATCCCCTCTATATACTGCTATGATTCTTTTTTCAATAATTCCCACTTATTTGTTTTACAGAGTCTAGTATAGAGGCAAGAACCAAAGAATTGAAGGGCAAAGATGAAGGAATTTCAAAATTGGAGAAAATCATTCAGGAAAAATCAGAGCAAATCACCTCTTTACAGAGTGAAATTTCCTCCCTTCAGGTTTTTGCCCTTTAAAACCTTAAATCAAATACTATTTCATACTTTGAAATTTATTCTAAATTCTTTTAATTTTTTTGTAATCATGTAGAAAAAGGGCGCTGAAGAAAAAGCTGGAAAAATTAATGCTAAAACTACCGAATTAGAAAAACAGGTTCTTTTAATATAAATCTTACTCATCAAATTTACCATTTTACCCTTTTAATCATTAATTAATTATTACTATTATATTTCAGATCGAGGCTCTGAGAAAGGAAATAGATTTGCAAAATAAGAAAAAGAATGAATTGGAGACCAAAACTCTTGAAGCCGAAACTAAGGCACAAGAACTCTCTGTTAAATTACAATCTGTAAGTATTATTTTTTCTATTTAATACCTCAAATTAAATTCTTGAAAATTTTTATAATAATTTTTTATTTATGTATTTTAGCTCGAAAAAACTAGCGAAGACCAAAAAAAGAGGATTAAGAAAACCGAACGTGCCCTTAAAGAAGCTGAGGTATTGTTTCTCTCTCTCTCTCTCTAAACTTCTCTCTAGAATTCTCTCTAATTTCTCACTCTAAAATTTGGTTAACAGGAAGAGTTAATGAAAGTACAAATGGACGCTACAGTTAAATCCAAGCAATTAAATGAGGTAAATATATCTATATTAATTTCATGATATATTTTATTTAATTCATATACATATACAAACTTTTTAATTTTATAGGTTCATGGAGCATGGTTACCCCCATGGTTCGCGACCCAATTGACCCGTTTCATGGTACTATTTATTTGAAGAAAAAATTGCATAAAGGACATTCATTTTACAATTTGCAAAAAACCCCTCTATTTTATTTTTTCCTAATTTTATTTATTTTATTTCTGAAGGTTTTGATGTCAACTGAATGGGACGAGCATGCAAAACCCACATTTGATAGCTTCATCATATTGGTATATTTCTTTTTGTAGGAAAATTACGTACAAACCCCTCAAATATTTCAAAATTACATAAATACCCGTACAAAATTTATAGACAAAGGAGAAGTCGGTACAAGCACAGAAATGGGCCGAGCCCCACTTGGAGACTGCCAAAACCGTAAGTAAAATAAATATTTTTTTCTTTTTTTATATATTTATTTTTCGATATTATATTCAACATTAATTATTCTTTTATGTTTTGAAGAAATGGGTACCAATAATGAAAGAAAAATGGGTGATTATAAAAACAAATATCGATCCATACATACAATTAATTTTGACCAAAATTTTGGAGTGGTACGAGACTACCAAAGAAGTTTCTCATCCCTATGTCCAGGTAATTTAAAATTTTATATCCACATTCAAAATGGTATATTGAGACTTAATGTAATAATATTATTATCATTTTTTAGGAGGTGAAGAGAGTGTCGAAGCCATATATCGACAACTTAGCTGATGTCAGCAGGCCCCACGTCGAGAAAATTAGGGTTTTATCAGAACCCTACACCAAAAAGGCTGTTAATGTATATACCGATTTCCTCAAATCTGCCACTATTTACCATCATAAGGTAATTTATAACTTTTTCAGGGGCTTATTTGTAAAAGCGACAAAAAAAAATAAACATTTTTTTGTAGACTCAATCTGGTTTACTGGAGCAATTACACAAGTACGAGTTAACAAAATCTCTTGCCACAAAGGAACTCGTTTGGTTTATGGTAATGCGTCCCCTTAATTCGTTGAAATTATGTTTTAGTCCTTCTGTATATTTACAATTTGGTCCCTGATTTTTTGTTTATTTTTTGTTGCAGGCATCTGCTTTGTTGGCTTTACCGGTTTTCTTCATTCTCCGCATTTTCTCTGAATTCTTATGGTTCGTTAATTATATCATCAATTATTATTAATTTATTATTAGAAAATTTGTAAAAAGGCCCCTCATTGTTTTGACAAATTGCAAAAAAGCCCCTGTATTGTGTAGAATGGTTTTACCAACTCATGTTAATCATTTCGATTAATTTTTTTTAAAGTAGGTTTTTTTTTTCAATTTTGGCAAAATATAAGGGCTAATTTGCAAGATTGTTATATTATTTTTATTGAATATTTAAATTGTAATTTGTAGTGTGAAAAAGAAGAAGAAGACGAATGGATCGCACGGACATCATCACGGAGGGCGTAAACACAAACGCAGACATGCCGATAAGTAGACGAAAATAATAAATTGGAATATTATTAGTATTAATTAGTTTATAAGAAAGTATTTTCTTGTAAAGTTTGAGCTTGGCATGCATCTATATTATATGGTAAATCATTCAATCATTTTATTCACATTCTTTTTTTACTTCATTTTCCTTTTTTTTTTTTTTAATATTTCTCTCTGATTATTTGTGTGTAGATGTGTGTGCCTCCACGCGGCATGGGTTATGTATTCGAACGAGGCTCTTTTTGGTCATTATTGCAAAACTTTTTAGGACTTGAACTTGTTTTATTTTTGTTTGAACTTTGTCGAGATGTGTGTTTTGAATTAATTTGTTTGCTTCGATTAGATTTTTGCTCGTTAATTTTACTCGTGATATGATGATGATATACTCGTGTAATTGATACTTTGTTGTAGTTTATTGGTAGATTGTTTGGCCTAAATAAATTGATTGTTCTCCCATTTGTTTCCCCATACTGCCTTGTTATGGAATTTGAAATTTGAATATCATTTTATTTGGTAGAACCAATTTGTGCCTCTCAATTGCTTTTATGAGTACGAACACGATAAAACAAGATTATGTTTAATAATTTTTTTGCATAGAAACCTTCTGAGTATGGTAATGGAGCTTGAAAATCTCATCGAATATGAGGACTTGTTTAGGGTTATTAAAGTAAAATAAAATTTCAGCTCGAGATATTCAGGGGAACGTTCGATATTGTATTGCAGTGAGGGCAAACAAAAATAACTGCTAAAATAAAAATACAATATTTTTCGATCTTTTACTTCACGGCTTGGAGAGAGAGAGAGAGAGAGAGAGAGATGTAGACGAGGTTTCTCATAGGAGAGAAAAGAGATGTATGTAATATGAGCTTACACAAGAAGTTTTTTGATGCATTATGTTTCGTGGCTCAAATATTTTTGTGTTCTTTACTTTAATGTAATTTTTTATTTTTACAAAACTATCTGATGGTAAAACGAATAATGTTAAACTTGAAGATAATAAATTCAAAATTCGAGGAAACCTGAAAATTTAGAAGTAGAGACCACATCGAAAATTTTACAAAATTAAAATGAATGTAATAATCACACAAATTATAAAAAAAATGATGCAGAAAAATTAGAAATAATCTAGTTGCACGGATACGGATACGAGTATCGTATCCGACACGATACGGAAGTATCTTATTATTTTATTAATTGTAATTTATATATTTAATATTTCTTATTTTTTATATATTATTTTTTTGACATAAAAATATACTAAAATTTTGTTATAACAGAAATAAGTTCCTATTAAGTAAAATTTTATTATATTTAGTTATTTACTTATATGTATTACTCATTTATTTCGGTTTAAAATTTATATTTTTGTTTTTGTTTTTTCAAGTACAATTATTGATGTGTTATAAGTATCCGACAAGTATCCGGAAGTACCCGAGAAGTATCTGGTATTATTTGAAATAAAATATTCGGATACACCACATGGAGTATTAATACGATATGCATATGGTATTATTTTTGTGATATGCATCTGATGAGTATCCGGTGAGTATCAGTATCCGATACGATACGACTTGATTTTTGAAGTATCCGCATAACATAGGAAATAATATCACAAAAATATTTAATTAAGCATGATTTAGCATATGTGGAATGAGACAATAAAACAACTTAATAAACTAAATTTAACATTTAATATGATTAAACATTTGAATCATTTATCATCTCATATTGTTTATCACATAAAAATGTTTTATTTAATGTATTTATCAAAACTCATATTGTTTAATCTTCAGTATGATTTGTATTTAATATATTTATCATTATTTTTTTGAATAAAATATATTTATCATTATGATTTAGTATTTAATATATTTATCATTTATTGCTATTACATAAATTTAATTGAGGGAATATTAAGGGAAATAAGTTATTTATTCAATATTTTGTTATACATACACAATTTTGGTAGAGATATTTTAACCCTCTCCAAAAATCTTCAAAATAAAAAAGTAAAGAAAAGAAAATTGGCTAAAGCATGTAACCAACTTATGATTTCTACACACTATTCCAAACGAACAAAACAAGAAGAAAAGAAGAAATATGAAACTCAATCTATAAATAGCACAACTAAAACTATTCTCACAATTACTTCTCAAACTCTAAATCAAATATCTATCAATAAGATGGCCAATAGCCTTCAAGTGGTTCGACACATTGCTCCAAATTTTGATGATGATGTTGATGATACCTAATTCCGTTCATCCCCGCGCCAGAATCACCATTAAATACTCCATCGTGTGATCCCATGACTGGACCAGGTAGACTCATCGAGCCAGTCTGCTCGGTCATTGCCTGACTTGACATGACCGGCATTGACCGAAGTAGTTGCGAAGGCGGTTGAGATGCACCCAAGTTCAAATTTAGGTTCGATAATGCGAAAGGGGGCATGTGTGACCCAAAACCGGGGTGAGGTTGAATGTGAGGGTTGAAACCTGGGGCACCTCTGGCGAAGCGAGACAGCTCAGCCATGTCAGCTGTTGTCAGAAAGGGGGGACCACGTGTAAATGGGTCGCTTTGGAGGAAAGATGTAGGGAGGAGAGGTGGGCCCATATCAAGTGTGTAAAGGTGGGCTCGAGTGTGCGTGTTTGAAGGGTACTTTTTCACGGTGCCGGAGCTCTTCATGAATATGCGACAAACGACCCATTCATCCTGCATGGATTAAATTTGATTTTTTCATAAATTTTGGTCCATCAGTTTCTTTATTTTCTTGTAGTTTTTGATATGTAGTTTGGTTACTTGTACATTGTCAATGAGATTCAAGCACCTCAACATTTTACTAATTAACTAAAGTAATTGTAAATAATTGACATTGTTTTGGCAATATGGAGTATGTTGTGAACCATATTTTCTTCCTAGTTTGTACATGCATGCAAATTTTAGTTTATATAAAAGAATATCTTTGTATTAACAAAGACACTTGCATTATAAATTATAAAAATGTTATAGTGACCTGTACTTTATTTAGGTACATTGGTCCATACCTTGTTGGATTTGGAGAACTTGAGATGCAACCTATACTCATGCATGACCCAATTAGTTTTCTCTCCTCTCGGAGCTCTCCCTTTGTAGAAAACTAGGGTTTTCTTCATACCAACAAGATCTGAATTTGCGCCGCTATATATTTCCTTATCCTTCCCTGTTGTTTTCCAATAGCCTGCGTTCGTTGCTCGGTTGGTACGGACGCCAGTAGGATACTTTCGGTCTCGTAAACTAAAGAAATACCATTCCTTTTCTCCCATCTTTGCTTTATCTGAAAAAAGAGTTTAATCATTTTGATTAGGGTTTGTGTTTTCGTGTAGTAACTAGTAAGTATGTTAATTTACTAGGGTTTTGGAAAATTGATTGAAGAATTAGTCAAGAAAGTGACTTGGTGTATGGGATTTAAATTTGAATTTGGTAGGAAAATAGAAAAGAAGAAAATAATGTGAAATACATGGAGAAAGAGTGCAAGTACAATACTTTGAAAATATGCAAGTAGCTCGTATTAATTAGACTTTGTTAATAGGGAAAATATTGGAACAGTGTAGTTGGTAGGAAAAGAAGTACAAGACATTTTTTTTCCGTATATTCACTTAGCAAACAGTTAGTGTAAGAATACGAAACTTTGTAGAAAAACAGTTCCATGATTTTTCTTCAATTGGCTAATTTGATTATTAAGTCGAACTTCTTATCAAATTAACGAAGAAATAGCAAAAATTGCATATAGATGAATTTTATCAAGAAATCTTTAACAAAACAATAGAAAGGAAAAAAAGAAAAATAATCAAAGATTAAAGCCATGTATCTTGTTTAACTAATTACCTGGTAAATCCCATGGTTCGCATTTGTTAAGATCAACATCGGCAATTGCTCTCGCGTTAAAATCCGTTTCAGTGACTTTGTGTTGCAAGTAATACGTGATGAGCTCTTCGTCTGTTGGATGAAATCGAAACCCTGGCGGCAAACTCTCAGCTTCTTTTTTCGCTTCTCCTTCCATTATATTATCGTTCTTAATTATCTCAATCTCTTATATACGTATCAATCGTAGAAGAAGAAAATATGTAACTCGTGAGACAAATATGAAACCCTAGAAGAAAGGAGAGAGAAGTATGACTGAATATCAAACAAGAAAGCTCGATCGATATACTATCGATTGATAAATAGAGGGTTAATCAAGAAATAAGTGAAAGAAGGAAGAGGAGTATCTCAAATTAGGGTTTGGTATCTAGAAACAAGACACCTAAATTTGTTGGTGAAGGAAGAGAGGGATATATGTAGAGAGAACGGTTTGTAGTGTAGTCTGAGTCTTTCTTGTGCGTGTGAAGATTCTACCAACTAAGGGGCTTCACTCTCAAGATATCTTAATTTGTGGATATGTGTATTAATCAATTTGACAAATTTTGTGGTGACCATTTCTCTTCTAGTCTTAACCATCTTATATTACAACTTTCTTTATTTATATATATTTTTCAAATCCTTTCAACTTTATATACCAATCCATTCATCTTTTCTATTTTCTTTTTGAACCATTTTGAAGAAAAACAATCATCAAAGTATCAAATATGAAAAACATGCCACGTGCAATATTGGCCCCACATGGCCATATTTCCCCTAGAAATTTAGCCATTCTTCTTCTGACATGTAAGAATGGCCCTGTAAAAGGACCCCACAATTTCCCCTTGACCCGGAGGATCACTCGGCCAGGTAAACCGGGCCAGGGTCTCCTCTGGACCAAACCACTTGGATTATAATAAACAGTTTTCTTCATTATCATGACCTTATTCTTTGTACAGTTCCTTTCTATACATCTTATATGTGCACTGTGCACTAGAAACAACTATAATGTTGTATGAAATGATATAGAAAATATGGGCATAGAAGATCTTGTATGGGCTATTAATTATGTGCATGCATGGAATTGGAAGATTGCTTGCTTGTTTGTTCTTAGATTGGTCATGTATGAATGAGGTTTGAGTCTTGTTATGAATCCATTTTGTAGTTTTGCTTGCTATTTTTATGAGTTAAAAGACAATGATACTTGAATGCATGTTTGAAAAACATGAACCTTTTTATAAGCAATATATATATCTTGCACTGAATAACTTCGAAAGTTCATTGTGATCTCCATTTCTAATTAGTTTGAAACTTTGAACAATATATTTCATTTTCAACAATGTCTTGGGGTAGGAATGGAGGCTCCAATTCCTTTTTAGGAATGGAAAATGTCAATATCATTCGTGTCATCAACCAACAATACATATTCTTCTGGTCCCTTATAAATTGTATATTTGCTTAAATCTAGGGTTCTTGTGGGATGAACAGTGAGTTCATTTGACTGTTATATTTTTCTTTCTTCCATTTACAAGATTTTTTTGTCATATTGTCATGATCTATACGAAGATGACAGTTAAGATTATACTCAATCTTTGATAAATTGTTTGTTTGTTTATTATTTGGGCTTTAAAGGAATTTTTTTTCTACAGAACCATATACTATATTGAAGTAAATTTAGACCAAAAGTTTTTTTTTTTATAATTCCTCATTAAAAGTGATTTTCGAGTATGAACGTGAGACCGCCCGCCTATATCTTGATTCGGTCTAAATTATCGCGAACTAATATCAATAGCATTAATTAAGTATTTTTCATTATACCTACAAGGATCAAAACCAAATATTTAAAGTTGACTAGTGATGAACTTGATGGCTATGCCTAGTTAGAAAGTTTATTCAAATTGTTACAACAAATATGAATATATTTACTATGTTTGGTGGAATCAATCTTTCATGTATCTGTGCAATTGAATAGTGATCATCTCAAAGTAAATTCCTAGTTACAATAGTCCATAAAAAAAAGTAGAAATATCATAATTAATCCACCTTTTTGGTCAAAAACTCATCATATAATTGTAAGATGTTTGAATTTGCATTGTGAGTACAAAATTTGAGAAACTCAATTCAAACAAACTTTCTATAATGTTTCAATTTTCCTTTTTTTTTTGCGAAAAAATATGTATTATACGATTTTCTGAAATCTATATATGAATTTTAGAATAGATATTCTCCAAAAGCCTTTTAATCTAAATCCAGAAATAGATATCCACTTGCCCCCACTTTTGTACATTTCTTGTACAGAAGTTCAAATTATGAGTTTGATTTGATGCCTTAACCTCATGTCGAGTCGAGTTTTTCCACTCGTTAAACCAAATTCTTGATTTTGTGAATCCTATGTTCTTCCCCCAAAATGTTTGGAGTTTGTTATTGGTATTCTAATGCAAGAAACAAATAATAACTAACCTATCTAATTTTTTTTCTTTTTTATGAGAGCAATTAAATAATTACCATTAACCAATAAAGGGTTCGTGATAGAATGCTACTCAACTAATGGTTATAATTTATGATTTATCGAAGATGATTAAATATTATGATTCTGCTAAGTAATGTCGCCATCTTTTTTTATGAAAGAATAATGTCGGCATCTTAAATGCGACTCTACCATTTCAAAAAGGTTTCGTGCGAGACACGCAACATCTTTCACACTTGTTCATGGAAGCTTCATCAATAAATTTGTTTGCTAATCAACCCATGTTTTGAATAATTAGAAGAAAAAAAATGCAAAATTAAAGAAGCTTTATTGGGTACATTTAGTTTTCTCTGAGTTTTCGTATTTTGGCATGCAATATGCAGTGTAACGAGCTTTAATCTTTTCTGTACTTTTTATTATATATATGTGTGTATTTTTCTCAAAATAATTATATATATATATGTATTAATTATATTATAATTCAAGTATAGTCATTTATTGATTGTTGTACTGAGATATTATTGACTATAATATAAGTTCCCTTTTCATCACAATTATTGAGTAAATAACTAAAACACGCACCTAATGGCAATTTAATATACATTTATGTTGAAAGGTAACAAGTATTCAAGGTTGTAAGTAGTACATAAAATATATCATAATCAACACAATTATAAAAATTGCACTGTCACCAATTAGTAGATACAAAGAGATCAAAATGGCGTAATCGTTATCTAGTTAAGATTTGACCCGTAACTAATTGAGATTATAATGGATTTTTTTCATCAATCCATATCATTTTCCAAATCAAGAACCTTATTCAGATTTTTCTCAAAAAAAAAAAAAAAGAAGAAGCTTATTCAGATTGATCATGCTTTATAGTACGTGTAGTCCTTTCTTGTTGAAGCAAATTAAGCAGTGTTCATAGTTGATTTGCTTACGTGTCATTGCTGAGATTTACTTGCAAAATCTTTGAAATTATATATGTGTGTTAATTAATCAAGCCTTATCTACCAATTAACTTAGAAAGCACTTCAAATAATTAATTTGCTATATATACATACGTAAATACTGTGATCTCATAAACCGAAACGAATTATCTATGTTAATGGTCTATATCTCCACATTATCTTGTGCATCACCGCGTGTTCCGGATCCATGTGCGTTCATATGGCCAATAATGTAAAGTGAAGATAGCTTTCGAAATCATTTACTTTCATTTCTTGTCAAGCACTTCAAAATTTTAAACAAATTATTAGCATTCTCCACATAAATGTATTGTCATCATACATTGAAACATGTCTTAAAAATCATCCACCAACCAGCAATAGACATATACATATCAAATGACGTTATCGATGATTTGATATAAGAGATTTATCGACTCGATTGTCACTTCTTCATCCATGATAATATATCGTTCGCAGTTTGAAATTTGGGTGTGAAAAGCCAAAGACTTTTTTGTCTTCTCTTTAGCTTATTAGTCACTTTGATACAACAATGACCAAATTCAATTTTTTCGAATTAAAATTTTGCCCAAATTCTAAATTTCAATACACATCGAAGTTGCTTGTGTGGGAAACTTCGACACGACATCTCTTATCGTTGTGTCCGTTACACTGCTCTTTAGAATTGAAAATTTGTAAGGTAGTTATGTTCTTGGATTTTGCAAATTGGCGACTATGAGCTCGTTGTGAATTTAATATATTGAAAATATAAGAGTTATTTGTACAATTTTTATGCGGCAAGTTTCTTAAATAAAAAACGTTGTTTTCATCATATATATATATTCCTCATGAACATCTCTCTCTCTCTCTCTCAGTCTCTAGAACTGAGCTTATTTTCCAAACCATTTCTAACTACTTTTTACTTGTAGATCACTTCAAAGTTTGTTTAATTTGTGGGTTTTTCAAATTAAGAAATATAACACCCTCTATATTGATCCTGTTATAGGTCGTTTGGTACGTACCGACGGTACATAAAAAATAAAATGGACCAATAATAGTATATATATTATGGGTTAAAAATTGGTTCAAGGTATAGCCACCTTATCTACAGACAAGTTAGCTACACTGCATAACTTCTGGTACAAGATTAGATACAGGTACCAGACTTATATTTGAAGTTAAGTACTATATTGGCACCGTTAGTAGATAGGAATCTAATGCCAATATATAAAAACTAATAAATAATATCAGAAATAACAGACCAAATAAAAGAGTAAAATAACAGACCAAATAAAAGAATATTTTCATTTACTTACTTTGTTTCTTGTTAGAATTATATGTAATGTAGTTTTCTATTTTATTTTTTGCTTTGTGTAAAGAAATAATCGATTAATTGAATGACAAGTTGACAACTCAGTTGATCATGAGCCTGTTTGCTAGCACAGTTTTATATAGTAACAGAAAACTAATAAATAATATCAGAAAAATTTTTAAGTAAGAAATTACATGAAACAAAGATGAATGTTAAAAAAAAATATGTTTGATGATATCACATGAAGCTATCAATCGTATTTTTAATAAAAAGAGGAATTAACATTAAAACTAAGTATTAAAATAATATATTTCATACAAGATATTCTCAGGGTACATATTTTTTTTATATCGTTGTTTATTTGTTTATTATTTGGTGCTTGCTTTTCACAAAAAAAATGTAATAAATGAAATGTTTAAAATTATATAAATATAACATATAACTTTTTTTGTAAAAAAAAAGGAAAAAGAAAGAAAGTTAATATACTATATAAATAAGAGTCAATGATTAATTTTGTACTATACCACCATAATATTAAAAAAAAAATCAATCAGAACTGAAGATAAAAAACATGATAAACAAAAATGTGACACTGAAAATGAAATATTTAGCTTTTATTATCTTCAATTTCAAGCAAAAATCCAATCACACTCAAGTTTCCTTGGAATCTGCTAATTTTGACTCTCAAAAACTATATATCCTACAACATGTCCAAACACCCTAATTAGAAAACTATACAAAATTGAATAACCTATACAACTATGGACCAAAACTAGTGGTTCGAACGTGGCCCAAGCAATAGGTTTTGGATATGTTCGCATTTGGAACACTAATTGAATTCGTTGATTTGACTCTCAAAACTGATCAAAACTATGATTTTGTTAGCACATGTTGTTTTATGGGAAATTTTCAAATAACTCCCTATTTTTTTTTATTTGTAAAAAAAACTCATTATTGGATACTCCAAAAAGAAATTCTCTCTCACACTTTTCGTTTTCATTTATCCCCATATAGGCATTTCACCAAAACATCCTTCCCCTCTATTTTCCTCATTTAATTATGTTAAATATTTTTTGTATTATTTTATTAACATAAAAATCTCCATAAATATTTTTTTAACTATATGTCATATACATAATTTTGATATTTTATTTATTATATATTTTGTCGTAGGAAATTAGCATTAAATAATAATAAAAAATAAACAACGATATAAAAAATTATTCCTTATAATATCTTGACAAAATAATACTAGTTTAACATTTAGTTTTAATTCTCAATAATTGTTAATAAAAAATAGTTACTAAAATAGTATTTCTTGCCAAAGTATGTACTCTAGCTAGTTTTAATTTTAGCAGATAGTTTGATTTCAGCATCTACTTTGATTTCAACAGCTCATATTATGAACAATGAATGAACATTAAAACTAAATTCTAAAATAATATTATATTTCTATTTTTTTGGAATAAAATACTATTTAATATGTATTTTTATATTTTCCAAAAATTTGTATTATTACTATTTCCGAAACTTTTCAAGAAATTTATATTATTATTATTTCCAAAAATTATTACTATTATTATTATTAATAATAATAATAAATTATTATTGAATTGTTAAATATATATTTTATTTCCATAAATTATTTGTTATTTATTATTTATTATTATTATTATTATTATTATTATGAATAAAAAAATTACTTGAAGGGTAATTTGGTCATTTAGAAAAGTATAATATTTTAATTAAATTAATTTAATGATAATTTGATGATAGGAGGTTAGATGAAAATGAAAAGTTTAGAAGAAGGTCTTTTTTAGAGTTTTGAAGAAGTTGAGGTTTTTTTGAAATATTAAGAAAAATTAGGAGTTTTTTTGAAAATTTTCCTTGTTTTATTATATGTTAGTGGCAATATGATACAATAATTTGCAATACCTCGTTGAATCATCACCAACCTAGTCAATAATTAATTTTTTATTATACCACCATAGTATTCAATAAATAGATAATATTAAAAAAAAAATCAAAATTAAAGATAAACAAAACATGATAAACAAAAACGTGACATTGAAAATGAAATTTTGCTTTTATTCTCTTCCATTCCAAGCAAAAATCCAATCACATCTAAATTTTGGAAACACAATCAATTACATGGTTTTCTTGGAATTTTCTCATTTTGAATCTCAAAATTATAGATCCTAAACCATGTCCAAACATCCCAATTAGAAAACTATACAAACTATGGACCAAAACTTGTGTGGTTCGAACATGGCCCAAGTAATAAGTATTGGATGTGTTTGCAGCACTAATAGGATTCGTTGATTTGACTCTCAAAACTATGATTTCGTCAGCCATGTCGTATTATTATTTATGATATGCGTATACTTCAAAAATACAAAATTATCCTGAAGATACGCATATCTGATACGGATTTGAGTACGATGCATATTGAATACGGGTCGGATACACCATGTAAAGTACCCGATTATTTTAATATTTATTTTTTACGAATATGGTTCCAATATAATACTCTTTACTAAGTTATTATATGTTGGTGGCTTTATGGTACAATAACGTGAAAACCCTAGTTTTTGTTGAAAGAATAAAATTTCTAAAATTACAAAAGCCTCTTTACTAAAATTATTACTCTATTTATAAATTGAATTCAACTTCGCATATATACAATTTATTAGATAAAAATATATTACAAAAAAATGAAAAAAGGCCTTAAATTATCACTAAATTAATCTTCCTTTTATTATTCCGCAAAGAATGGTACTCAAAATTTTGACATTAAATTTCCTCCTCTTTTTTTTCAAATAAAATTTTACATCTCGTTTAATAAATTGCTGATCTTCCGCAACTCGGTCAATGCGGCCATTGCTGTGGCTTGTCCTTTTCCTCTATCTTGTTGAAACACCGATTCTATTACCTATTATTTCACACAAAAACAAAATTAAAAACAGAACAGTAAAATAGAAATGATAATAGTAGTAAATAAAATAGAATATTAGCAAATAAAATGAAGTATTTGTACCTGAATATTGTCAAGCATGGATTGACCGAGATTTTTGAAGGTACCAATTACATTTTTATCCCCACTATTCTCTCCTTTCAAACTAGAACTAGAATTGGAATTCTCCTTGTCGATTTTTCGTTCTTGCCCTTCAATTTTTTCGATATTACTATTTACATTACTACTAATATTATTATTATTATTATTATTGTTATTATTTTCTCCTTTCCCAAATTTAAATAGCCAACCGAATTTCCCTGAGGCCGATCTATTTTCGAGTTTTTCTTTTCCATTATCCTTTTTTTTTTCTTTTTCTTTTTCGGTTCCTTTTTCTTTTTCTATTTCTTTTTCTATTTCTTGTTCAATCTCCACCTTCTTTTCTCCATTTTTACTCAAAACCCCCTCTTCTTCCACAATTTCGCAAACGAAACAATTCGAAGTAACGCTACTCTTATCAGTATCATTCTCATAATTCTCCCTCTCATTATTCACCGAACTCGAACTTGAACTAGAAGGACTCGATTCGCGCTCTCCTCGCGCGGATTTCGATGCCCCAATCCCATTCACGTTATCATTATTATTATTACCAATACAATTCGGCACGGAACTCGAGACACGCCCATTCAACACCCCAACAACATTATTGTTATCATTAATTGATACATTTTCGCTTTTAGAAGTAGTAGCAACAATAGGAACCGGTAAATTTGCATTCAGCCCCTCTTTTTTATTCTCAATTTCATCAAAGAGTCTTCTCCGAATCCCCGTTTCGCCGCTCTCATTTTCTAAGGGGTCCGACTCGGTCCGCGATAACAAACCAAATCTCTCTCTCAACGATTTTTTCCTCGTTGGTCTACCATGGACCGAGTCTTTGTTCGTTTTCTCTAAAGACTCGGTTTTGTGCAACACTCTCC
Source organism: Luzula sylvatica (assembly GCA_946800325.1). Classification (NCBI taxonomy): domain Eukaryota; kingdom Viridiplantae; phylum Streptophyta; class Magnoliopsida; order Poales; family Juncaceae; genus Luzula; species Luzula sylvatica. The sequence continues at coordinate 15,945,647 of OX326961.1, read as the reverse complement.
ATTTCTCTTCCCAATAACTACTCGGTACTTGATGATGCTGAGGTGGCGTTTTCGCTTTATTAACATGATGATGGTTCGATTCGTAAATTTTATTATTCGCTTTCGCCGCGATTTCAAATAGTTCTCGCGCTTTCTTAACCAAAAAATTTCGAATCTCGATATTTTTTTGGGGGAAATTCAATAATTTTTGGAGACAAACAGTGACGTTTTCGGTGGCCAACAAAGCGGGTCTCAAATGAAGAATCATCGATACGCCAAACGACGCAATAAACGCTCCTCGATCCGTGCACAAAACCCTAAACCCCGCATCGATTTCCGCGCAGCCATTCTTATTATTCTCGTAAGAAAAAATCTCGTCCCAAATGAACAACAAATCATCGAGATCGAATTCCCGACCGAATAAAACCCGTAACCACCTCAACGCGAAATACTGAGGCTCGACTCCCAATTCAATTAAATGCGTATGTAAAGAAGGGTCTACCAAACTCAATAAATGGTATAAAGCCGAAGAGGCCTCGATAACGGGAGGTAAGCTCACCCCTTTTTGAAACGTGGAATTGGAAAAGAACTCAGAGATGGAGACGGTAAAATCGGACCCGCCATCCATTAAACCGTCGAACATGGAGTACGCGTCGTGTTCGAAGAATTTTTCGGACAAAACTACCCCTAGTTCGCCCTCGGCTCCGTAAGGGTCGCTTAAGAGGAAGATTTGTTTCTTTTCGGGGGATAAATCGTCGAAGGTGGTGATTTGTTTCGAGGTCTTGAGTTTCGGGTTCTCGGTTTGGATGAAGTGGGTATCTTCGAAATTATCCGCGAAGCAATCTTCATGCAGTTTTTTTACTTGTGACAAGTGGTCCAAGTCCACGTGGAGCACGTATACCAATGGCGCCAACAATTCGTGCATCCCTATAATATTAATAAAATAAATAAATATTATTTACAAAAGATTTTTTTTATTATAATTGTGTGCATCCAATCAGGTTTTGCCACGTCAGCTTCGAGTTTAATTCAGTTATTTTTTGTTGAAGCTAGTATTTTTAATTCATGTATAAACAATACTAGCCTCCAAAAAAATACCTGAATTAAATACGAAGCTGACGTGACAACACCTGATTATAACATACCAGGTGTTGTAAGTCAGTTTTTGATTTAAATATAACATTTTTTGTAACATTTGGGGAATGACGAATATACCCCTAGAAAATATAAAAGTAAAAGGTACAATGAGAGACTTGCCTTGGCGATAGCCGAATTGAGGGTGTTGGAGAGCCCACAATAAGAGGATGCGTCTAAGCATCGATTGGCAATTCGTAGTTTGGAAATAACTCCCATCTTCCGGATATAATCTCGTCAAATCTTGGTCGACCGTCTTTTCCAACTCCGCATTTCGAAAATACTTCCCCCACGTACTTTCTTTTCACCCACAAAATGACAAAAAAGTTTGTTAGTACGTCAGTTAGTTAGTTATTTAGTTAGTTAGTTATGTTAGATTATGTTATGTACCCGGGTTTTGGGATAGAGGGTTGTCGATGGAGAGATCGGAGGGAGCGTCTTCGTCCTTTACGACGTGAGGATTTATTAAGAGTTTGCGACGTAAACTCGCGTACCTTTATTAAGGAGAAAGGAAAATTATTTTTTTGGTTTAGTTTATAGGATTGGTACATGTGTGAGTTGAATTTGTCAAAGAATTGTTATCTTATTATTGGTTTGATTAATTCAGTGAAAATGTGTGTTGATTATGATTAATAAAATAGCACGTTTAAGCTAGAAAATATATAAAATCGCTTTAATTTCTCCAAATTGTTGTTGTGAAAACCTAATATGTGTAAAAGAAGAAGAAATTAGCAGAAAATAAGAAAATAAGGGAAAACCTTCTTCTAGAATCGGCTGAAGCTCGTCTGAGATCATCAATAGAAGCTAATGGATTGGAAGGCAAGATCCCGAGATCAATTCTCCACCGGACACTCCTGAGATTCGAGAATCTTCTAGATAATTCCTCCTGCGCCTCAATTGGAACCAAAGACATGACCTTCCGACGAATAAGAACACGAAATCGGTATTTTATGCGTTCAAATTCGATACCAATTTCAAAGATGGCGGCTTCGTCGGATTTCAATCTCGAATTACAAGGATGGTTGCGACTTGCTTTACGTTGGGGAATCAGAAAGCACGCAACTTTGAGGGGAAAGAATGGCTCAATCAATTATTGAAATGGATTGAAGGATTAGGTAGAGGAATGGGTTATAATTAGTTCGTTGCAATTTCGTGGAGAGTTAAGAGGAAGGAAGACTAGTAGAAGAGAGAAGAGAAGGAATGGCTTTTTTGGATTTTTGAGAGAGAAAGGTTGGCTTGCTCTGTTTTGTTTCTTCTCGAATAGTTTACTCGTTTTTTGGCAAGTAAAATAGGGTTTCTTTCTTATACACCCCCTTAAATTCTAAATATTTTGATTAATGAAAAGGATATATTTGAAAAGATTTTATACTTTTGAATCTTTGATTCATTTGTTGTGAATCAAAATTGTGAATATGGGAGAGTTTGGGGGTTTGAATGTAAATATGCAAAGCTGAATTAAACAATATTATTAGTTGAAAGAAATTTGTTCACAAATAAAAGACCAAAATGTATTGGCTTCCACGGAAGGTGAGCTGTCCTTCACACACCCAACACACACACACACACTTACATAAAAGTGTTTGGAAAAAAGAAAAAAAAAATTGTCACACACCATCCACATTATTTGATAATATATTCTAATATGATTTTTATGATCTCAATATATTAGTATATTTTTGTTTGGCAAATTACAATAAATATAAGATGATATATTATGCAAAAAAAAAAAAAATCTTGAGAAAAGATATGTTAGGCAAGAATAATGTATTGGTATTAAAAGAAAAAAGAATAATGTATTGGATATTCGGATTGCAATTGTATTAATGGCAATTATTCCTAGTTATTTAATTCCCAACGTTATAATTTCCCACATGAAAATTGAAACTATTAGAAAATAGATTGAGGTAAATAAATTACAAATAATTGCATTGGTTTTTAAGATTAATATAACCATATTTTCTTTTGAAATTTAGGCAAATTCATATGCCATTTTTCTTAAAGAAATATATATATTTAATGGTTCATGCGTTGTGTAGTTGCTAACCAAATTTGCATATCTAAAATGAAACTTGAGACAAACAAATACCAAATACATAAATCATACATGTCCTTGTTGAAATAAAATATTGGAAATGTTTGATGAGTGCAAGCATGGAAAAGAAAGAAATTTCAAACTCTTTTTTTATCATTAAATAGCTGTATTCTTCTTGTATTTATTCAAACTAAGACAACTTCATACTTAAAATAGTCAAAGTTTTGTTCAGCAAATATTTCACTTAATCAGAATAAAAATAAAAATAAAAAATTAGGGCTACATCACCTATTAATGACAAAATTTGAGGCCACTACTTCATGAAAGATACTTGTAATCATAGAAAATGTGTTTAATTCAAGGAATTATGAGTACTATAGTAATAGCTAGCTTCAATATTTTAATCATTAGGTATCATATCATTTCTTAAATGACTTGAAAATGACAATCAACCTTAACCAAATATATATATATATATATATATATATATATATATCATCAAATTTAAAATGGTATAATCCAAAATAATAATGTAATGTTAATAGCTATGTTACGCGGATACTTCAAAAACGCAGAAGTATCCTGAGGATACGGGTATCCGATACGGATACGGGTACGATACGGCTCGGATACGTATCGGATACGCCACGTGGCGTATCCGATTATTTTAATATTTATTTTTTTCGGATACGGCGGGGATACGGCAGGATACGGCTGGTATACGTTCAGGATACGGATGGGATACTTCATTTAGGATACTTGGGTCCGTTATATATTTTGGCCCATAATATTTTTAAATAAATTATATAGGATACTTCTAGGATACTTCTAGGATACTTCTAAATTAATTCTATGATACTTCTAAAATAAATTTAGAATGCTTTTTATGATACTTGTATTGTTATGTTGATTTTATTTATTGTCATGATATTTAAATTCAAAATATTATTTAATTTATTATTTATTTATTTATTGTATACAATATAAATATATTAAAATAATAATTATATAACCGTATCCGTATCCGTGATTTTTTGAAAATTACCGTATCGCCGTATCCGTATCGTATCGAATACGATACCCGTATCCGTATCCGTGCAACATAGGTTAACAGTGATTGGAAAACATTGGTTGACCGAGTAACATGTTAGATTGATTATCTTGTACGGACTGGAAATGATACGTGGTGCCAAATGCCAATGGGGGGTCATGCCAAATGGATAAGAGTGATGATGAAGCATGGAAGCATCCAATACAAATCGGCATATCATTTTTAAGATAATTGTGAAATTGTGAAATAGTTAAATAAGTTCAATTTCGGTGGGTGGTGGTGATCCTTGGTCGGTGTTAAATTTTTTTGGCAGACAAAATAAGTCATAATATTATAAATATTCCTCCAAGATGTGAAATATCATGTATGTCCTTGCCTATTTTTTTTTTCAAAATAAAATGTCAAAATCTTCCTCTTTCGTAGTTCATAATACACCAATAATGAAGTACCTAGTATGATCGGTGTCTAATTCAAATTAAATATTTTCAAATCTATCAAATAAAATGAATACGTCACTAATTCGTCAATTAGGTTATTCGGGTATAATTCAGCCTACTTTATAAAATATGTATACAATAATTCAATAATTTTCACCTCATCTGACTTTTCTGATGTTTATCAAAAGAATGGTGATATTTTAAGAGCGATATTTGAGGGTTGAGAGCAGATTTTGAGAAAAAAAACGAAATATAACTTATTTGGCTCCTAATATTTAATGCATATATTTAGAAGTTGTATTATAATATAATTTGTTTCCAAAACAATTTTTTTTTCCTCCATTCATTTGTTTATTATATGTTAAGAAACAAATAAATTTTATTTTCAGAGTTACATACTATATCTGTAATAAATTGAATAGAAAATTATATAGATTAATAAATTTATGAAATTAAATATTTAAAAACAACATTCGATCATGTTTATAATACAATTTTCAAAAATATGCATTAAATATTAGAGGCAAAATAATCATATTTTTTTTCTTCTTAAAAACAGCTCTCAACCCCCAAATATCACCACCCTTATCAAAATTTCTTCGATTTTTTTATTTTCTTAAAACCCTCTTATAAAGTACATTGAATTATTTTTACCCCTGTAATGATGTTAACTTTACTTGTGCATCAATTTCATATTAATTGAACCAAAACACCCCTCTCTCATTTGTTTTTCTTTCGTAAATTCTTGTGTTCAAATTAAAATTGTAAACAAACAAAATATTATATGATATAATATTTCACTATATTATTTTTACAATGTTTTGTGATATCATTGTAATATTATTAATTCACGGATTTTATATAATACTAAGCATTATTTCATCATAAAAATATATGAATACTTATTTATTTCATAAAATAATATTTTATATAAAATCATTAAATAGAAATGGTATCGTAAAATAACATTACAAAACATTAGTTTGGGTTGAATCAAAATAATTTGTAAAAAATATAATAAGGAATACGATTTGTCCACACATGGATCAAGAGTTAAAGTTAACATCGTTAGGCGGAAAAAAATAAGCAATGTACTTTGTATAGGAATTTCGAGGGAATCCAAAAATGAGTTTTTTTTTATAAATCCATAAAGAATATAAATGTAACCTTTTTTATTTAGAAAGAATTGAGAATATCATTATTTTATTACATAATTCTCATTTTATTTAAAACCAAAAAATTATAGGTTGCTATTGATATTTCTTAATATCGTTCAAAATATAACTTTTTATTGTTTATTTCAATGTAAAACTTATAACTTTTTATAACAAGAACAAATTATACAACAATACATGTAATAATATGTATTTCTATTTTTTTTTTATAAAATACATAAATGAGAATATCATTATTTTCTTATGTTTTGCATGGATATGCATGGGTTTTTCTGTTCTGTAGGGGCGTGTGTGCTATTTCGAGAATTTGGATGGGTACACATGAAAATTGGTCCTTATTTTGTTTGCCATGATTAATCAACCTTAAAAAATACTACATATCTTTTATAGAGGGGTGGTGTGGCGGTTCATGAACGACAAATAATTTGATAGAACAATTAATATTCATTAATTTCATACATATTTGATTGGCCCACAAATTTTGATTTAATTACAATTATCTCCATTCAATAAAAAGAATGGTGTCCCTGCAAAAATATCAAATTTATAAATTATCATCACCATGAATAACATGACTTGAATATTCTACCAAACATGAAAAATAGCATATGTACCCTAATTACTAATTTAATTCAACCCTTTGGTTGAATAAATAAAAGAAAAATATTTTTTGTCCATAAAAGAAGGAAAATGAACATGAACATGAAATTAGAAGAAAAATATTTATTTATTTATATGCTTTGGGCCTTTTTCTAACAAGTGGGTTTCCAATGGGATCTCAAAACCTGGTTTAATTCCATCAATTAAATTCCGTGATCTTAAAAACCAGGTTTCTAAATCCATCGATATTCGTAAACCGTAATTTATTTTCCCGGTTCTTCGAGAGCTTTCGTTGAGACTTGAGATACTCAAACCCCTTCGTCTAGGGTTTATTACAGAGCTGAAGAGAACGAGAGAAAAGAGAGAGCAATGGCGGTTCGGATCCGATTGGCTCGATTGGGATGCAAAAATCGACCCTTTTACCGTGTAATGGCGGCGGATAGTCGATCGCCGAGGGACGGAAAACATCTAGAAATTTTGGGCTACTACAACCCTTTACCTGGTATCAGTTTCTCTCTATTTTCTTCTCCATTTTTGTCCAGATCCAATATTTCACATTTGCTTCGTGTGATCGAATGTACAACTGAGCATCGAATATCAAATTCTCCTTCGAAATATCAATTTTTTAGCTCGAATTAATCCCCAATTAAGTATCAAATGTACAACTGAGCCTCAAATAAACCTCAATTAGCTCGTAATTTACTCTATTTGTGCGTCATTGCCCCTTAATGGCCTCATTTATTATTCATTTTTATCCCTAATCGAGCTTCCATAGCAAAAATTCCCAAGCCCAAATTTATCAATCCGAATTCCAAGCAAATAATATAAATACTTGGATTTACAGGCAAAGATGGTGGGAAGAGAATGGGTCTCAATTTCGACAGAGTCAAGTAAGAAACCCATCCAAAAAATCCCTTCTTAATTGCTAAAATTACAAACTAATCCCTCATAATTTGACAGGTATTGGCTGTCGGTTGGGGCCCAACCGTCAGACCCGGTACAGAGAATCTTGTTCAGAGCTGGAGTACTTCCTCCTCCGCCGATGCTTGCAATGTCTCGCAAAGGTGGGCCCCGCGATCGAAGGCCCATCGATCCAATGACGGGGAGATATTTGAATGTCGATACTCAAGAAGAATTTGAAGATGAAGAAACAGAAGTAGAAAAGATTGAATCTTGAAAGGTTGTGGGTACGTGTTTATGTTGAATTTTAGACTGTTTCGTGATTATGAATATTTTGTTCAAACTAATAAACATGGAATATTTGGTTTTTCGAGTTTGATTGCAAAAGAATTCATCATATTTTCTTTGAAAATTTTGCAACTGTTATGTGGCTTATTTTATATGAGATTTTACAAACAAAATGTATTGGGAAATTATTTGCTTCCGATTTGAATAAATTAGCCTCTAGTTGGAAATATTAGAGCGCAAATATATTTACATTTTCATTAATGTATCAGAGCTAATTATGATTTATGTATTTAATAAATTTAAAATATTAGACATTATTCGTTTGACGTGAAATGTATTAGAAGTTTATTTATTAAAACAACATGTTACAAAATAAATATTTATTATATTTAGTTATTTATTTATATGTATTATTTATTTATTTTGATATCAAATAATTTTGTTTATCACATTAAAATTTTCCAACAAATACTTGTGAAATGTATGATACAATTTTAAAGTATCTGGAATTTGAAGGGGAGAAGTACAATTTTTTTTATTTAAAATAAATTATTCGAATATGTTAAGTGAAATATCTGATATGTATCTGACGAGTAATGTACGTATATCGATATTTAATACAATATTTGAAATATCTGTGCAACAAGAAGAAACGAGCTAATGGGGAAATATTCCTAATTTCTTGACAAAAGACTTTCCTCTTTGGGAAAGTTGTGGGATACAGATTTCCTCTCCATTGCTCCCAAAACTAGAGAGTGGCCGGCATGTTTATCTATGGGGTTATATATTGTGCCCTCGTAACTAGGGGTGGGCAAATTGTTCGGTTTATTTGGGAACCGAACCGAACCGGTCGAATTCGATTTAATCGGTTCGGTTTTTCGGTTTATTCGGTTCGGTTCGGTTCAAAAATTGATATTATTCGGTTTATTCGGTTCGGTTCAGTTTTGGTATTTCTAAAACCGATTAAACCGAACCGACCGAATTAGTATTATTTTTAATGTTTTTATTATGTTTATTTTAAAAAATTAATATTTAATATTTTAAAATTATAAATAATATAATTATATTTTATATGATGAGTTTTTATATTTTTTTGGCTAAATAGAATTTGAATTGTATCATTATAAAGCTTCTTATTCGATTCAACCGAACAAACCGAATAAGAAATTCGGTTTAATCGGTTCAGTTTTAAATCGGTTCAAATTTTATTCGGTTCGGTTCGGTTTGAATCTAGTTCGGTTCGGTTTGATCTTAATCGGTTCGGTTCGGTTCGGTTTAACCGAATGCCCACCCCTACTTGATGAGGTGACAATTGTGTGTAATTGAATTAATTAATATTTTTAATTGAATGAATTAACGGGTTAATTGATCGTTTAATTGAATTAACATGTTAATTAACATGTATTAATATTAACATATTAATATAAATTGTCGTGTTAATTAATCATTAATTAACATGTTAATCAATTCAATTAACTTTTTATGTCGGTCTCATCAAAGAGGTTGGGATGAGAAATATACTATACCTCCAATCTCATCACAATATCCTTCATGATTGGACAAATTGAATTTAGTTGAATTGATGAACACTCAAATTAAAATTAATTAACACGTTTAGTTGACATGTCAATTTATTTTAATATGTTAATATTAGTACGTGTTAATTGACATGTCAATTCGATTAACCGATCAATTAACTCGTTAATTCATTGAATTAATGATGTTTTAATCAATCCAATTAAACAATTTTGTTACGTCTTTAAAAATATTTGAGTGAGTTTTGGGGTATCATAAATTTTCTCTTTTATCTATCACCCTCTGCCTCTAACTAAGCAAGGTCGGCAATGAATGGATATCTCCAGTTTTAACACTGAATGGAGAGTGAATCTTGTTTAAGCCATGATTCATAAGCCTGTACCATTTCTTTCTTTCAAACTTTAATCAAGTCTAGGGGGAGATAAGACATTTGTTTAATTCAACATGCACAGGATAAGAACCAGATACTTAACCTCCATATCTAACTTTATTAAAGTTAATTTCATTAAATGTTTTTCTTTAGCTCTATGACTTCACATTATTCCTTTTTAATACTTTAAATTAAAATGATAGTGGTATTTAACTCGATAAATTAGTATTTTTTTGGAGATTATATGGAAAGTGGATAATTTTCTCGACAATTTGGTGAGATAAAACTTTTAAAAATAGCACTTACCAAGTGGATAAATAACTTTGTTTGAATTTCATAAATTACTTGTAATTCTAAAATTGGTATTGCTTCCAATCAAGGCCACCCATTCATGCAAAAATGCTAAACCTTCTCTCACGATATTACTAAACCTCCTCTTAAAGAAAGAGTCTTCTTAAAAAATCTCTTCAAATCCTAACATTTTAAAACAAGACCATATCAAATACTAACTCAACTCACTTTATATCCACAATGGCCTTTTTATCCTCGAGACATTACAAACTCTTGTTATTTTTTATAACACAATCAATTCTATCTCAACTATCTACATGTACAACTTTTTCAATAGCCAATTATTGTACACGCCCAATTTGGCCCGGCACCCTTGCCGGTGCCGGCACGCCTCAGCTATCATCAACGGGATTCAGACTCGAGTCTGGCCAAACCGCCAGTCTCCAAGCCTCATTAGGCTGGTCAGGTCGAATATGGGCTCGAACTGGTTGCGAGTTTGACGAAGATGGCTCAGGTACATTCACATATAATATCACGATTCACTCGATTCGACGAATATCACTATATATATATATATATATTTCTTTCTGAATCAGTTCCAATGTTGTTGATCAGGTATCTGTCAGACCGGCGATTGCGGGGGCCGCATGGAGTGTAGAGGGGCCGGCGCTTTACCTCCAACGACATTGTTTGAGGTCACCCTTGGCAAGGGTAATAATATGCTTGATTTTTATGATGTGAGTCTTGTCGATGGGTACAATTTGCCCGTTATTGTCATGCCGAAGGTACAACAGGGCACGTGTAACTCCACCGGGTGTATTGCCGATCTCAACCAAGGTAAAATATATTAAATAAACTCATATACATAATCTTAAATTTTGATATATTAATATTTATTTTTTGAAGGATGCCCAAAGGAGCTTCAAGTGGCTTGCGGGGACGGGGTTGTAGCGTGTAGAAGTGCATGCGAGGTATTTGGGTCGGATCAATATTGTTGTAGCGGAGAATTCGCGAATCCAAATACGTGCAAGCCCACCGAGTATTCGTCGGTCTTCAAGACGGCATGTCCCACGGCGTATAGCTATGCGTTTGATGACAAGACGAGCATATTCACCTGTAATATGGCATATGATTATACAATCGTGTTTTGCCCTCCTGCTAATGGGTAAGAATTAATTACGGTTTAATATTAACTACTATGATTCTTTGGAAATATGTTAATGTAGTAAATTTTGATGTATTTTATGCAGGATGGAGAGTTCAAATAATTTTTCGGTCGATACACCGATTGGTACTACTCCTCCTAGCATACCGATCGGTACCACTCCTTGCACACCAGTCGGTGCCACTCCTACGAACATTCCAATTGGTACCACTCCTACTAGCACACCAGTCGGTACCACTCCTACGAACATTCCAATTGGTACCACTCCGACCAGCAGACAAATTGGTACCACTCCTAGCAAACCAGTCAATTTTAATGATGAAGCTGCGCCATATGAGATGATCTCAAGAGGGAACTTGATATCATTGAACCTACTATTAGTTCTTCTTATTAATGCTCTTCTTCTAAGTTTGTGGTACATGACATGATTTATCTACTGGTACGAGAAACAAACTGTACGGTACCGTAAACTAGCTCGAGACATAAATGAGGGATAGTCGACAAAGAGATTATCGCAAGACTTAGAGGTAGATTTATAGAAAATTAGAAATGTAAATATTAGTACATTTGTAATCTTGAAAGTAAGATAATAGAAGATATAGTTCTTTCTTTAGAAATCGGGATAACATGAATTACAGTCTGTGTTAGCATGATTGATTGTTTCTTTTCTCCAAATAAAATGAAAAATTATGAACTTTGACTGTGTTAAAGTCATCAATTTGGGCATTTTTGTTTATGGAGGAACTTGGATATTTCAAAATCTTCACACTTTAAACCATAGTTAATGAACATAAGCACTTAGCTATTTTAAATTTCGATCGAATAATCTAATTAATTAACATTCATAAATATCCTAAAATGCTTAATAAAGGATTTCTTTTAATTATTTTACAATAATTGGGGCTTGAGGGACTAATCCATTTAAAGGAGAACACTCCCATTGGGCATCCTTAGTTTGTAAAATTGAGAAATGCCTCGGCACCCATAGTTCTCCTTTTTCCTTTCTCTCTCTAGCTAACCTTCTTTCTCTCTCTTCTATATTTCTCTTTGCTTCTCTCGCTTTGTCCCAATCTTTGTTTATAATCGATTGACTCGTTTCACCCCATATTATAACCGATTCTGTTGGCGCTAATTCCTGAAATGAAATATACAATTAATATTTGGTTCCAAGTTAATTTTACTTTTCAATTAAGGTAATCATATATATGTGAAGCATTTAATTTACAAAGTGTACCTTAATTGGTTTCTTCAAAATAGGGGTTTGGAGTTTCGAAATAGCCTTTTTTGCATCGTATATATCCCTAATCTCTCCAATTTCTACATCCTTTAGTGAAATGGTTCTATCAATTCGAAAACAATTTTATTAAAAAACAAATATTAATATATATGAATATTTCAATGGTACGAAAATATGTATTATAAATGCACCTGTCCCAGTGGCCATCAATCTCGTAAATAATCTTTTTCGTACCAGAATAATATATTTTTCCTTTAACGCACCGAGAATTTCCTCCAAACCCTAAAAATGAACGGCCTCTATAATAACAAATCTCCGCCTCGAGACCCGATTCTTTACATTGAACCCTCACAGTCCCGGACCACTCTGCACCAGGTGCAGGCAGAAATCTAATAACTAAATTCGGCGCATTCATTTCGTATTCTTCGTTGTGAGATAAAAGTTTCAATTTCCTCTTTCCATGTATCACAGCATCGACACAGGTACCTGGTTCAAAAAATCATTTCTTGAGTTCAATTCAAACACATCCTCGTAGGACCAACAAACTGAGAATTCAAAATCAAGTTTTCAATTACCATAAAATTTTGGAACTGGATTTTGACACCAAACAAGCTCTATGTTTTCCTCGGTATCGGTTGCATGAAGTGCCGAGATGGGAGGGTGATGAGAAATCTGTTGATACATATATTCATTATTATTATTTATGTAATGAGTTGAATATTATTTTACTACTACACCATGAGAACAAAAGTAAATATACCGTATCCATTTTATTTTTACGGATACAGAATCACAGATACAAATACGAATAGTATCCATATACATATTTGGTTTGGATATTATACGACTACGAATACGGTTCTGATATTATCGGGTATAAATTTGAATACAAATTAATTTCGGATATTGAAGCGGTTATTATACCCTAATTATCCGTATACGATATTTGTTCGAATATGAATAGTTTTATTCGAATACTAATATTTTGCGCACATGGTTACGGTTTGGTCAGATAATATCCGCCCCGTTTACACCCTTATGTATATATCTACAAAGTGTAAAAAATTTCATTCATGCCCCTTCTCTTCTAAATTTTTTTATCAAAATCATTATTTGTTCATTCTCATTTATTTGTAAATAAGCTGTATAAGTGGTCTTTTTTTTCAATATTTTGTAGAGGTAATCATGATATTTGATATGTTTAACAGAGGCATTAATTCATGATATTTCTCATTTTGGAGATATATGTATGCATGACATTTTGAGATTCTCCAGGGGTATTTCAGACATTTCTTATTTTAAAACATATACATGAAATTGAACAAATTATTGCCAGCATTACCTGTTCAAGAAGAACATTAAGATTTCCTTTAGATACATGATGAGTTTCTCCTAAAATGGGGTTGAAAGGAGCCAAACCAAATATGGCTGGTCGAGTTGTCGAAATACTCCACGCGACAACAGAAACAAATCTCTCGAGACTCGATCTCCCTCTCCCTCTCGAACACATGCTCAAATAATCTTCTCCTATGCAATATACACCTTCTCCGTAGCATTGGAGTTGAGATTTTGGCATGTTGAATAAAGGTGGAAGCTAAATAAATTTCCAATAAAAATTATTATTAGAAGTTAGAATTTTAATCAACAAATTTCATATAAAAATAATATACTCAATAAGCTAAATAATTTTCAACATGTTGTGATGAAAAGGTGAAGTATAACTTGGAAATGGGTGAGATCAGATCCAGGCCGCATATTTCGAAATAGGCTGAGAATACGCTGGACCACGTTAGGCGGTCTCATCTCCGCCGCGAGACCACCTTCCAAAGCTAGAGGCGGTGTTAGCACCACTGTCGATGCAGATGCAGTCTCGTCCACCTTTATATAAAAAGATTCAATAAACAATGCTGCATTATATAATTATATTACACTCTTTAAATTAAATACAAATCAAAATTGTTGTGATTTGTCTTCTTTCGTGTATTGTTGAGATCTCGTTCGACGGAGTTAATTTATTGAAAATTTAATTCCAAATTATAATCATTCATATTGAATTAGATAATTAATTAATTATATTATATGGTATTTTTCTTAAATAACGATAAAAATGTTAGATATATGAACACTTTTTTTATTATACATCACACTTGGGAGTTGGAGTGGTATATATAAATTGATTGCAATGTTTTATGTTTTTGTTCACTTTTATATAATTATATTTGATAATTTTGACAGTTCGGTCCTTTTGGATTTTTTTTTTTGTAAGTTCTACATGGATATAAATATAACGGGCTTTCAAATAACCATATATAATTTTAAATTATTATTATCTACTTTTTCTTCTATGCATTTCAATGATTTTAATATAAATATTTTGTTGATAAAACAGACCAGGATATACTTTTTTAACAAAATCACGTAGAAAAAAAGTTCATGTAGTTTGATAATAATTTTGAGTTTATTAGTTATATATTTTACCTGTATATTTCAACAAAATATATATACTAAAATAATTTAAATGCATATAAAATAAATTATACCAATCTAGAAAATAATATTTGAAATTTCTTAAAAACCCATTTTGAAAGAATCGGAAATTATAATTGTTTCATACAGTTAAAATATTATTTTAGCATGATATGTACTAGTTAAGTGATATCAAATTACGTATGAATGTATTTTGATTGTTAAAATATCAAGCACGATCATGCAAAATAAGATTTGATTGAAAAGAAGATAAAAAAAAAATCTTGGTCTGTTACGTCGCACCATATTATTATTATTATTATCTAGAGTAATTCTATTAATAAGGTTGTCAAAATCGGAATTCTACATTGAATCGTTTAGGGGTAGAATCGAATAGGATTGTAAAATCGTATTTTGAATCGTAAGATTCTATGACAAATGAATATTAACACGAAAACTAATCTAACGAACATGTTCTTTTAAATAAAAGAATATAATTTAATTGATAGAATATATTTTGTTCATTTAAATCAGTGTAATCATAAACATACACTATAAATAGACAACAAAAAATTATATTATTCTTAGATATTTAAATGTTAATCAAAACCAACCAAAATATTAATGATGAATCAAAATAGTACTATATTATACTAAATTCAAATCCGGATTAATAAGCTAAGATGAATTAAAACAAATAAAATAAACAAAAATAAGTTAAGTAAACATAAAATATAGAAATCTGTGAAAAAATCAAGTTATTTAAATCTTGCAATTGTTGATTCAAATTTTCGGTTGTTTGATTATCTCAAAAACAATGTCGATATTACTAACAAAATCTATCGAGAATGGTGTATAGGATACATAGGTACAAAATGCAATAAGAAGAACAAGACGTCGAAGAATCGCAAAGAAGATCAAGACGTAGAAGAATCATGGAATCAAGACATCGAAGATTCCGCAAGTTGGGATATCAATCTAATCACCAAAACACAGTATATGTATCCCTAAACTTGTTTATGTATGATTAAGCTCAAAATAAAAGTCAAATAAATATATTCGAAATCCTGAATTGATATAAAAGGCTGAAATAAGGATGTCCGTTACAACGGAACTCAGTGTCCGTTATAACGGACATACTCGTCCTATTCAAGAATGAAAACACAGTATAGTCGGTTACAACGGATTAACCAATCCGTTATAACGGACTACAGCAAAGCGTTGCAACGGAATAATGTTCGTTACAACGCTAATTAAATTCAAACTTGAAGGATGTCACAGAAGTATGTCCGTTACAACGGACATATACGTCCGTTATAACGGACATTGAACTCGCTTCAGTACAATACTCTTCTCTTCATGTCCGTTGTAACGGATTAACCGATCCGTTACAACGGAATGCCACTATACGTTGTAACGGAACTTACTCCGTTATAACGGGAATTAAACTCGAACTGAAGAGAAGTTTTCAGTATGATGTCCGTTGCAACGGACATGTCAGTTCGTTACAACGAACTACATAACACAGACTTCCGTTATAACGGACATACATTCCGTTATAACGGACTGTGAAAAAATTCGAATATAACAGCCATAACGGCTAGTTTGACTTATGGTCCGTTGTAACGGACATGCAGTTCGTTATAACGGACTATGCGAAAAATGAAGGAAATACAGTTTCAGGATCAACCGTAAAAGTGTACACAAGGATAAACGAATGTAGTCGTACATTCGTGGCCATAACTGTCAGTGGGAAAATCCGATTTGAATGGTTCAAATTGGGTTAGATAGATAATTAGATTATCTATAACCTTCATGTAGAAATATATTTCATATGAACGAAGTATCAGTGTCGTTTATGTGAAATACCGAAAGGGTGCAACAGTATGACATACAGTTAGTAAAACAGTCATAACTTTTGCATACGAACTCCAATTGGGCTGGGCCAAATTGGGTTGTGTAGATAATGAGATTATCTACAACTTTCATGTTGGGTGATTTTCTGTCAGAGAAATTTATCAATTTCGTCTGGACAGAATACTGAACAGGTTCATGCACGTTTCTGTGTGAAAAGATGTATATTGGATATACATGCCTTTTGGCTAATCCTAATCATATTAGATATAAATATGATACTTTCTCTCTCATCCAAATCAGACTATTGAGATTATCATTCTGCCCAATACACAAGAAAAAGAGCAAATTCCGATTTGATCTTTCGTGAGTGAAAAGGTGCGAAGAGAGAGAAATAGAGAATCGATTAGATCGAGCAAGTTCGCCGGTGCATCGTCTAGGCAGGTGCATCCGTGACCGACGTCTTACGAATCAACGTGGATACAAGTAGAGGAACGACGTTTGTGGTTCTTCGATTGTGATCGACTCGAGTAAGAAAGACGGTAGAAACGCTTGGACGCACGAAGACGAAGTCGAGTGAACCGGCGTAGTTAACGAGTGGTGAAGAACGCGTGGTATGGGACGCGCGGATTGTCACCAACGTGACAGGAGATAGAAGGCAGCGATCAACCCTTCGTGTGCAATCAATTTTGCACCGGTATGAATATGTCATTCTAATTGCATCGTACCCTCAAAGTCATGGCGTGATCTTGGATTTAGGGAACCGGACCGGGCCTTAATATCCGCTGCGCGGCCCCGGGGTCGGGTGAATTCCCAACAAAAAATGCAAGTTCTGGGAAGGGTCTATGTGTTCTATAAATAGAATTTTTTTCCTTATTTTCTCTCCAACTTTTGATAATCTTATTTCCACTTTGAAAAGAGAGAATACTTGCAAAATACTTTGAGCTCATAATCATCTAAACATTCTTAGTGATTATTTTCTTCCTCCATCAAATACGATTCCCAACTTGCGTGACCGATCACGTTTAGTTCGTATTATAATTGTAATAGGCTAGCATCAAGAGTGTAAAGCCCGCTAGAGATTGATAGAAAAACGTGTAAATTAATCTCGGCAAAACCTTGTAAGAGTAATTTGGGAATTCAATCGAAAGCCGAAAAAGACGCAAGGCATCCCCGGAGACGTATGTACTTGTATTCAATCGAATCGGTCGATTGAGCAAGTAGACGGTGAGTTAAAGCTTCAAAAGCAACCACCTACCGAACTCCGTAAACAAATATCGCGTATTATTTGTTTCGGTATTGTATTTTTTTCTCTAATTTATTTACGCTTCCGCACAAACTTGTAATTGTATCCATTACCGAGAAAATTGAACCTTAGGACTTCCTATTCACCCCCCTCTAGGTCTAAATTAAACAACAGCAATATTACCTTATATTACGATATGTATTCCAAATTACTTAATTAGATTTGGGGTCAAAATTATCTAGGAAATTAAATATTTTGTGAGTCATGACAGTGGAATCGTAAAATCGTAAATATAAAATATTCTAACATATTATACGTCTTGAATCGAGATTCTACCAAGATTCTACCAAATTAAGATTCTACTTCCAGCTTGAATCGTTTTGTCGAGTTAGAGTCGTAGAATCGTAAGATTCTAAGATTTGAATCTAGATTTTGACAACTATGATTATATACAACATGCTCTCGCAACATGATTGATAGCAGAATTATGAGTTGTAGGGTGTGGATTGAATTAAGTTAAACTAATTTTATAGTGTGAATATAATATCAAACGTAGGATTAATATCATATTGCGAAAGCATTTTGCAAGAACTTTGTGTGTAAAATTACTCTTATTTCCTACTCTTCAAGGCACATCAATTACTTCTTTAACCATTTCATTATTTCCTATTCTTCAAGGCACGTTAATTACTTCTTGAACCATATTATTATTTCTTATTTTTAAAGGCACGTTAATTACTTCTTCAAGTCAAATAATAATGATAATTCTTGATTATTCTTGTATTTGTTATTATTTATACACTAATTAATAATTACACGTTTCAGCATTGAGCAATCTCACTAGCTGTAAATAATAATAATAATAATAATAATAATAATAATAATAATAATAGTGAAACAACAAAGTTAGAATGAAGTGAATTATAAAAGATTTGCAAGATAATGGAGAGCAAGGCGAGCAAGGCGAACCCATGGCGAGAAAAGAGACTTCTCGGAGACCGTACACAACAAGGGTATACAAGGCAACAGAGAGGATGGACGACGCTGGAAAATACACGGGCGAGCTACGCACGTCGCGTACATAATGCAGAGTCGAAGGGGGGGACTCGGGGGGGTACAACAACAGGAGACGTCATGGTCGGTTCTTGGTCTTGTCCTATCCGACCCTCATCAATGGCGAAGGAAAGGAGAGCTACCAATATTAATGCAGAAGGGAGAGGGGGCTTCATGGAGCGTACGGGAGCTCAAGAAGGAAGGGACAACACGAATAAACAGATCTCGGTGGATCCGAGCACTCGGCGCTGGATGAGCTGGGCTAGAAACGAGACAAGAAAAGGCTCTCAGCTATTCGTAACTAGACAAGATGGGTGGACAGATGTGCTAAAATGGCAAAGGAAAAGAGGAGAGATTAAACGAGGTGGTTCGCAGAAGCTTTCAAGACAAAATCCAAGAGAATCTGATTTCTTTCAAAACCCTAGGAGGTGTTTTAAATGTCTCTCAACCAACCATACGAGAAGATTTTGCAAGGAAGCCATTAAATGTCTTCAATGCAAACAAAGTGGACATGTCAGAAGAAATTGCAAAGGGACTTTAAAAGGAGACAAAGAGAAGAGTTCACTTGCAACACCACAAAGAGAAAAGTCTCCAAATCTCAGAGTTACACCGCAAAACCAAATGCAAAACAATCACCACATCACCCAAGCACAACGAGTGGAGAGCTTAATGGTGTACTTTCCTCAAAACCATTTTTTGAATGACCAACTGGCATTCCTCAACCGGGCAGCTTATGTTACAATTCTTGAGGGAGACACGACAATGGCTACGCAAGCAGAGATCAAATTATGGTTGGTGGCTACGTATGGAGGGTCTCAAACGGATTACGACTTGCACCCAACTGCGAAACCGGCAGATTTCATATTAATCTGCGACACAAATGAGAGGCTCGATAGTGTAATTGAAGTGGTGGATGCGAGGCAAATAAATCTATCGACCTTGATTTGGATAGATGAATGGGCCCCGACATGGGGCGGTATGACGGTATTCCTAAGGTTTCGATGTGTGATTCAACTAACTAGCCCATTCCACCAACTGTGGAATCGTTCCGACCTATCTCGAATGGTTTCGGGATTCGGTTTGTTGAGGAGTGTTCGCCCGATGTTTCCACCGACGGGTGACTTCAAGTCCGTGTGGGTGGCGGTGGATTGCGAAGCGACTCACCTAGTACCTGGACGACTATGGGTGCAACGAGTCCATAGGGGAAAATGGGTTGAGATAGACCTAATTGGATACACCGATCTCACGGCACAGAACCATCAGGGAGGGCATGACGAGGGCAACGACCAGAATCCGCCAAACAACAACAATCCGGAGCAGCAACACCAACCATTTCCGAACCCGGACGTAATGGCTCAATTGCTTCAAAACATTAACATCCAAGAACCTGTCATCCAACCGGGTGGGCACGCTGATAACGGGCACATGCAAGTCGATGAACTGGTCGAAACGTCCCAAACTGAAAACATGCAAAGTATGATGGAGGAAAAAGTATCTGATCAACGGGGTGCAATAATAGATACGGAGGAGGGGTCCAAAACGGCAAATGGACACACCAATGAATCAACAAATGGAGGCACCGAATATACATTGAAAGATGACAACACCAATGCATTAATTGCACGAGGAATAATCATGGAAGAGGGTGATAGGGAATTTTCTTCTCGAAATGGAACAATAAAGTTGAAGGCGCAACCAGTCAATGAGGAAGGATGTGCCTTAAGGATGATACATGGTGAGGGGCTCGAGAAGGAGACAATAATGGGGGCATTAAATGTGGGTACAGAATTGTCAACTCTCGGTACACATGTGCTGCCTGAGGAGGAACTCCAAATAGTGGTCCACCAATTTAATACTATACCAACAATACAAGACAAGGAAATATCGCTTCATAAATCTAAAAATCAGACAATGAAAGGCCCAAGAGAGAGGGACCAGGATGACAAGTGGGCTTCTTTTTTCGAAAATATTAGAGAGGCTTCCACTTTGAGGAAGCAAAAAAACGCCAACCAAAAAGAAATGTCCCAACTTAAAGGGGCGGGTGCAAGTGCAAACATGAATCCGGATCCGCTTGTGCTATCGGATCCTGACCCGGTAGATAATCAACAATATCTTGCATACGATGGTGAAGACAAGGACAACATTAGCTCACTGAATCTCTCAGACTCAACGACTCAGAAGAAGGGGAAGGTGATAGAGGAAACCCTATTGCGAAGAAGCACCAGAATTAGGGAGGCCGGCGAGGGCGTCTACGTGGGACCGCTGGAGAAGGCCACGGCGGTTAAGTGGGGGACGACGGGCGAAAAAACAAGCGCAAAGAAGACGATTGGGGGAAGGCCGAGGGGACGGCCCACCAAGAAAAAACAGACTGAACCGGCGCAAGATGAGATTAGGGATCAATTGGAGAATCACCAAGCTAAGGAGATGACTAGAGAAATGATTATGAAGTATATGGGATTGTGCGGCATCGTGGTAGATCCCACAGATGAAATTGGAGAAGTAGTGATGCTGGAACACGTAGAGAATGGTCGGGATGAGCTCCAGCAGGAATTGGGGACGGGTACGGGCGACACGGGCCACTGATTGAAGCTAGGAAGAGAGGGGGCAGTGGTAGCTATAGGAGTAGTAATTAAGTTAATTATGTGTAAGCAATTAAGTACGAATTGGGGTAGGATTATGGAGGAATTGTGTATGGAATTGGGAGGAAACAGGTACCGATATTCTATAAATCGGTACCGGTTTGTTTGGGGTAATGGTGCCATGAAGGGGAAGGAACGGGTGGTGCTGCAAGTAGAGATGAGTAGGGATTACTGTAGGATTTATAACCAAATAGAAACAAGTCAGGAAGGTCTTGGTTTGGTGGTGCTTGGTCTTGCGACTAACACCGTTGTATCTTTAAGTTTATTATATGAGTAAAATAGCCCTCTCTTTTTTATCGTGGAATGTTCGTGGATTGAATGAACAAGAAAAACGATGGATAGTTAGAGATACGATAAGTGATCAAAAACCGATTGTTTTCACGTTACAAGAAACCAAAATGTCAGAAATCAGCGCAACTGAGTTAAAGGATATCGGAGGAGGAAAATACACGGGATTTGAGGTTTTAAAATCGATAGGGAGCAAAGGAGGGATTCTGATGGGATGGGATGAAAATTTAATCGAAAAGATCACAAAACTGGATAATAATTTTGCAATATCGGTAAAATTTAAATTAAGACATAATGGGGAAATTTTCTGGATATCCGGTATATACGCACCTTCGCGACCGGCGATCTTCCCAGAGTTCATGGAGGAATTAGAAGGGTTAAGATGTCAGATAAATGAACCGTGGATCCTAATGGGAGATTTTAATGTGGTATTGCGAATAGAAGAACGAAATGGCTCAAATTTTAATATACAAAACGGAAGGGCACTGAGTGACGCCCTAATGGACTGGGAATTAAAGGACGTCGAGTTAGAGGATAGATGCTACACGTGGTCGAATGCAAGGACCATGCCGTCAATGGCAAGATTGGATAGAGCAATTATATCGAATGAATGGAAAATAAAATATCCTAATACGAGATTGAGATCGGTGTCAAACGTGACCTCCGACCATTGTCCGATTATGTTGTACTCAAAGACGGATTTTCAGAAACCGTCAATTTTTCGTGTCGAAAACTGGATGTTACCGATAGCAGAGTTTCAGGAATTAGTAAGGGATACGTGGACAAATATGTACAGGGCTTCCACGCCAAACAGTCTCCACGAAAAATTCAGGTTTTTGGCGAGGGCAATCCAAGCATGGAAAAAAGGCAGAGAGCAAAGGGGGAAAGAGCAAGCTGTAAATTGCAAACAAATAATATGGCTTCTTGATGTATGCGAAGAATCGAGGACCCTATCATTTATGGAGAGGAAATTACGAATCCTTGCAAAGGAAAAGCTTCGAAAACTCGTATCGGCAAATTGTATAAAATGGGCGCAAAGAGCGAAATGTAGATGGTTAAGGGATGGAGATGCAAACACCGCATACTTTCATGCGGTGGCAACGGGAAGAAAAATCCGAAACACAATCCAGTCCTTGGTGGGCCAAAATGGGATTGAGACGGGACACAAGGAAAAGGCAGAAATATTATTCCGCTATTTTGAAACACTAATAGGAAAAAGACAACCAAACAACCAAACCGTAAACCTCGAAATGATCTACGCAAATAATCCCCGGATACCGATAACATTTGCAAAAGAAATTACGAAAACTGAGATTAGAGAGGTAATTCGTGATTGGGACAACAATAAATCGCCCGGTCCTGACGGGTTTACGGGAGAATTCTACGCGAAATTCTGGCCCTTAATGGAGGATGAGGTGACAGAGGTGATCAATGATATCATAAAATCGAAAACTAAATTGCAACACCTATCTGACTCCTACATTGTATTAATACCAAAACAAGCAAACGCAGCGGAAGTCGGTGATTACCGACCGATAAGTTTGATACACGGAATCCAGAGAATTATATCCAAAGTCATGGCAAGGAGAATGGAGAGTATGATACCGGGGTTGGTGAGCTTGGCTCAATCCGCTTTCGTAAAAGGGAGAAACATTATTGATAGTTACGCTTTCGTACTCGAATACGTCAGTCAATGCACCAAGAAGAAACACAAAGGGTGCTTACTAAAAGCGGATATCTTCAAAGCCTTCGACACGGTGAATTGGGAGGGCCTATTAAGAATTATGGAAGCACGGGGATTCGATAGGCAAGATACGGACGTAATAGCAAATGTCATATTACCGGGGTATTCCAAAATACTTCTAAATGGGATAGCGGGAAGAAGCGTACGATTGGAACGAGGATTAAGACAAGGCGATCCGACATCACCTTTTTTCTTCATCTTGGTAATGGATCTTTTTGCCAGGATAATGGAAGCATCGGGGAATCAAGGGATCGTTATCCCACCAATAAATAACACGAGGAATTGTGTTATGTTCGCCGATGATCTGACAATTTTTCTAAAAGAAGGGGAGAGTGAGGCGTTGCTAACAAAAAATCTGTTGACGAACCTAGGTCACTTCACAGGATTAACGATAAATTTCGACAAATCTTTTGTGCTGCCTTTGGGGCCGATTCGGGAGGAAGACTTGAGAAAGGCGGCACAGATACTAGGTTGCGCGGTTAACGAATATCCTGTCCGGTACCTAGGATTACCATTATCGAACAAAAAAATTCCAAAATCTGAACTAAAGGAGATTATTCAGAAAATTAAAGGAACCTTTAATAAATGGGAGGGTTGCTTGTTATCGTTTGAGGGACGACTTATACTGCTCAATTCGGTAATCATGGGCAAATTAACGTATCTTATGTCGGCTATGAAACTACCCATATGGATGCTAAAGGAGCTGGAAGCTACGAGGAGGAAATTTTTATGGCACGGACCCGGTACGAAGGGGAACGCATTGCACTTGATTAATTGGGATACCATGTGCTTGCCGAAAAAAGTGGGGGGGCTGGGCCTTAAATGCTTAAAAACACAAAACGAAGCCTTAATGCTCAAGTGGCTGTGGAAACTAGCTTCAAAGGAGAAGAATCTATTCAAAGAGATGGCGACTATTTTCTATGCAGCAAACCAACATGGCCTGGAAACGACGGCACACAAGGACGAATCGACCTTGATGGTGGGAGCAAGGTCAATGGCACCGTTTTTCCAAACTAGGGTAGTATGGAAAGGAGGGGCTGGGCAGATACCCTTGTGGTCAGCCGATTGGGGGAGTGGAATTATGAAATACCGAGCCGCAGAATTATTCTCGTTCGCAAAAGACGAAACCATGACCATAATTCAAATGGTTCAGAACCCGACGGATATAAATTGGTTAAATGAAGGGATCTCGAGTAAAGGAGAGGACCAACGAGAATGGCTCGTTCAAAACCTACCGAACATCGACGGATCACAAGAGGACATCTTCGAGTGGAAAGACGCTAAGGATGGCTCTTTTTCCACGAAATTGGCTTATGATGCCTTGATAATGGGAGGACTGATTCCATGTGAATGGACTCGTTTATGGAAATTGAAGGTTCCGAGCAAATTAAAAACCTTCGCATGGAAATGGTTAAGACGAATAACTCCGACACAAGACTTCCTAAAAAAGAGAGGATGGCAATTATGCTCGAGATGTTACCTATGTGAAAAAGCAATCGAAGATATGAAACACCTATTCAAACACTGTGAGTTCATGAATAAGGCGTGGGAGTGCTGGATCCAAATGGGACACAAGGACGAGAGGATCACACATGGAGAAACATACGAGGGATATAAGGGAACGGGAAACACGCTTTTTTTGATTTTCGAGGTATGGAAAGAGAGATGCGGAAGACTTTTTGGACAGATATCGCGAGATGAGATACTGGTCGCGAGACAAGCAGATTCAAACTTTAGAGATTGGCAAAGTAGAGGGCCCCGCCAGAATAATCGGGAGAACGACAGAGACTGAACGGAGATGGGGCGGGATACCGGCCACAGGAGAAAAAATATGTTTATCTTTCTAAAGTGTCAAAACGTGTACAAATTCCTATGTAAATTATTTCGTTAAATGGAAAATCCGGGTATGGGGGAAACCCATCTCGGAAATGGTTTCAAAAAAATAATAATAATAATAATAATTTGATAATTTATTTTGTGTGTCAAGTTTACATGATGCAACACTAATTAATTATGACCCTCGAATTAAACACAATAATCTAAATAATCTAAGTTAACAACACTAATTAATTGTGACCCTCGAATTAAACACTGACTTGGTGTTAATTCAATTTGACACAAATGACTAATTAGTAATTAGTGTTACCAATTTTATTGTTTTTTAGATAAGAGTAATGTTAATTCAATTTGACACAAATGACTAATTATTAATGTTTACTAATTCGATTTTTTTTTAGATATTGTTATGGTTTGATTGTCCGGCCATATCTGATATCATTCCTCGTACTTAAAATAATTTTCATTGACATCCTTATAAAAGTGATATTTCTCTTGATAAATTTATGTTCAGATTTATATATGACATTTTGCAGGGGGCTCAGTGAAAACTTGCATATTTTCTTAAAACAAGCAAATATTTCTTGAAGAAAACAATCAAGTGGGAAAGTTCCAAGTAAACTGATCCCCTAAACTTTAATAATCACCCATCCCAAAAAAATTTATAATTTTTTTTCTCTCGAGTGTCAAACAAATTTTTTTAATTTAAATACTTTTGAATCTACAAATTTTCTGTTGCAAATTCGAAACACGGTTGATTTTTGAAATGTTCATAAATAATGAATTTTAACTTTAAAATAATGCGATGATTAATGTACTTAAAGTATTAAATTAACCAATTTGGTCAAATAAAACTAAATTAAAACAACGGAAATTAGGGAAGTTAATCATTACTCCACGTCAAGATAATGTAATCATCATGACTTCGGTTTTCTACAAAAGGGTAATAACTATTTTTTTTAATATAAATGATGTTTATTCAAAAAAAATATATAAATAATATTAGTATATGCTAAAAATTGAGTAAAGATTTACTCAACAAAAAGAAATAAAATAGTGAATATAGCAGACTAAATCTAAGATAATCCATAACACGGTTTTATGGTTAATTTAAAAAAGTATAAAATCTTAAAATTCAAATTGATCTTCTCTTCTCTTCTTTCTCAGAGACGACGACAATGAGTAAGAAAACCAAATCAATCATCATATTTTTCTCTGATTTTCTACTTGTTTTGACTATTTTCTATTTATTTCTTCTTTAACAAAGAAATTCGAATGAAATTACTATAAAAGAAAAGTAATTAAAATGATCAAGTACATACCATTTTCGCAAATTGAATTGAAGTTGAATCCCTTTCAAATTGCGCAGACTCTCTCTCACTCTCTCTCTCTCTCTTATTTTTCGGAGGGTTTGAGTCTTTTGAGATATATAGACTCTCTCTCTCTCTCTCTCTCTCTCTTATATTTCTGAGGACTTGGGATATTAACAGCTATATAAAGAAAGAGTTTAAACAAGAGTCAAAAAATATATAACAGTTTGAAAGATATGCAATAATGGTTGAAAAATATGATATCTTTATCTTTATTTATAAAAGGGATTTTATATATGAAAAAAAGTTGTATATTTAAAGAAACAAACAAAGAATACTACTTGCTTTTTTATAAAAAAGGAAAAAATTGGACATACCCCAAACTCTTCCCTAGAAGGCTTGATGACGTGGTTAAGATTTAACACTTTAAAAATTAACATCTTAATTCATGATTTGACATTATAATTGAGTGTTAAATCATATATTAGAATGATTAAACCATAAATTAATGTGTTAAATCATGCATTAATGTGTTAAATTTAAAATTTAAAAATCTTGCCATGTCATCAAGAGGTTGGGGGGAGAGTTCTAGGGGATGTACATCACTACTCTTTTATAAAGTGCACCAAGCCACCAACTCAGGGCGGTTGATTCTCATCTTTATTTTTGCATGGACATGGTTCACCAGTTCATGAATATTCCATTTGAGTATATTATTGAACTAAAGAGGAATTATAAAAAAACTTAAAAACTTTTCACAAATTAAAATAGAAAAAGGTGGTATGTTAAATATAATGTAATTCAAATAAGAATATACATGTTAATTTGTATGATAATGAAATTATAGTTTTTGGGCAATTATTTTTTTATTATTTTTTAAGTTTGGTATTGGACAATACTGAATTAGGGAAAATTAAACACTTATTTAAATTAAAATATTAATCGGATCATTATATTGAATTTATGCATGTTCAATTTTTTTTAAAAATATTTTGTAACTAATTTTTATGATATATATAATATGTAGAGGTGAGAATCCGACGAGTCGGATCAGGTCATTTCGGATTCGAATTATTTCGATATGCGGGTCATTCGGATCCTCAAATTATTTGGGTCGCGGGTCGTTTGGTTTCTGGATCGTTCGGTTAGGATCATTTTGGTTTTCAGGTCGTTTCGATTTTCGGATCGTTTGGTTAGGGTCGAAATGATCCGGAACCAAACGATCCGAAAATCGAAACGACCCGGAATCAAATGACCGAACGATCTGAAAACAGAAATGATTCGAAACCTGACAACCATAAAGACGAAAACAGGACGACCTGAAACGAAATGACTAACAAACCGAATAACCCACCGGCCAGATAATTCGATAATCTGAATGATTCGCATATCGAAATAATCCGAATCCGAAATGACTCAAGCCGACTCGCCGAATTACCAAAGTATTTAGTTTGGCATACATAAATGCAATATAATGATTCGATTAATATTTTAATTTGACTAAATGTTTAGCTTTCCTAATTTAATATTGTCCCGACTCCAATCCCAAACTCAAAAAATAGAAATAAAATTTCATTATCATACAAATTAACCTATATTCTTATTCGGATTACATTATATTTAACATATCACTTTTTAATATTAATATTCTGACCGACTTTACAAATATCGACTTTTTTTTCCCCTTAATTAGCATTTAGCATAGCAGGAGTGCAGGACTATTAAGAAAAATTAAAATCATAATTATACATTCTCGCGACTTTTGAAAAATCGAGGATGTTATTTTTGTAGTTTTAAAACTTGATTAATAAATCCCAAACCTATCATGTCTTAAGTTACAAAAATTCTCTTATACATAATGAATGTACATTAAAACGAATTGTTAAAAAATATTTTTTATTTCCAGGATATTTTGTAGGGGCTGAATTTTACTATACCGTTGTTTATTTTTTTTATTATTTAATGTTAATTTTTAGAGAAAAATATGTAATAAAAAATATTAAAATTATATAATATTACATATAATCTCATTTTCTTTAATTAGTATTTGCTAAATTTTTTTTTTTTTTAAATAATGAAAAATAGCAAAAATAGTTTAGTAAAATTAAATATTACAAAATAGAGAAGTATTATGGTCCAATTTTTTTTACCATCCTACAAGATTAAGTTTAATGTCTATAGAGATATTTGAAAAAAAAAAAAAACTTTGTTTATTGAAGATTTTTGAAGTTTTTTTGAAGTACCCAGAACATGAAGCGATTTTGTGAAATACGGAGAAAAGTTGGGTTTTTAAAAAAAATCGCCTTGAACTAATACGGTGTGCATTAAAAATTTCCATAATTATTGAAATGTATGAAATTTGACTAGACAAAATGATTAACCAATTTATTACATAAGATTTTAGTAGGTCTACTGGCTACTGCTAGGGATGTAACTCAAATCGATCCGAATGAAATCCAACTAAATATCCGGATCTGGATCAGATCAGAACTCTTTTTCGGATCCGAATTTGAATTCGATATTCAAAATATTATCCGAATCCGATCCGAATCCAGATCCTAATTCGGATATCATCCGGATCCGAATAATAATTAAAAAACGGATATTCGGTTTTCATAATTTATTTTATATTTAAATGGTTGTGATCTTATAGATCTAATAAAAATTCATATTCACATGACTCAAGAACCAAATTTATTTAAAAAAATAAATGAAATCTATTTTTAAAGATATTTTTAAATTCCTATATTATTTCCCTTTTTTCCAAGACTTTTGCTCTTCAAGTTTCATGAATGATTTTTTCTAAAAACAAGGTTTTTTCGGAAAATTAAAGTTTTCTCAATAATTTTTGAAAAAATATAATGTACTTTTTGGATATTATTTTAATTTTATTTGAATGTCGAAGATAAAATTAATAGTTATGTTGCGTATCAAATATCTGTATCCGTATTCGTATCCAACAATATCCGAATCGTATCCGTATTCATTTAATATTCGAACCGTATCCGGATCCAGATTGTTCATATCAGTATCCGAAAAAATATGAATACGGATCCGTTATAACCACAATCCGAACCGTTTAACCATTGCTACTGCACTGAAATTTAAATTGACGGTTTCTTGTCTTTTTCATTTCATTTAAAATTTAGACAGCAATGCTAGCTAGCCTAGAAGATTTCACAAAAAGCCAAAATAAAATGATAGCTAAATATGGTTACTTAAATATGCAATAAGTATCATGTGTCCTTTATAAAGTTCAGTTTACATTAGGTACTACTAGCATTACCCCCGCGCAATTGCGCGGGACTGTTCGGGTTTATAAGTAATGTAGTTGAAAAAAATTGTTGTTCGTTTTGTGTATGTGACTTTCTTTTTGTAATCATTATTATATGTGTAATTTAGTGTGTTGTGTGCGAGTGAAATTTTGTAGCAAAAATCGTTTGGAAATTTTAAGAGCCGGATTTCTTGAATAATTCAAACGGTTATTGCTAAAAAAATTATCTATATTTTATACTTCATAAGTAAAATAAGGAAAAAGAATGAATGAGTCGTCCTGAAATTTATTAAGAACATAATAGTTCAGAAAACATTGCTGAAAAAAAGAATGTTTTTAATTTCACAAATCTTTAATTTCGCTACATATTTAGTACAAATATTTTTCGTCCTTTGTGTGGTCAGCCAACAACAAAGTTTGACGATGTCATCGCTAACCGTTTCGTTCAAATCTTTAATTTAAATTATGTCATGATTATTCGCACATCCATGATTTGGTATATTTTTAACCCCCTAATTTTTTTTGGATATTATAAAAAATTGTCTATCTTTTCGTAAACTCCCAAAAAAAAAAACTCTTTACCAAACTTTTATTTTAAAATACTCCTTATGGATGATATTAATTTTTTTTTTTCCAAAATACCATCCAAATCTCATATGTAATAATTAAAACTTATTTTTGTTATTTTTTATTAATTTTAAGAAAATTCATAAACACTTCTTAACACGTAGTGATTTAAAAAAATTTAAATTATTACATATTTTGTTTATATAATTTTAATATTACATTCTTTATTCATAAAAAAACTAACATTAAATGATAATAAATAAACACCTTGCAAATATATTCATAGAAAATATCTATTTAAACATCTATTTTTTATTTTAGTTTTCTTTTTATGTATTTTTTAATAGTTTTGTGATATTTTATTTTTAAATATTTGCAAGATGTTCTTTTATTAATATTGTTCAACTTATTATAATTTTATTTTAGTTTTTCAAGAAAAATAATAAAGGACCAAAATGTAAATTTTAAAACTTCGGAGGACAAAAATGCAAATATAAAGGACCAAAATGTGAAAAAAGGACAAAAATATAATTTTTTTTAAAAAATATGACCAATTTGAGGCCCCTGGACTAAAATGTAAATTTCAAAACTTCGAAGGGCCAAAATGCAAATATAAAGGACCAAAATGACAAAAAAGAACACCAATATGTAAATTTTTTTTGAAAAAAGGACCAATTTGTAAATAAAAAAGGACCAAAATGTAAATTTTTTTCGAAAAAAGGACTAAAATGTAAATATAAAGGACCAAAATGTGAATATTAAAATTTCGAAGGACGAAAATGCAAATATAAAGGACCAAAATGTAAAAAAGAAGGACCAAAATGTAATTTTTTTTTTAAAAAAAGGACCAATTTGTAAATCAAAAAGGACCAAAATGTAAAAAAAATATTTTTTTTTACAAATAGACCCCTGGTGACTTGGCTGCCTGGACTAAAATGTAAATTTCAAAACTTCGAAGGGCCAAAATACAAATATAAAGGACCAAAATGTAAAAAAAAGGACCAAAATGTAATTTTTTTCGAAAAAAGGACCAAAATGCAAATATAAAGGACCGAAATGTGATAAAGAAGGACCAAAATGTAATTTTTTTAAAAAACAGGACAAATTTGAGGCCCCTGGACCAAAATGTGAATATTAAAACTTCGAAGGACCAAAATGCAAATATAAAGGACCAGAATGTAAAAAAAAAGGACCAAAATGTAAATTTTTTTTTTAAAAAGGACCAATTTGTAAATAAAAAAGGACCAAAATATTAAAAAAAAAAAAAATTTACGAATAGGCCCCTGGTGACGTGGCTGCACCAGGAGGCAGCAAATCCCCTTGCATTAGTATATAGATAGATAGATAGATATCTAGTCATATATTTATTATATTTATAACAGGTAGTGCTCAAGTTGAGTTCATTTTATACAACCAAATTCTATTTGATATTGTAAATGTACACATTTGTTATGTGAACACAATACCAAATATAAATCATGTTGACTACCTTATTCTACCAAATATATTTGTGTAATATTGGTCTAATTTAATTTTTGTTTTGTTTAAAGGTAGTTTGTGTTGGAAAATCATATCTTGCCCCCACAATTCACCAAAACATCCTCTATATGAAGATTAATATAGGTAATTAACATGTTAATACATTGCAGACGCAAAATTCAACTATTTATTAAATTTCGACAAATCAAGCATCACAGCATTTTTATGTTATTACATAACGAGTCGAAACTTTATTTCAAACCCTATCGATTATTATTATTATTATTATTATTATTATTATTATTATTACTACTACAAGGATAAATAAAATAACCAAGTTCCTTCGAAAATTATACATCAAAGTCGACTTATTTTTGAGATTTCGATTTGGGTCCTTTCTTAATTATTTTTTGAAGCGCTTTTTTGGCATCTTCTAGAGTTTCTACCCCATTAACCACCTCAAACGAAAGCCTCTGAATATTAAACTATACAAAAATATCATAATTTTCAAATAAATTAACTCAATTATAAAAAAGTAATTTATTTTATAAAAAAATAAGATAAATGGCAATTAATTAAATAAATACCTGAGCACCTTGTCTCACTCGTATATCTGTACCTTTACTATCAACCGAGATAAGAGCTACACACATAAACAATAAACAATAAACAATAAAAATAAAATATATTAATTAACAAATAAACATAACAAAATAATATTACCTGCATCGTCTATTTCAACTTCGGTTGATAAAAGCTCTTTCAGAGGTTTCGAAAACATCGCATTTAATTCCTATAAAAAAATAAGGTAATTAATTTCATATAAAAGTATCAAATTAAGTTTAAAAACTACCCTTTTCGAAAACACACAAAAAATTGTGATATAAAGAAAGAGTTCAAAATTAATAAAATATTTTTATATCAAAAATAACCTTGAGATTTTGTTCGCCACCAATGGCGGCGATTTTATCGGGTTGAATTTTTTCATATTCCTTCACGTCCACCCACGCTACCGTCCCGAACCCTCCAATGAAATATACATCACTGCATTTTCATTTTTTAAATAATTGGTAAATTTACGAAACCAACCCTAATAAATTAAATAATTACGAAATATTAACCTGATATTTTGCATGCGGTAATAATAGAAATTTCCCCATTGTTGCGATGCCCATTGTTGATGCTTCGCTATGTATTGTTGCCTAGCCCAATCCTAAATTTACAAACTAAATCGATTAAAATTTAAAATAAATATAAATGAAAATTTTATTAGTTTTAATTTTAATTTAATTACTTGTTGTTCAGAAGGGAGAGGAACAATATCGCCGAATATAGTGACGCGTGCATTTGACAACCCGCTCCATCCAGGGATCTAAATTTAAATATAAAATTAACTGGAGAATTGAATATTGAAATTTTATAGGGGTATTTTTGTAAATTGATCGAAGAGATAGTTTACCTGAACGACAAGGGTGCATCTTGGGTCTGCCAACAAATTTCTGGTGTGGATGGCAAGTGGCGATAGTGAAAATATTGGATCTAGCAATTGTAGCATGAGAAATATAATTTAATAATTAACATTTACCCAACTTTACTCTCACAATATTTAAGCATTATTATTATTAAAAATATTATTTAAATGATTAGTTCGTCAATAATAAATAATATACAATAGTAATAAATTATATTATTACATAATATTTTTTTTATGTGTAGGCGGCAATTAAGACGGACAGTGAATAACAACCCTCTTATTATAATATTATATATTATTCAAATAAGCATTAATATAATATCAATACTTACTACTTGTAGCCTATATGACATGAATTTTCAAATTTGGAATGTATTGAGGTGAGGGTAAATTTACCATTTCAAGTGCTAATTTGCCTCAACAAAATAGAAATATGTCTTAACTTGTCAAATTTCTTTATTATTAAATCTCAAATTATAAAATTTCCATATTTTAATATTGACGAAAATATTTTAGTTTAAAGAGATAACTGAAAAGACGTAACCAAAATTATCACTCTCTCTTTGTGAATATGATTGATTATGTGAATTGTGGATAATTGGGGCTTAATTACTGTTAATTGGGGATCAATTACGGTTAATTGGGGCTTAATTATAACTTAATTAGGGTTACTTACAACGGGATTAGAATCAATTATAGCTTAATTGGAGATGAAGGGTATAATTGTAAAATTAGCAAATAAACTCACGGCCCATAGAGTCAGGGGCAAAATCGACAAGGGACCCAAACGGGTATCCAGCTCGTCTATGATGCATTTTTGACATCACCGTGCATAAATGCGCAAATCGAGCCTGTAAAACATTATATTTCAAAAAAACCCAATTTACATAAACTAAAAAAGGCCTCAAATTTGAAAATATATAAGAAACACAAGGGTTTAAATGAGAAACATACTTGTTCCATTAGATTTCGAACGGCAAGAGCGGGAGGAGGTAGATCATGTGCTGAGGTGGCGCTCTGTACACCACCAGATATTGGGGTTCTGAATAAGCCGGGTCGTGACCCGTTTAGAGTACTGACATGTGGGGTTTCTTCGTGATGAGTTGAATTGGTCTTGATGGATGATTCCTCGAGAGAAAAGTTCACTTTATTTAGCATTGGTAACTGCTGTACCAAAGAAAAATTATGAAGAAATACAGGGATATTAACAGGCACATTATTAAGAGTTCAAAATTGAACCAATTTGATGAAAATAAGAGGTTTAAATTTAATTTGGGCTAATGTCAAGGCAAAAATTTCACGAAAATCTTAACTGTAATTAAAAGAAACCTAGTTTATTTCAAAAAAGATTAAAAGAAATGGAAGTACCTCAAACAAAGGCACACCAAGATCACCGGAAGCAAGGTCATCTTTGCCTCCACTGAAGGCGCCATTCGGAACAGCCTTGATAGATCTTCCATGACATCTAAAACCCTTCTTGTCGCACAAAGAGATGGCCACAGAGTTGGATTTCTCGCCGTTTCTCAAGAACAAATATGAAAAGCTCGGAGCCTTCGACAAGGGGAGACGATTCGGGCATGGTTCGGTGAGAAAGGAGCAAGATAGAGCCTCCATTAGAGAGAAAAGAAAGGTTTTTATTCTCAAAAAAGAAAAGAGAGGTTTTGAGCGAGTGAAATGGAAAGGAGAAGGGCAGAACAATGAATGGAATGAACGTATGAATGAATGCGAGTATATCCTAGTGTGAGTGGAGTGTGGGACAGAAGTCAGTGTGTATTTGAAATCCGGGTTGTGATATAACCGGGATTTGAAATCTAGGTCTGAGGTATAATCCGAGATTGAAATCTCGGATTTCTGTATAAACCGAAAGCTCGGATTTTACAATAATTTTTCGAATCTTATTTATTCATAACCCGCAGGGCGAGGAATGTATTTTTGTTTTATTTTTTAAATATTTATAAGCAAACATATCATTTAAATTTGAATAATTAATTTTTTTTTCACAAAATCATTTTCAGTTAATAGAATCGCCAATTCATTTAACCTTTATCGTTACATGGTCGATCAAATATATTTTTTGTTGAGAAATTATATGAACCTTTTAGAAGGATATTCGGGTATTTTTCTAATTAATTAGATTTTTTATTATGTGAATAATGGTTTAGTTCCTATTTAAGCATAACATAAATAACTAATTGAAAAATTCTCAAATTATTCGTTTTAATATGAGAAAAATAGGTGTACTATAGAATCGCCTACTTTATTGATATTTAATCTTGAAAGACTATTTATCGGAATGCAATCATGATCAATATAATATAATTTAATGTAATGTAATATATTGTTGAAAAGTAATTTAATCCCCAAAAAATTAGGTTAAACATAATTAGTTCAAATATCTTTGTAGTCAACACTAAAATTATCAATATATTCATGTGTTGTGAGAGGTTGTGGGTTCGATCTCCATTGACATAAATGAATGGAGGACATATGAGACTTCTTCATTTATTATAAAAAAAAAACACTAAAATTATCAGCAGTTACACCTATAAGTGCACAAAACTTTGGCAAAGCCGCAAAAGAACTCTTTTAGGACTTTTTCTATATAAACTTTTAAATGATTAATTTTACAAATTCACTGCAATTTCCTAATGAAAATCAAAATTGGTAATAAGTAATTTATCTTTTTCCTTTGTCACTATTTTTTTTTTGGTGACACTATTGCAAGATCCAACATGGCTAAATTGAGAGCGATTTCAATTTTGTTTTATCAAATGACCGTTATACCGCTGTTAATGATGAATTGTTGATCGATATTTCTTACATTTATCTATTAGTTTATCACTTTTCATAAATGATGCAAATAAAATCTTTCATATATAAAAAATATTTTTATTCTTAATTTTTTTCATCATAAAAAAATAATTAAATCGTAACATGTCATATATATTTAAATATGAAAATTAATATATATTGGTTAGATTTGATTTTTTCATAATATTAGGAAAAATATTTTTGCATTATTCATGGAAGATATAAATAATTGTATATAAGTATAATAAATATCAATCACCATAAATAGGGGGTACATAGTGATCATTTGATTAAAAAAATATGAAATCGCCCTCAATTTAGTCATGTTAGCTCTTGTAATAGCGTCACCCTTTTTTTTCCTTTGGCTAGCGGAAATGACCACTAAAACGTAATTTATTAAACGACGGTGTTGTATCTTCGATATATCACTCAATAAATGATTTTTTTTTTCTTTTCCTAGACTGAACTAGGATTTTCCTAGGCATTCAAACAAGCCCTGATTTTAATTAAAAACATCTATTTTAAATTTATTATTTGACTTGTTTTTAATTTAAATTTCCGAAGTGGTAATTGGAGAGTTTGATATGCGGAGACAAAGATTTATGGGAGTAAATAAGAAATTTGAGCACTAGACCCGAATTATTCAATTAATTAAGTGCATTAACGTCCGAGACGTTCGAATTATTCAATTAATTAAGTACGTAGCCCGATTGGTTGAGTGTGAAATACACAAAATCATATGTTATGAGAGATTGCGGATTCAATTCTCATTGATATCAATAGACGGAGGACATATGAATTTTTTTCATTTATTATCAAAAAAAAAAATGAAGTACATTAACGAGACGTTCATTTGGAACTAGAAGGATATAGAATAACATTTCAAGATGACATTGTAAGAAACATACTATAATTCAGAATTCATTTATTTCCAGAAGATAAATATACTGTAAGAAACATATACTTTAAATTTCGAAACAGCATTCGGTAACACAAACAAATAAGAAGATATAGTGAGAATTAAAAGAAAAGGATATTCAGCAGAAGAAACTCAAAAAGAAATAAAATGAGATACAATCGAAGTGTTGTTGTGCTTCCTCAAAGTCCGCATCAAGTACTCGAGGTTCCCTCACGGTGACAATTCTACACTCCACCGTAAAACCATCATTCACGAGGAATTTCGAGCCCTCGAGGTCAAGTTTTTTAATAAATTTATTGAAACCCCAGCAATTCTCGGGGCTTTGGAATATAATTGGACCTACAAGCATTGGTGTTGAAGTTGACGGCTCCCCGTTCGAATCCAGCAGAACTATCTTAAACAAAACTTTGACATCATCAATTGCCTCAACAAGGCTGAGATAAAATGAAAAAGGTACTCTCCTTTATCTTCCTCTAGAGATCCGTCGGGGTAGTATTCCAAGTACCAGTGGTACCCATCAACCGTGAAGTTACCGGATGTCATTGCAATTCCAATACCGATACCTTCGGTGCTCGAGTAGCCGGCAACTGTATAATGGTGGACACCGTCATTGAACTTCATTATGGAGGATGTATTAGCAGGACATGATTTTACGCTCGTAGTTGTAGAAGAATTCGGTGTTGAAATTGGTGGGACTCTTTGTGATTCCTTCATGACGGAAACGGTGCACTTGAATGTGAGGGTATCCTCCCTAAGGAAACCCAATGCCTTCATATCGGATTTTTTAATAAATTTTCGGAAACCCCAAGATGAGGAAGAAGGTTCCTTGAAAATACAAGGGGTCATGTTTTTCGGGGTATTTGTTGATGATTTTCCACACGAATCAAGTAACATAATTTGGAATAAAACCTTCACATCATGGTCTCTGCGTACTAGGCTCAGAGAAATTGAAATATACTCACCTTTATCTTCCCCATTTACTCCATCAGGATAGAACTGTAAACACCACTCGTACCCACCAATGAAGAATATTTTGGAATAGACGTAAGCCGAAATTCCTATACCTTCAACGCTCGAATAACCCTCGATGGTAAGCTGATGAGATCCTGTAAAGACCTCCGTTATGGATGCCGTTGCATTTTTTGTTGATGCCATTAGGATTGGCAAAAAATAAATGTAGGGGAAGATGTAAAGAGTTTTGAGGCAAATTAATTAAGTTTTTGGTGTTTGGAAAGGAAAATGAGGAAGTAATGCTGCGGATCTATGATTTGTATTTCTTCAACCGGACGACTTTTTTTGGCCTCTTCAATATAGCTGTTTCAATTAAACTAAACGATAGACCCAAGGTTGAATGATTAAACTAAACAAATTAATACTTAGCAATTTGGTAAAAATTAGGAGTGTCTTTCTCATTATATATATGAAAAAAATTATTCCCCCCCCCCCAATATTCCTATTTTTATTATCCTCTTAATTTATTGATTCGTTAGTGAGATATGAAAAATGTACAAAATGTTAAGGCGTATTAAATGACCATTAACGTGAGATGATAAATGAATTAAATACAAAACCTTATTATGTGGCAAATGATATGAATGATAAATACATTAAATGTTAAATCATATAAGATGATAAACTACGTGAGTTAGATGATAAATTTAGTTTATTATGTCATTTTATTATTAGTGGTGATGCATGTCCTCCTTAAAATCTCCTAGATTGATTGATGTGTTGGCGTCAATATTATTGACGGTGATAAATCATGACTATTTAATTTTTTTCATCCTATATAAAAAAAGAAAGTAAAAAATATTCATCGTTTCACACATCATTCATTTATTTAATATTTTTAACAACTTTGTTTACCGCCATCTATAATTAATGAAATTTAAATTTATAAATTTGAAAAAGAAACTATTGGACTAAATTAATACACTATTTAACATGTGTTAAACAGATACATGAATAAAACAATGTAAAAAATAAACAAAAATATAATAATGAAAATGAAAATAATAGTTTCACAAAAATAGAAAATAAAAATGAAAATATTATTTTAAAAAAATATTGAAAATAAAATAATAAAAGTTTGTTCAAATAAATATAACTTATCATGTGTTAAATTAAATATAATAAAAATATTAAATAAAGCAAATTATTTTTAGTAATTTATTTTACCACATAATCAATGTGGTTTGCCACCTAATAAATATAATTTGCCACATAATATAAAATTTAATGCATTTATTATATATTACCAACACATCAATATATTAGGGAATATTAGAGGGGACAAGTATAATTTTTCTTAGGGGGTGTTTGGCAACAAGGAATTTGATAAGGAATTGGATTATATATTTCCACTCCATCTAATTCCTTGTTTGGCAAAGAGAATATAGTGGAATTATATTATTCTTGGATTTCCTTCTTCACACAAGTTCTTCAAATTATAATTCCAAAATTTTGGAGAATGTCAAGGTGGAGCAAAACACATAATGGAGTTATAATAATAATAATAATAATAATAATAATTTATTATTGTTATTATTATTAATATTATTATTATTTTCATAATTAATAAAATAATTATTATTAGATGATTTCAGATAATTATAATCATATAATAATAATTATTAAATTATCATAATATAATAATAAAAAATAAAAAATAATATAATAATATTAATTATAATAATATAACAATAATATAATAATAACTATATTATACAGTAATAATATTATAATATTAAAATAATAATATTATAATTATTATATTCGTATAATATTTCTGTTTATTTTAAAAATGTTAAATCCTATGTTACGCGGATATTTCAAAAACGCAGAAGTATCATGAGGATACGAGTATCCGATACAGATACGGCTCGGATACGTATCGGATACGCCACGTGGCATATCTGATTATTTTAATATTTATTTTTTTCGGATACGACGGGGATACGGCAGGATACGGTTGGGATACGTTCAGGATACGGCTGGGATACTC
The DNA here is from genome assembly GCA_946800325.1 of Luzula sylvatica. NCBI lineage: Eukaryota > Viridiplantae > Streptophyta > Magnoliopsida > Poales > Juncaceae > Luzula > Luzula sylvatica. Next base: position 15,905,488 of record OX326961.1, on the reverse strand, counting down.
CATTTATGATACTTCGGCCCATTATATATTTTGGTCCATAATATTTTTAAATAAATTATATATGATATTTCTACGATACTTCTAAATTAGTTATAGGATACTTATAAAATAAATTTAGGATATTTTATGATACTTGTATTGTCATGTAGATTTTATTTATTATTATGATATTTAATTTAAAATTATTATTAATTATATATAATATAAATATATTAAAATAATAATTATATAGCCGTATCCGTATCCGTGATTTTTTGAAAATTGTCGTATCACCGTATCCGTATCGTATCGGATACGATACCCGTATCCGTATCCGTACAACATAGGTTAAATCATGTTTAATTAAAAAAAAAATTTGATATTATTTCTATATATTTTTTTGACCATATTCATATTTTTCTGATTAAATAATTTCTTGTATGATCATTACATTCATTTTAAATTTGTAATTTTTTTTATTTGATCTCTATTTATTATTTATTTTTTTCGAATTCGAACTTATTCTGTTTTTTGACATTCATTTTATCATTAGATAGTTTTATATTTTTTGCATTATATATTTCCATATTTTTTGCGTTCTCTATCACTTTTGAATTTAGTAGAATAATATCTATATCTGGGAACTAGTGGAGGACAAAATGAATTGATAGTAATTAGTAAACTATAAAGTTCGAATTACCACATAAATCCCTATATAGCAATTTAAAATTAGGTTTACCTCCTAATTACCTTGCAATGTGGTTTATCACCCGTATGTGGGCAATAAATTTTATTTATATTTATCGCAAACATTTAATGAAAATTCGAACACGTCAATTCATCCGGGGGATTATAATGGGAATTCATATCACTACTTGTTAATCTTCGGTTATCAGGCCCATCCCGCCCGTCTGATACATTTGACAATGGACAAAATCGGTGCGCAAAATCCACACCCCGTCGCCACGACGCTCCTCCGGTTCTCTTTTTGTGAGCATGTCCCAATCAGTATTATGCCATGCCATCGCCAGCAAAATCCAAACCTGATGCCTGATTTGGATGCCTCCACTTGACATCAACAGATCTAGATGTCTCGACACACCTGTCAGCAGCTCTCCAGCGACGTCACTGTCCATATGATAAATATGAATAACATTAACTAAAATAAGGGATTGCAGATTTTTCATCGACGGTATGATGAAAAACTTACCTGTTATCATAAAATATGTATGCAATATTTTAAGTTGCGCTATAGCGCTATGTGGCACTTGCATTGTATTTACACGTGATTATTTTTATTGCGCGTTATAATGGCAATATAGTGTTGCTATTTACTAAATTCCGATATTGAATTTTAAAAATATTTTTCGCCATTCGCACCGTTATTTAAATCATTGAAGAGGTATTGCCTGATTGTAGAGGAATTTTTCAGTAAGTAGATTTTTTGCTCTTTGGTGTGGTTATACTTATAGACCCTCCAAAATAGTTATTCACTTATTTGGGTATACAAAAATATTTATAACAGAGAAATGTTTTATGTCTCCATGATATATCCATGGAGACTTCGTCCCCTTTATTTATTTATATAATGCTTTACTTACGTGAGAGATGCTAATCTACTTAATTAAGTACATAAGTTTTGGTACTTACTATTTTTTAATCATTGAATTTCTATTGAGATTTTTGTTTTTTCATGATGATAATGTATTTTTGTATATTATTAAATACACAAATCTCAATGTAAATTCAATGATTTAAAAACATTAAAAATCAAAACTTTTGTACTTAATTAAGTAGGTTAGACTTCCTCTATTTATATAATGCATTTTGTTATTTTTTTGAATTACATTACATTTTTTTGTTATATATTTTTAAATGTATCATGTATATATCTTTGATATACTGCATAATAAATGGTATTTTTCTTTTCCAAGACGGAACTACGATTTTCCTATGCAATCAAACAAGCCCTAATTTTAATAAAAACATTTATTTAAATTTATTATTTGACTTGTTTTTCATCTAAATTTCCAAAAAGGCAACTGGAGTATTTGATATATGAAGACAAATATTTTATGGGAGTAAATAAGAAATTTGAGCACTAGACCCAAATTATTCAATTAATTAAGTGCATTAACAAGACATTCATTTGGAATTGAAGGACATAAAACAACATTTCAAGATGACATTTGCAAGAAACATAATATAAATAAAGAATTCATTAATGTCCAGGAAATAAATATACTGTGTGAAATTCGGTAACACAAACAAATAAGAAGATATACTGAGAATTTTTTTAAAAAAAAGTGCATATGCTAACACAACAAACGTAAAAAAAATATCCAGCAAAAGGAATTCAACACAAATAGATGAGATAAAAATCACAGTGTCGTTATGCTTCCTCAGTATCCGCATCAAGTACTCGAGGTGCCGAGCAATGCTTTTGGTTCCTTTATGGTGACAATTCTACACTCTACTGTAAAACCGTCATTCATGAGGAATTTCGAGCTCTCGAAGTCCAGTTTTTTCATAAATTTACTGTGACCCCTGTTATTGCGAGTGCTTCCGAATAGAGTTGGTTTATTAGTTCTTGGTGTTGTAGTTGACGGCTCCCCGTCTGAATCTAGCAGAACTATCTTAAATAGAACCTTCACATCATCAATTGCATCGACAAGGGTGAGATAAAATGAAAGGTACTCTCCGTCATCTAGATATCCATCAGGATAGTATTCCAAGTACCAGGTGTGCTCAAGAATTGTGAAGTTAGCTAATCTAATCGGCATTCCGGTGCCAATACCTCTGCTGCTGGAGTATCCCCTAACTGTATGATGGTGGAGATCGTTTTGGAATTCCAGTACGGATGATGTATGGGTAGGCAATGAATTTACAATCATAGTTGAAGAAGAAGAGGAGGAAGATGGTGATGAAAATGGTTGGACACTTTCTGATTCTTTCATGACGAACACAGTGCACTTGAATGTGAGGATGTCCTCTCTACCGAAACCCAATGCCTCAATATCGGATTTTTTAATAAATTTATCGAAACCAAAAGTAGGGGAAGAAGATTGTTTGAAAATGCGAGGTGGTTTGTTTTTTCGGGTACTTGCTGATGATTTTCCATTCGAATCAAGTAACGTAATTTCGAATTGAGCCTTCACATGATCAGTGGTATTACCTAGGCGGAGAAAAATTGAAATATACTCACCTTTATCTTCCGCATTCCTTCCATCGGGATAGAACCGTAAATACCACTCATACCCACCGATGAAAAATGTTTTGGACTTGACATATGTTGAAATTCCTATACCTTCGATGCTCGAATAACCGACGATGGTAAGCTGATGAGATCCACTAGAGAGCTCCGTTGTTAATGCCATTCGGATTGACAAAAGATAAATGTAGGAAGATGTCGAGAGTATTGAGGCAAATTAATAAGTCCGGGTAGCGTTTGAAAAGGAAAAGGAGGAAGTAATGCTATGATTTGTATCTTCAGCCGGGACGACTTTTCAGGCCTCCTCTTCAATATAGCTGTTTAATTTAAAATTCTTATAGCCTCCACTTCTTTGATGACGTGAATATAATTTAATACCTTAAAAATTAATATTTTAAACATCTTAATTGTATGTTCAATCATAAATTAAAATAATTAAATCATACATTAAGATGTCAAATCATGTTTTTATGTATTAGTGTTAAATGTGTTAAATTATATTCACGTCATCAATAATGTTGGAGGAGAATACTAGAAGGTGTAAATCACTACTCTATATATTTTATTTTATTTCCACTATGTAAATCACTACTCTATATATTTTATTTCCACTATGTTAGCAACTCCCTAATTTTAATATTGGACATTTTATTGCATTATAATTTAGTCTCAAATCTAATCCAGAGATGAGCTGTTAACTTGAACAAATAATTTGAATTTGAATTTTGATAATGTAAAACTAATTAAATCACCCCTTCAACAGTAAATTTTGAGTTCTGGAAGAATTTAATCTGTTGTAATGATATTTGAGTTTTGGAATTTAGATGGTGTAGGACAATAAGTTTAGTATTATAATTTGGAGATAGAGATGCTAATTGGATATTTTGGGTTCTTCAGGAAGTATACATGAATCATGATTGCAAAATCACCCCTACAATTAACTCTTTATTCATTTTTATATTTCTTAATATATATTTTTAGCTTGAAGAAATTATCCGCATACCTAAAGAGGAATAATGTGGAATTGAAATTTTATAAACATTATGTCATGAATGTGCTTATTAATAATGTTTCCAATAAATAAATAAAATTCTCAAATACTCCCACATATATCTATTTTTATAATTTCCATGATTTGATATATTTTAGGATGATTAATAGTGTTTATTACAAGGTACAAGATTGGATTAGTTAGGATTGGCAAATAACAAGAAAAATAACACAATTCCTCCCACAAAGTTGTTGATTTTTGTATAATTTCATATAAAAGATGACTAATTACTCGGTATTGATTATTGGTCATATATTACCTTGATTTCATATTATATAATCCGGGCATTTTTTTAGTTTAATCCGAGCAATTTTTATAATCTGAAATTATTCTTATTTCTTAGTTTCTTTTTTGGACAAAATAATAACCACAGTAAGCTTATGTAACAATAATTTTTTTAATTTTGATGTTATATAATGCAGTTACGTTTTGTTGACTATATCTAATGTTTAATTATTACTATAAAGAAGGGAAAAACTAATAATAAAAGCTCACAACGTAAAGTTGGTATTTCACTAGTATTAGTTATTTTATATATGGTCTTTTAGGCTTTTAGCTGTATGAGTTTTGGTTATACAGTAATTAGTCAAGGTTAATTTAATTTAGTTAGTTATTCAATTATAGATTAGTGATTTTCAGAGTAAGTGGTTAAGAAAGATTGTTTGGTAATTCACTATTTTTACGGATGTATAATCACATTTTTGTATGAGCAAGAAAATTAATCAAGAAATCTAATATAAAGAGCTTAATTATTGTACTCTTGAATCTTCTTCTTTCTCTCTCAAATTCTTATAACTCTATCTCTAGGGACAATGGCCAACGCTCCGTCCATGGCGGACATTGAGATTCGAGCGATTAATCTCGGCATCGATCTCTCCTCAATCGATTTAGATTCCATCACCCTCCCTCCCGGCGATGATTTTGGCATCATCAGGTCATTTGTTTCTTGAACTCGTTTAAAAAAAGTTAATTAAGCAGAGAACAATAACTATACTACACAAAAACACTAAAATTTCGTAATTTTGTGTCAACACACATAATTAATCATGAATTGTGCTAAATTGGATTTATGTTATTACAGTGATGATGAGGATATTCTTCTCGAAGAGGATCCTCCAGAATACGAAAATGGATTCGGAAACGTAATTATCGTCGACAACTTGCCATCTGCACCCCTAAATAAATACGAGAAACTGAAGGGGGTTGTGTCCAAAATTTACAGCCAATTCGGCGTGATTAGAGAAGGTGGTCTTTGGATGCCACTTGACCCCGATACTAAGATTACTCTCGGCTTCTGCTTCATCGAATACAATACCCCTCAGGTACAACTAAGGTCGCATTAAATCTTGTTTATTTACGATTTTGCTTAATTGGAGATATTCATGGAATGATTAGGAAGCTGAGCTGGCGAAGGAAAGGACGGACGGGCACAAACTCGACAAACACCATACATGCAAGGTGAACATGTTTGATGATGTCGACAAATATATGAATGTACCTGACAAGTGGACCCCGTCTAAAATTAAACCCTGTGAACCTGGGGTCAGTCTCTCTCTCTCTCACTCTCTCTTGCATTTAAAATTCGAACTAATAATTTCTCTCTTTTCTAATTTTGTTTTTACGTTAACAGGAAAATCTACAGCAATGGCTTACTGATGAGAAGGCTAGGGATCAATTTGCAATTCGTACCGGTACATTCACAAAAGTATTTTGGAATGACGCGAGGCAATTGCTTCCTGAGCTCGTCTATCAGCGCCAAGTATACCCTTTTCTCTCGCTCTCTTTCTCTTCAATTGAATTTCAAATAGCACTAATTATTAATTTGTTAAAATTCGGACAGTACTGGACTGAGAGCTTTATTCAATGGTCTCCAATGGGAACGTACCTGGCAACGGTACACAGACAAGGCGCTGCAGTTTGGGGCGGAGCTAGTACATTCAATCGTCTCATGCGATTCGCTCATCCTCAGGTTTGATCATCTCTAATTATTTCGTTTCTCTTTTTTATTTATGGTTTATTATTAATATGTGGTTCTCTTTTTTATTTATTTATTGTAATGGTGTATTATTTATATGTGTAACAGGTAAAGTATATTGATTTCTCTCCTGGCGAGAAGTATTTGGTCACGTATAGCAGCGACGAACCTAGCAATCCTCGCGATACTCACGTATGTAACAAATCAAATCCCCTCTTTTGAATAATATAAATATCAATTTCTTATTCTCTTTTGAATAATACAGAGGGTTGTATTGAATATTTTCGACGTGAAGACTGGAAAGTTAATGCGTGATTTCAAAGGAAATGCTGATGATTTCACGACAAGTCTCAGCGGTGGCGTTACATGGCCCGTTTTCAAGTAAATACACTTTTATTTATTTAAAAAAATGAAACAATTATTTATTTAAAAGAATGCAACTTATTGATTTGCAGGTGGGCAGGGGGAAAAGAGGACAAATATTTCGCAAGGATGGGCAAAAACGTAATATCCGTCTACGAAACCGAAACATTTGTTTTATTAGATAAAAAATCGATTAAAGTGGATAACGTGGTCGATTTCAGTTGGTCCCCAACAGATCCGATCATCGCCCTTTTCGTCCCCGAGATGGGTGGCGGCAATCAACCTGCTAGGGTACGTTCAAATCTCGAAATATCACATTTTTAATTTTTATTAGCCTTACAATTGAGAAATAATATCACATTTTAATCCACTAGGTGAGCTTGATCCAAATACCTGGCAAGGAGGAGATAAGACAGAAGAATTTATTCTCGGTGAGCGATTGCAAGATGTACTGGCAGAGTAACGGAGAATATCTCGCCGTTAAAGTCGACCGCTACACCAAAACCAAAAAATCCACTTATACTGGTATGCACAATCTACTCATTATTTTTCAAAAACAACGAAATAATAAAAATAATGAACAGGAATCGAGCTGTTCCGCATAAAGGAGAGAGACATTCCAATCGAAGTGCTGGAACTGGATAACAAAAATGACAAAATCATCGCCTTTGCATGGGAGCCGAAAGGCCACCGTTTCGCCATCATTCATGGTGACGGTCCTCGATTTGACGTGTCCTTCTACTCCATGAAGGCTGTCGGCGTAGCCGGCCGTGTCACCAAACTCGCCACTCTCAAAGCCAAACAGGTCATTACAATTTTAAAACAAAAATAAATAATTAATAATGTATATTACTGGATATTAATAATGAATTCAAATTAATAGGCTAATGCGCTTTTCTGGTCGCCTGCGGGGAAGTATTTAGTGCTTGCGGGGTTGAAAGAATTTAATGGCCAGTTAGAGTTTTACAATGTGGATGAAATGGAGACCATGGCTACTGGAGAGCACTTCATGGCCACCGAAATTGAGTGGGATCCTCGCGGGAGGTATGTCCAACTCCTTGAACTTTCAAATTTGATTTTATTCATTTATTTTAATTTTTGTAGATATGTTGCTACGGCTGTCACATCGGTTCATGAAATGGAGAACGGCTTCCACTTGTGGTCGTTCACGGGGAAGCTCCTTTACAGGATATCGAAGGATCGTTTCGACCAGGTGAGTTTGTGTCGAATTGAATCAAAATGCAATCAATTATTACTAACTGCTTGTGTGGTTGTAGTTTTTATGGAGACCGCGTCCACCTAGCCTGCTAACTGCGGAGATGGAAGAAGAAATAACGCGCAACCTGCCCAAATACAGCAAGAAATACGAGTTGGAGGATCAAGACGTGTCCCTCGCTTTGAGCGAGCAGGACTGCAATAAGAGACGTGCCTTGCAACAGGATTGGGAATCGTGGGTGGCGCGTTGGAAGCAGATGCACGAAGAGAAGAAACGATTTCGTGCTATGTTACGAGGCGGTGAGGTCAGCGATGATGAGGCCGAGAATCGGGTTTTCGAGGCCAAGGAGGTTGAGGTTGAGGAGGTCCTCCATGTGCAGGAGGAGATTGTCGAGTGATGATGATGCCCTCAGACTTTTACTTTTGAGGCCATTTACCTTAACCCCAGAACCCACCACCACATCATATATATACCTCTAATTAACACGCTTAATTAATTGATAATTAATAATAATTATTAACTGTTAATTTGTATGTTAAATATATATTATCTAACTGTTAATCGATATTTTTTGTTAATTACCAGTTAATTAATTGTGTTAATTAGGGATATAAAGGATGCGGTGATGGATTGTGGAGGTAGGGTACATTTTCCCTTTACTTTTCTTGTTGATTTTTTCTTTACTTTGTATTGTTGAATAATTAATTATTTCATTTAATGAATAAGAATACTAATTAATTAATTGAATACAACATTAAAGAAAACTATTGATGCGTTGAAAATATTATAATAAATAATACATATATATTAAATTATTATAATAAATAATATATTGATATTAAAATATTATAATAATTGTTGAAAATGATATTTTAATATCAATATATTATTTATTATAATATTTTAATACTATATATTATTTATTATAATATTATAATATCATGTATTATTTATTTTTAATTTTTTTATAATAGTTTAATATATATTCATTATTTATTAAATTATAGAAATTTAAAAAATAAAACTAAATGGTATAATGGTTAATTTTTAAAAAACATAATAAAAAGATAGGGGGTTTTTGAGAGAATCTAAAAAAGTTAGGGGGGTTTTGAAGAAGCAAAAAATATAGGGGATTTTTGAGGGAATCTAAAAAAGATAGGGGGTTTTCTAAAAGTAAATGGATTTTTCAGAATTTTCAGAAAAGTTGGGAGGTTTTTTGAAGAATTCCCCTACATTTTTTAACTGCAATATATCTTTTTGAATTATAAATTTTTAAATGTGTGATATACTTTTTTTGAATAAAATTATGTCTTTTTACATTACCATTATACCAACGAATTTATACATGATCGTTATATTTTTTAATACAAATTTATATCTTTACTTTAAATGTGTAATATACTTTTTTGAATAGTGTAATGTCTTCTTATATGGTTAATATATATTTCTTAATGTAATTATTTATTTTTGTGAATGTAATTATATCTTTGCGAATGTAACTATTTCTGGACAAAAAAAATCCAGTATTTATATTTTTAATACAATTTTATACTTGTTTAGATATATATTTATACATCATCGTGTATATTTTTAATAATAACTTATCTATTTATTTTATTATTATATATTTTTAAGCAGTACAATATAGTAAAAAAAAAAATGACGTGTCACAATCAGGTTGATTCTGAACGCGCTGGGTCATAATATCTTGAATAAATCTAGACAATAGGACTTCGCTGCAGGATTCGATGCGGGATGATGAGATGTCGTGTTTGAACTGAAAACAATTGAATTGATTTTTCGATGATGTATTTGCTAACGTCAAATTAGCATCCTGTTGCGATTCCTACATGGAGAGTGTGTTGTGCAGAAGCGCTCTAATATCCCGACGAATTTTTGCGAATGCGGGTTACAGTTGATCTCCTCTATCTGTGGGCTTCCAAGAGTAACATTTGTAGGCCTTTTCCAAGATTAAAAACTTGTATTATTCAATTTGAAAAATTGGGTCTAAAAACCTCGTATTTTTTATTTTTTTGATTAACTAAGACGGGTTCAAAGCCCCGTACCCAGACTATATTAAAACGAAATAATATAGTACATTGGTATGTATATTTACAACTTTACAGACCAGTAATGAACATCATATTTATATAATCTTAAAATATTTGATTTTCCGTGCGATTAATCGTCGTCCTCATGTATGTTTCATTGGAGATTATTTCTCCCTTTATTTTGCTCACAAGTTGCTTATAATTCAAAAAGTTTTCTTGAAATATTCTATTGCATCTCTCCTTCCATATTTCAAAGCAAGCTTGCGCCATCACCGTTTTCTTCTCCTTTGCAATATCCGGTCTTAAGATTGCTTGTATGATGTTTGAATATTGTAGTATATTGATGTCAAAGATCCTGTCTATCATTGTCCACACAGCCACAGTATAAGGACACCCTCCCATGATGTGCTTTAGGCTTTCTTCATTTCTTGCACACAATATACATCTATTCGGTATTTGCCATCCCCTTTTGATTAAATTATCGATAGTCAATATTTTATTAATTGAACATTGCCATATGAAGAATTTTATTCTCGGTAGCGTTGGTATCTTCCATATATTTGCGTTCTCAGTTGTCGTGTTGACCCCTCTTATCGAAAAATCATACGCGCTTTTGACCGAGAATTGAGCATTAGAAGTCCATCTCCATTTTATTAAATCTTTTTGCTGATCATCTATAATTAGTATGGAATTGTTTAATCGTTATTGGAGTTGTGTATATTGCAAGGTTGCTCGGTAAGATAGAGGCTGTTTTAATCCTTTTATTTGGCCATTGTCCCATATTTCGCATATCAGAGAATTATGATCCTCCTGATGTGAGTATAAGTCCGGATATTGGTATTTTAGTGGGGTATGAAGCCAATTATTTTCCCAAAATTGTATTCTTTTTCCATCTTTGAGCTCATATTCAGTTGATGTATTCAAGAAATTTTGTAAATCTGAGCATATTTTCCAAAGTCTTGATTTGCTTTCATTGTTTGCTCCCAATCCCTTGTATATGTTATCTCCATATATATTGGTCATGAAATCCTTCCATATATTATCCTGCTGATCAAATACTTTCCATAACCATTTTGTTAGTAGCGCATCATTGAACTTTTCTATGTCTTTTATACCTAGACCACCTTCATTCTTTGGTCTGCATATCAGTTTCCATGAAACCATTGTGATTTTACCCTTATTTTGATCTAGTCCTTTCCAAAAAAAAAATCGCATGATTTCTTGTATTTTCTTTGTTACCCATTTTGGCAGTTTAAAAACCGACATGAAATATATAGGTAAAGCAGATAATACTGATTGAAATTTACCTTAATGTACCTTAATGTGACCCAATATTTGGCAGTCTATAAACCTCGTATTTCTGTGACCCAATATTTGGGCCTGAAATGTACCTTAATGTGACTCAACCTAGATTAATTTTTCATAATGAGTCAATTGGGTTTAAAATCTTGGATCAATACCAAATTTACAATTTGCCAGAAGAAGAAAAATGCAATTTACAAAATTCAAATTTTATTATTTTGCATTAGTTGAAACTTGAAAGGTTTGTTAATTTTTTTTATCCATGATTGTTGCAACATGTAGATGTAAACCATAAACTAATTAACATGGGATTCCTTTGATAGCCAATCAAAAGGATATGACTAGATCATGCGATCACATGATTTAACGTGTGGTTATGATTGACTAACTAATGTATCACATGTTTATATTTCTTTTCTATTGTTGAATGGGAAATGATTTCTTGTCCAATTGAATTCCCACAACATAACTTCAAACATTTTCATTTATTAACTATATTATTACTGTATATTTACATGTATATATTAAAGTACACGTTATATATAATAATATATGAATAATATAACCATATTATTTAGTATATAAAAATGCCCATTTTGTTGCTTAGAAGGAACAAGACGATACTTTAATTTATCTCTACTGATTTAATTAGAGAAAAAACCTTAAATGGTCATTAGAAAAATACATTAGGTTTATGTGAAAGGCATTGTTTTCATGATCATTTTTTATTTTTATCTTGGAGACCATGTTAGTTTATAGCAAAATATATATGAATATTCAGACAATATAAGAAATCAATTTATAAACAATGTTTTTTTATTATTAGCAATTTTGAAGTTCAAAAGATAAAAATATATTATAAGAAATAATTAATGTAGTTAATATTTTGGGGCCTTATAACCCTAATAAAATAAAACTGCATAAAATCACAATTAAAAACCAAAAGTCAGAACATCTAATTAATTTCCTCAGTAATCTTGCAACTCAAGTTTGTACAAAAATTATTAAAGTCAAATCATCTATAATATTATTAAAAAAAAGTCAGCCCTAATCATTTGACCTGTCAATCTTATTATAATTATAATATAGTTAACTCTAACAGTTTAATTAACACAAAAAAGTCAGCCCTAATCATTTGACCTGTCAATCTTATTATAATGATAATATAACTCTTAACAGTTTAATTAACACAACAAAGTCAGCCCTAATCATTTGACCTGTCAATCTTATTATAATTATAATATAGTTAACTCTAACCGTTTAATTAACACAACATTATTATTTTATGGGAAATTTTTTAAAAGAACTCCTAATTTTTTTTAATATTTGTAAAAGCTCTTCTTTTTGGAAATTCCAAAAAAAAACTATCTTTTCGAAAATTCCAAAAAAAACTTGTACCGAACTTTTATTTTCAAATACCCTCCTATAGGGGTTAAAACCAAGGAAAAAAGTGAACAGTACACACGTTTTGAAAGTTTATTCAGAAAAAAACAAGTTTTGAAAAAAAATAGGGGATGTAACATTATCGGATTCTGAGAGTCCTAAATTTTATGAATTTTCGACTCTCAGAGTCCGAAAATTTTGGTGGCATTTCCACTCTCCTAAACCGATTTAAGCTGATTAGGGTGGGGAATTTTTGTTTTAAAAAAAAACCGGACTTTGAGAGTCCGGAATTTTTGTGGTTTAAAATTTTGTACAGTAATTTGCATTGTGATATTTTAATTAATTACTGCCTTCTACAGTAATTTGGAATTGAATTTTGTAATTAAGCAATTAGGTCAGTAATTAATTTGGAAAAAACCGGACTCTCAGAGTCTTAAAATACGTGGAGTGATAGAGGTGCTAGAGAAGCTATGTACAAATGGACAAAGATACAAGGGAAATTTACAAATAACCCCCTATCTTTTCTTGAGTTTACAAAAAAAACCCTAATTACTTTTGAGAAACTCCAAAAAACCCCCTACATACAAAGTTTTCTTTTCAATTACCCCCCTAAAGGGATATTTCATGGTATTGCAATTTTTTTGGACAAAAATACCCCTCTATTTTTCATCTTAAAATTTTTTGTATTATTATATTAATTTTAATAACGAATGAATGAATTTTTTCGCAGCTAATTTTAATTAAAACTAGGATTAAAATAATATGGCCGCTAATTTTAGTAGCTATTTTACTAATAGTTTGTAGTAACTATTTTTATTTTAGTAGCTAGTTTTTAGTAATTATTTTTATTAACAACTATTGATTTCATCAGTTAATTTGCTAATAGTTCATAAAAATAATTACTACAAAATTAACTGCTGAAATAAAATTACCTGTTGAAATTAGAACTAACGACAATATTATTTTAATGCTAGTTTTGAGGTTTACTTTGTTGTTTAATTTAGACCTAGAGGGGATGAATAGGAAGTCCTAAGGTCCAATTCTCGCGGTAATGGAATACAAATACAATTTTGTGCGGAAGCGTAAGTAAATTAGAGGAAAAATGCAATACCAAAAACAAATAACACAACATATTTGTTTACGGAGTTTGGTAGGTGGTTGCTTTGTAGCTTTAACTCACCGTCTACTTGCTCAATCGACCGACTCGATTGATTGCAAGTACCTACGTCTCCGGGGTTGCCTTGCGCCTTTTCGGCTTTCGATTGAATACCCAAATCAAGCAATTACAATGTTTGTCTAGATCGATTTACACGCTTCTATCGATCTATGACGGGTTTTACAATCTTTGCACTAGCCTCTTACAATTTATCTAATACGAACTACACGTGATCGGTCACGCAAGTTGGGAATTGTATTTTATCGCATGAAAAGGGATCTAATAATCTCTAATAATGTTTAGAAGATTAAGCTCAAGATTTAAAGCTAGGATTCTCTCTATTGATTGGGAAAATATATTTGTTGAGATAATGAGAGAGAATGAGGGAAGAGTTCTATTTATAGAACACATATACCCTTCTCTTATCTTGCTTTTTCTGCACGGTCTGTTACAATTGACATGTAGTCCGTTACAACGGACCAAAAGTCAAACTAGCCGTTACGGCCAATATATTCGTATTTTTCATAGTCCGTTATAACGGAAATAAGATCCGTTATAACGGAGTTCATGAATTAAGAGTTCGTTGTAACGGACTGTGACCTCACTTCAGGTTTGTTCTATATATATCCGTTATAACGAAGACAATTCCGTTACAACAGTTGATGTTAGTCCGTTACAACGGATTGGTTATTCCGTTACAACGGACATGAAGTAATATTTGGTATACTGAAGTGAGTTCAATGTCCGTTACAACGGACATAGTGGTCCGTTACAACGGACATAGTTCTGTGACTTTTCTTCAAGTTGGCATTAATTAGCGTTGTAACGGTGAAACTTCCGTTACAACGCTTGGTGGGTGTCCGTTACAACGGACTGGTGAATCCGTTGCAACGGACTATACTGTGTTTGCCATTCTTGAAGAGGACGAGAAGGTCCGTTACAACGGACATTGATGGTCCGTTATAACGAACATATTTCTGTCAGCCTCATTAGTTATTTCATCTTTTTGAAGGATTTCGAATATATTTCTTTGACTAATTTTGAGCTTAATAATTCATAAACAAGTTTATGGATACCTATAAATTGTTTTGGTGATTTGTGTGATACCCCAACTTGCGGAATCTTCGATGTCTTGATATCTTCACTTGATCATGCGTTTTCGTGCCATCGTTTCTTCACCGTCTTGACTTGCGACGTCTTGATTCTTCTTTTGATCCTTTTGTGGGTTACGTTTTCTATCTCTATAAATGTTACTCCCACAAATAGATTAGTGGTATCGACATTATTTTGAGATAATCAAACCCTAGGCAATTTGAACCAACACACTTATGCATTGCTAATTTGGTCAGAAATACTATTTAATAACTATTTTTATTAATAACTATTTAACATTAAAATTAAATACTAGAAAAATATTAATTTGTCAAGATATTAACAGGAATATTTTTTATATTATATTTTTATTTAATTTTGGTTTTCTATGATAAAATATATAATAAATAAAAAATTAAAATTATGTATATGACATATAGTTTTTTAAAATTAGTATATGTTAAAAATTATTTATAGTGATTTTAAATTAATATAATAATACAAAAATATGTTTATTAAATTTAAAGATGAAAAATAGAGGGGTATTTTGGTCAAAATTTTTTTGCAATACCATGAAATACCCTTTAGGGGGGTAATTGAAAAGAAAATTTTGTATGTAGGTTTTTTTTTTGGAGTTTCTCAAAAGTTAGGTTTTTTTTTGTAAATTCAAGATAAGATAGAGGGTTATTTGTAAATTTCCCAAGATACAAATGGTCTGGTCACGGTTTGCTACAGTATATATTAGTAGTGGAGTGGAGTGGAGTGGAGTGGTAGAGGTGCTACAGTACATGGCTTTAATTAACCCATACTATTGACAAATGGACAAAGATACAAATGGTAGAGGTGCTACAGTATATATCACTTACATAAAGTAATGAAATTTTGAAATATAAACCATACACACAACTATAATTCATACATACACACACATCTATCCACATAATTTCCGGACTCTGAGAGTCCGGTTTTTGCTCATAATTCGTGCTCATACACATCAATGTTGCAAATGACGGAAAACGGTACGGTACGGTCGGTCTCCGTCTTAATGTTTTACTGTAAAACGGTTAAAAAACGGTTACTTAAATCGACAATATTTTATAGCAATTATGATAAAAATTTAAAAATAAAACAAACAAAAATATAATAATTCAATTTTTATAATTCGACTTAAACATACACGAAAGTCCAAAATAAAAAAAAACATACGAAGTACTAATAAAATATATTTAATAAGTGCCCATCGACCTAAACATATCAGAATAAATCTTCTTAGCTACCTAATTAGACAAAAAAAATTAACTAATTAGAGGCGTCAATCAGAATTAAACACAAAATAATTTGACCATGATAAGCTGGATCAGAGTTAACACCTTGTTCATGTACGAATTAGACACAAAATTCTACTAATTACAACTATTATTTGGAAGAGAGCCTTTGATCTCTCTCCAAATTACTAAAAAACGCCTACGGATTTTTAATGCCAAAAAAATATATATATATATTACTCAAAAAAATTTTTTTTTTTTATTTTATGAAATAAACGGTTAAAAAAAGGCGTTTAAAATGTTTTTTGTAAAAAAAACGGTCAAAGACAGTAAAAAAATGGTTGACCGTTTTTTGAAATTTTCTTATAAAAAACAGTACGGTCTGGCACCGTTTTACCGTTTTTTTACCGTTTTACACCGTTTTACATCGTTTTTTGCAACACTGATAGACATACACCTATCCATTACTTTTTCCTGACTCTTAGAGTCTGGTTTTTGCTCATAATTCGTGCTCATACACATAGTCACATACATGATACACCTATCCATTACTTTTTCCGGACTCTCAGAGTCCGGTTTTTGCTTTGTCTTCACTATACATACATCAATAATCCACTAGTATTTCGGGACTCTGAGAGTCCGGTTCTTTGCAAATTAATTATTGATTAATTATTGACCTAATTGCAAATTAGTTAATTACAAAATTCAATTCCAAAATACTATAGAAGGCAGTGATTAATTAAATATCACAAACCAAAGTACTGTACAAAAATTTAAACCACAAATATTCCGGACTCTCAGAGTCCGGTTTTTTTTTTAATCAAAGATTCATCCCACTAATCAGGTTAAGGGAGTGTAAATGCCACCAAAATTTTAGGGCTCTGAGAGTCCGAAAATTAATCAAATTTAGGACTCTCATAATCCGATAATGTCACATCCCATATTTTTTTCAAAACTTGTTTTTTTCTGAATAAACTTTCAAAACGTGTGTATTATTCACTTTTTTTCCTAAAACCAATCATGGATGGTGTTAATTTTTTTTTACCAAAATACCCTTCTATTTACATATGTAGTAATTAAAAAATTGTTATTTTTTATTAATTTTAAAAGGAATCCTAAAAACTTTTAGCATATAAAAATTAAAAAAAATTATTATTAAATGTTATATTTATATAATTTTAATATTTCATATATTATATATATTTGATTTTTATTTTTTTCCTGAAAAACTAACATAAAATAATAATAATAAGATGAACAACAATATTAAAAGAACACCTTGCAAATATTTAAAAAATAAAATATCATGAAACTATTAAAAAATACATAAAAGGAGAATGAAAATAAAAAAACTAGATGTTTAAACTTATATTTTTCTATAAATATAGTTTCAACGTGTTTATTTATTGTTGTTTATTTTATTATTATCTGATGTTAGTTTTTCGTGATTAATGTGAAATATTAAAATTATATAAACACAATATGTAATATTTTTATTTGTTTGAATCACTAAATGTTAAAAAAAATTATGAATTTTTTTAAAATTAATAAAAAATAACAATTTTTTTTCTAATTACTACATACGAAAATAGAAGGGTATTTTGGTCAAAAAAAATTTAGTATCATCCATGGTTAGTTTTAATTTTTATAGGGGATATTTGAAAATAAAAGTTTGGTAGAAAAGATTTTTTGGAGTTTTCAAAAAAATAGGGGTATTTTTACTATATCCAAAAAAATAGGGATTGTTTTGAAAATTTTCCTTATTTTATTACTAATATCACCCCGACAAAGTCTACCAGTCAAAAAGAGAGAGAGAGAGAAATCTCACCTCCAAACAAAAATCAACCCACATGACAGAAACAACTGGACACTAAGCGTTAAAAGAGGGTTCAACATAACGACTAAATAAAAAGAAACCATTTTGGAGGTATATATAAAGAGAAAATATTTTGGAGGTATAATTTTCTCTCTCTCTATATATAGCCCTTCCTTGTTCCCGATTCATATTCCTACTCACCAAAGAGCAAACAATCCGTGGACAAATGGAGAAGTCCAGTACGTTCGACGTCATAGTGATCGGAGCCGGTATAATGGGCAGTTGCACAGCCTACTACCTCTCGAAACTCAATCAGAAAACCCTTTTACTCGAGCAATTCGATCTTCTCCATCCCTTGGGTTCATCGCACGGTCATTCTCGCACGATTCGCTCAACCTATCCCGAATCATTTTATCCACCTTTAGTCTCTCTCTCTTACTCTCTCTTTCTCTCAGCTGAGAAGGAATCTGGTTATACTGTCCTTACTCCTACGACTCAACTCGATATTGGGCCCGAGTCTGATTTGAGCTTGAAGGCTTGTATTGAGAATTCTAGAGAGAATGAGTTTCTGAGCAAGGAGAAGTTGAAAGAGAAGTTTTCTGGTGCGTTCGATTTGCCCGATGTTCGATGGACGGCCGTGGAGACACCACTCGGAGGTAATTAATATTATGTGACTAAAGTTATTAGTTACTGTTATATTGTTTAAAACTAATTTCATTAAATTTCAGTTTTTTGTATAAAATTTATTAACATGATGATGGATTAAGATTAATTAACTTGTATCAGGTGTAATTAATCCCATAAAG
This sequence comes from Luzula sylvatica, assembly GCA_946800325.1. NCBI lineage: Eukaryota > Viridiplantae > Streptophyta > Magnoliopsida > Poales > Juncaceae > Luzula > Luzula sylvatica. The sequence continues at coordinate 15,886,822 of OX326961.1, read as the reverse complement.
GCAGTAGCCATGTTTCAATCTCTAGCGGCCCGAAACGGCACGGTTCTCAAAGACCACGTAGAGGTCACGGACATTACCGAGGATGAAAAGGGTATTCGCATAATCACCTCTACCAAAGAGGTATTTTCCGCGAAAAAGGTGATCATAACCGCCGGTGCATGGACTCGCAAGTTGGTTAAGTCCATTAATGGAGTAGAACTTCCTATACAACCTCTCCATTGCCTAATTTGTTATTGGAAGATCAAAGAAGGACGGGAGGGTAAGCTTACCCCCAAAGAAGGTTTCCCGACTTTCGCGAGTTACGGGGACACGTATGTATACGGTACCCCGTCTTTAGAATATCCTGGCCTGATCAAAATCGCTCTGCATGGTGGTTGCCCGTGCGATCCTGACCGCAGAAACTGGCAATTAGGGTTTAAATCAGGACCCGAGACAGAAGGTAATGTCAACAAATCCTTGGTGGAACCGGTTGCTCGATGGATCGATCAAGTCATGTCAGATCACATCGAGACTAAGGACGGGCCGGTGATGACACAAGCATGTATGTATTCTATGACCCCTGATGGGGATTTCGTCGTAGATTTTTTGGGAGGCGAGTTTGGAAAGAATGTCGTGGTGGCCGGAGGTTTCTCGGGACACGGGTTTAAAATGGGGCCCTCCATGGGGAAAATATTGGCTGAGATGGCAGTGCAAGGGGAGGCGGCCGTGCCGGAAGGAGTCGATTTAGGGATGTTTAGGATTAAAAGGTTTATAGATAATCCAAATGGCAATGTTAAAGTTTATGAGGCACAAGTTTCCTCACATGATAGTTAGATTTGTCTTATTTAAGTTGTTTTGTTGTTCTCTTTTGGATAATATTTTGTAATTTGCTTTTATTTTCCTTGTATTTGGTCGGATTAGGAATTGGATTTATGTAGGTTTTTCGAAGAAACTGGTTTAATTTTCATATTTAATTATTCGACAAAATTTTCGGATTGCCGAATTGAACTGTGAATAATGTTTATTTTGTTGTTGGATTTGCGAAATTTCTTTAACTCAGCGACATTTTGAAAATTTCTCAACAAAATTCATATTTGTATGTCGATGAATTTGCGAAGAAAACCGATTTGATATATCAGTAAACATAACAAAAAAATCACAATAATATCAAATGTATATTTTACTATAAATAATTGAAATTCAACTTATGATACAAGTCTATTCTGATCATTTTTCAAATTTTTGAATTCCATTTAAATTGTAGAACATAAATTGAACTTATTTATTCATAGTATGAACAAGTGACCATTAAATCATGATGGGATTAGACGAATCTTAATAGGAACCGGGAGGGACCACGGTCACTTCAAGATTTTCGTCGAACAGTGTATATATTTTTTCAGTATAACAGTATAATTTTTGTTGTCTGCCCTCAAAAATATATTTAGAGTGTAATTTCAATAAATTAATATTTATCTGACCCTCCCAAAAATTTCTCAAAGTTTGGCTTGAACTTGATTGGGTTTGGCCTCTATTTGGTGAAATTAAGAGTAAAATGAGACATAAACAAAATTGATAAGATAGGATTATTACAATTATCATACCACGTGTGCGTATTGCAATCCTCAATTGGATAAGGATATTGTATGATTGATGATAGTGATTGTTCTGTTTTGATTTAAATGGATTTAGAAAGTGCACAAGAGTTTACAAGGAAGAAATTATATATGTAAAAAGAGAGAATGCGACGATTCACTTTTTCCTTCTCTTTTTTTTTTTTTTTTTTTTAATACATCCGTTTTTAATTTTACATAAATATGTAAAAAATGGTAAGTAATAAAATTAGTAAACTTAGTAAACTAATCCTAGATCCAACTACCCACGGATAGTGTTGACCGTGCGGAGTTTCTTTAGCATTGTTTGGTCCAACTTGAGCCTTCGGCGATAGCCTTTGCTATCGTTATCGATGACGGTACTTTCTTCCCGAACCGTGGTCAAATTTGTAAAATAGGTTTTTACAGAACGAGTCGATAGGCTACTAGTTGATCGACTTGCTGATTAATCGATGAATGATTAATCAGTCCGTTGATTAATAATTTTATCATATATAATATTGTACTCTAATTTTTATAATTATAATTCAAATTTAAAAAAAAAATAACATAAACATAAACATAAACTTCATAATTCATAATTCATATTTTGCAACTCTAAATATGTTTTTAAGAGAATTCTAGACCACGAGTCGTGGTTATTATATGTTTTTAATTTTTATATTCATGTCGATGAATCTAGCATAAATATAGCATTCAAATAAGCATCCAAACATAAATTATAACAAATTAAATCAATTGAGTGATGCTAAATCCCTCGAAGTGGATCTTGTTAATTATAAAAATGAACATATTGTGAGCGTATATGAATTTGGTACATATACCATGTTCATTCCCTGAAATTCTTGTTTGTTTGATTTGTTAATTTTAAACAAAAAATAATAAACAACAGATTGGAATAAAATCCCCAAGAACAAAATTACCAAATGGAAATAATAAAATATTAAAAAAAAAATGTTAAGAGAACAAAATTGTATAAATTATGTGTCAGAAAATTCATATTTCTTGTCATGCGAACATTGCATCAAATATGAAGTGTCATGTTAATCACATGGTTTTGATTTTAAAATGTAAAATATAACATGATCCAAGAAAATTGTTTAAAAATTCTTGTACAATAATAACATACAAATAATCATATTTTTAATAAAAAGGCAAAAATGACAATACTCTTATCCCAAGAAATTTTAGATTTATATACATTTTGAAATTTAGGACTGAATTAAGTATTAAAATGGATTTAGTACAACGAATGAATCGAGAAAACAATGTAGCAATGTATTGTATTTGTATCGAATTACTAGTTATAAATAAATAAATAAAAAGAATCACAGTCGTGCTCTAGGTTCCTTTCAAAAAAATAAATAATAACATACAAATATTTACATAAAATATAAGTTTTAAAAAATCCTAACATACAATTAATGGATGAGGTCAAATCACGTCACAATATCTAATGTTTAAAAATATGACAAACAAATAATTATACAAAAATATAAGTAGGAAAATTATATATATAAAATATATTGATGAGATGAAAATACATCACAAGATATAATGGTTAAAAAATATGATGATATGATTTCATGTTGAGGCTAGATATTGGTGGAAAATAGTGGTATGCGTAGGGGTGTCAATGGGGCGGAAATTGCCCGAACCGAACCGTATCCGAAAAATATCCGGATCGGAAAAAAGATCCGAATCCGCATGAAATCGGATCCGGAACCGTATCATACCGGATCTAGGAGCTAAATTTTTGATGAATCAGGATATGAATCCGGATACTATCCGGATCCGAATAAAATTTGTAATCGAGTATCCATTTTATTGTAATCATAATCAAAATACATAATAATACATAATAATAGCGTGATTGTTCTGTTTTGATAAGATAAGACAGGATTTTTTTTTATTTTTTTTGAATTTAGATAAGATAGGATTATTACAATTATCATAGCGTGTGTGCATGCATATTGCAATCCTCGATTGGATAAGGATATTGTATGATTGATGATACAGACAGTTTTCTCCCCCCAACTGATACTGCTAGTACTAGATGGTCATTGTTCTGTTTTGATTAACTGGATTTAGAAAAGTGCACAAGAGTTTGTAAGGAAGAAATTATATATATATAAAAAGACAGAATGTGACAATTCAAATTTGTAAAATACCTAAAACAGAACGAGTCGATAGGCTACTAGTTTATCGACTTGCTGATTAATCGATCAGGTCCGGCCTCAACTATAAGCCCAAGAAGCTCGGGCTTCGGATCCAAATTTTTAGAGAGTCCAAAATTTTCAAAATACATGATTTATCTAATTAAAAATAAATATAATTATGATAAAACTTTTAAAGATCATAAAAAATCATGTGGTCCACTGGTAACAATTTTTTTTTCCAAAATACATTACAAATATTAACATAAAAATGATCTAAGCGACATATGAACCTTGAATCTATTGGAACAAAATATAGTGACAAAATACGTTAACATTTCATCAAATAAATTAAGTGCATATGAGGTCTATTTGGAAAATAGGTTTCGGGTACTTAAAAATCTGGGACCGGGCCTGTAATCGATGATTGATTACTTAGTCCGGTGATTAATAGTTTATCATATATAAATTGTACTTTAATTTTTATAGTTATAATTCAAATTTAAAAATAAACATAAAATTAAAAGTAAAAGTAAAACAAACATAAACATAAACATCATAATTCATATTTGCAGCTCTAAATATTTTTTTAAGAGAATCATAAGCTACGAATCGTGATCATTATATGTTTTTATTTTTGATATTGTGCTGATGAACCTACCATATTTATAACAAACTAAATCAATTGAGTGATGCTAAATCCCTCGAAGTGGATCTTGTTAATTATCAAAATAACCATTTTGTAAGAATATATGAACTTGGATACATCGCATATCGCTTACAGATCGGTCAGTCACCGATAAGAGATGTGACCGACATAGCGGAATCATAGCGAAAAATATCAGTGGTATAGCGGTTATGTACTTTTTATTATTGATATATTAAATTGATTATTATAACATTAATTTATATTACGTTTCTTAAACTAATTTAAATTTTACATGATTAATATTCAACAATAAAACAATAAAACAATAAAACATAAATTTCAAGTTAAACTAAAAATACATTTAAAATTATAAGATAAAATTTATAGATAATACAATAAACTAAACCACGAAATCGTGTTCATTAACCATCGGTGTACAGTCGGATGTCCCCAATGAAAGTCTAACCTCGTCCGGATCAATATCGATTGCATCTTCGACCATCTCTTCATTCGAGTCACTCGAATCGAACTTTTCATTATCAACATCTCTTGTATCGTCGTTAACCGTGTTGTAATTCTCATCAATTCCGCTAAATAACCAATGTTGAGCCATGTTGCTTGTACTGTCCGAAGCAATAAGCACATCTTCGATATCTTTCTTTTTCTTGTTAAGCAACATGGAATTGAATTGAACGTGTACACTAAATGGCTTAAACGTGCGGACTCCAATCTACTTTTTTTTTTGTATGAATCTAACTCCACCAAAAAACAAATAAAAATTATTTTAGATATTCCAGATGGGCCAGTCCAAAATTATATTCAAAATAAATTATATATTAAATCTAAATCGGTTCAAATCAGTCCAATATCGGCCCATATCGGTCCATATCGACTCATGTATCGGTCGACCGATTTACTCAATCGATACGGGACATATCGTAACGAAAGTACACTAATTAGATATATGAAACCGACATACCGGTTCATATATGATATACCATGTTCATTCCCTGAAATTCTTGCTTGTTTGATTTGTTAATTTTAAACAAAAAATAATAAACAACAGATGAAATTGGAATAAAATCCCCAAGAACAAAATTACCAAATGGAATTAATAAAAATATTAAAAAAAATTTGTTAAGAGAATAAGATTATGTGTCAAAAAATTCATATGTCATGTGAACATTGCATCAAATATGAAGTGTCCCATGTTAATCACATGGTTTTGATTTACAAATGTAAAATATAACATGACCCAAGAAGATTGTTTAAAAACTCTTGTACAATAATAACATAAAAATATTTACATAAAATATAAGTTCTATAAAATCTTAACATACAATTAATGTATGAGGATCAAGCCACGTCACAATATCTAATGGTTAAAAATATGACAAACAAATAATTATACAAAAATAAATATATGGATGAGATGAAAATACATCACAAGATATAATGGTTAAAAAATATGATAATATGATTTCATGATGAGGCTAGATATTGGTAGAAGATGGGGATATCGGTTAAAGACATATGGTATCGATTAATGCATTCTAAGAAAGTGCACTCTCATATGCACGTCATCAACATGATGTAACACATGGTGGTTTGATTTTTTTTTATTGTATCTGCACATTCCAAGCGCACACCCCCAAAAAGTATAAATATTTATACATAAGGGTATAATACAGTCCAAAACATATTATACAAAATGTTGCTCATGTAAAAAATTATATCTTAAAAGTTGTATTATACATACATAAATGTATATCATATAATATAAAAAGATATAAGATATATTGTATTAAAGAAAGATATATCATACATCTAAAAAAATATAACAAATACATGTATATATCATACATGTAAAAAAATATAAAATATATTATATTTAATAAAGATATACCATACATCTAAAAGGTACAAAATAATCTAAAAAAATATACATAAAGATATTTCATACATCTAAAAATACAAAACCTGGATGAGTCATAACGTGCGTTTTGGAGTGCACAAAATGTAGTTAAAATTAAAAAAAAAAGTTAAATTGTCACATGTTAATTTTTCTATTGATGACGTGCATATGCACACATGGAGTGCGCAAATTTTTTCCAAAACATATATAGGAAATAACAAGTGTTAGGAAGAAAATTTTAAGAATGAAACATGTTATTTGTCTCATGTATCATGCATGTAAAATATAAAAATATAAAACACACGTGAATATTATCATAAAGTTTTTTCCATTCAGATTTTGATCCAAGTTGCAACGAAGATATAAAAATTGGGAAATTTAAGTATAATTCATAATTGAGAATTCAAATAGACTTCACATATCATAATTCAAATAATATAATATACTCAATTTGATCACAAAATTATATAATCAAAATTTGATCATAATATATTATCTAATTTAAAATTTAAAATTATCCTGCTCGTAAAATCCTTCACTTCAATACGGAAATTTTTTATCGGTGCGCAATACACAACAAACGTACAAAGCATACACGTATTGTATATTGTAAGGATATGATTCTAACTGTTTGAGTTAGGATTGTTCTAATTTATATCACAATGTTAATTATTACCAAATACACCATTAACTAGTGTTAAAACAAATCTTTAATTTTGCATCAATATACAACAAAAGAATACAAAATTAAATTAAAGTACATAAACACGGTCGTCATAGACCAAACAACAATCTCTAATCTAACGCTTGTACCAAAATTCCTCGAATCTAAATATTAACCTACAAAAATAACCCAACACGACGCAATACAAATTTGTTTCTAGAGGTCTTGGGGGGTTAATATTATTTATTACAAACATATTCAGCAAGTTACAACACGAGCAAATAAATAAATAATATATTAATTCAACACGGGTTGAAAACTCCACAAAAAATAAGTCCATGAATGAGACTCTGCGCGGTTTTTGTCTGCTCAGACGTTCCGTAAATTACAACCCGACCCGTTATCTCTCCCGGTTTCGGATCTTCAATCGTTATATCCGCACCCGTTATCTAGAAAAAAAATTCACCAAAATTAAGAGTCAAGTATAGTTTAATTAAGCAATTAAGATATAATTTTAACCCAATTTTGGTGTTTATAATGTATACCTGTTTGATCTCGAATAAATCAGACCCGTTATCTCCATTGATAAAAGCGAGATATTCACAAGGAATATTAACTTCTGTTTTCGTGCAGTTTTGTAGGAAACCCTTATTTACACTGTTAAATACCAAATTGCCACTGCTATTATTCTTCGCTATGGTACTGGTAGTGGTAATGCTAGTGGGGCCCACATTTGATATATTATTAATATTATTATCAAAATTCGAGTTTATTTTCTTAGGAAAAATGGTTTCTCTTATTCTCCATGTTAATTGAATCAGTGCTTCGTGTACCGACTGGACAGGTCCAGTTACCTGTAAAAGAAATCAAATTTCAAATTTACAAACCCTAAATTGTGCATATAAACCAATTTAACCCTAATTCAACACAAATTAACCTTAAATTGTGCAATTCGATAAACAAACAAAATAAATTCAAACCCTAGAACCCAAAAAGTCATAAATTCAAAAACCCTAAAATTAATAAAGACATAAACAAACCAACCTGTAGCAATTCATCGTTAGGATGAGCGCACCTAGGAATCATATCCTTGTAAAATATCCGCAAATTGGCCCCTGTATTTTTCCTAATTTCTTGCAAAAACACCCCTCCTTTTCCCACGAGACCTCCCATTTGCTGAGCTGGCACCAAAAGCCTCGCCGAAACGGAATCAGACTCGGAATCTAAAAAGATTCCATTTTCGATAAGCTTCGAGTGCACTTTGAGCAGCGCTTCTTGTGTTGGAGAATGCTTCATTTCTGAATTCTAATAAAAAAAATTTACAGAAAAACCCTCTTATTATGCCCAAATTACAAAAATACTCCTAGGGTTTAGGTTTGTACCTCATAAGCGGAGATAAGGACGATTTTCTCGTTGGAGTCGTAGACAGGGTCAATGACTTTAATGGAGGCACCAGTTTCGCTTTGTAAACCGCGAATAGTGGCACCGCCTTTTCCGATTATACCCCTGACTCCCTCGCTTGGACAGAGCATTCTGTAAACTATTTCATGTTCCGAAAATACCCTTGGGCTCGAAACGGGGTTTTCTTGTAAACAATTCGAGACTAATACCAATGCTTTCTTCACTGCTGTGTAACTACCACTTATCTGTTGAAAAGAAAATTAGTGGTGGAATGAAATTACAAGGATTTTGAGGGAATTTGAGAAGGAGCTTTGAAGGGAGTTACATGGATGAGTTCGTCGTTTGAATTGGGGAGAGAGAAAGAGTGGTCTTTGCCGAAAACCCTAATTTGGGCGCCCGTTTCGTGTCTCATTCTTTCTACTATTTTTCCACCTTTACCTAATATGCATCCAACCTAGTTTAAATTATGACAAGAAAACATGAATATATGTTTTTTTTCATTTTCTTTTTCTTTTTTGTGTGCTGATAGGACGATTAAGAGTTAATTGAAGCGAAATTGGGTGAATTGAGACTGAAGTTAAGAGCAATTTGATATTTAATAGCTCAATTTATGCATACAAATTTTAGTTCAATTGAGTTTAACAGGGGGGAAAAATTAGTACCTGACTATTTGGAGCCAAAAGCTTGCAAATTACCATTTCTCGAACCTTAATGCCCTTTTCTCCACCATCATCAAACAGAATTCTTTCAAAAACACGAAGAAGAGCAAACTGGGCGGGAGACAAAGCATCATCCTTTGGTTTGGACCTGGGGCTAGTCTCAGAAGATGAAATTGCAATTACGTGATCAGAAGCAAGCTGAGGAGAAGAGAAGGATGAGTCTATGCGGATACGGGTGCCGGGGATGGCGATGCGTATAACGGGTTGGACCCGATCCGTTGGACATAGGATCCGAAACAGAGCTTCTGCATGAGAGCTTGAAGGATTCATGGTTATGCTTTGTACTTGTTTCTGTGTTTGTTTGTCTGAAGAGGGATAGAGAAAAAGAAGTCCTGATTTTTTTATGAAATCGTAAGTTAAATTCCCGGTTTTTGTCAAACTGGGAGTTGAATTCTACCCTTCATATCTGGCAGAAATTGAAATCTTCAAGTTTATCATAAGTATTTTAAATTTTAAATATGCTCAGTTATTGTAAATAAGTTTTAAAACAAATAATATTAGTTAATTGAAATTTAAAAGATCTATAATTAATAGAATTTTGAATAAGCACTCATCCCAAATATTTAAATATGCGAGTGTTCGAGGAAAATTGTGATTTACAGAATTTTAGATTTGTCACAAATGTCTTTTAGAGTTATATTTTAATTTTTAATTTTATGAAATTTTATATGTTTTAGTTGAAATTTTTTTTAAAGATGCTTTATTTATATAGGTTAGTTAAATCAAAACATTCCTAACAAATACAAGCAAATGAAATCCCCCCCCCCCCCCCCCCCCCCCCCCCCCCCCCCCCCCCTCTCTAAATATTTAGAGTATTTAGAGTGTCGTTAGTAGTGTTCGTGGGGTGGATATTGCCCAAGCTGACCCGAACTGTATCCTACAAATATTCGGATCTGAAATAAAATATTCGGATATGAATGGATCAAGGTTAGAACCGTATTCGTTTTTATGGATACGAATCCGGATCTACGAGTTAAATTTCCAATGGATCCTAATCTAAATCCGAATACTATTCAGATTAATAAAAAATTGGTAAACAAATATTCATTTTGTTGAAATCATGATCGTATTCGTAGTAATACCCAATATATATACAATAATTATATTTTAATTCATAGTAATATTTAATGATGAATAATATAATTTCACTCAACATACAATATTGTATTTCATTTCATAGTAATATCTGATAGAGTATAATTGTATTTTCATTTTTCGATTGCACACCTACAGACTATTAGTTTTCCTTTCTCTAACTTTTTTTCCTTCTTCCGCTCACTAAATATATTATTTTAAATTATAAAATAATCAAGACTTGAATTTTTTTAAAAATATTATATTATTACATCATAGTATCCGTTTAGTATCCGAACTGTAAACGGATCCGGATAATTCCGTATCCGGATCCCTATCCGAAAAAAGAGATATGGATCTGGTATGACCACTTCCGAACCGTTGACACCCCTAAGTGTTGTAAGCATTTGGGAGTGTGTTGTACAAAGACCTTTAGACAAGCTTTGGCATCTCCTCGTTGAAGATACATGATGCGTGTCGATCTTTTGGCATCCACACAAATTTTGAATTTGATGATGATTTACGAAAGAAACACTCTAACGAGGTATGGCTTATTTTACAACAATAGGTTTAAAATGTGCACGTCGGTTCGACGAGGTGGTTGTGTTCTTTACAAAATAGGAATTGTAATGATTAACATATTCTTCCTTTCTCAATTTCGGGTTTGTTAATTTACCCAATTCTTTAGTCTTTCGAAGAATTTGCAAATTTGTGTTATATTTGAAAGTGTGTGTTTTCATGAAATATATTTTGAGTGTGTTTATTTTCTATTTTATAGAAATATTCATCCGGTCTCCGTTTGTATAGACAATCAATTTGTTCCATTTGATTATATCTATAAGATGGTTTTGATGTATTATAACTAATATTGAAATTTTCGTTTTTAAAAAGTTTTTATATGGGAAAGCATTTTTCTTGAATTGTTTTATTTTGAAAATCATTTCTAGTTTTGAAGTTCTTAGATTTTGACAAATCGGTTTTAAGACTATTATTTTTCTTAAATTGTTGAATTGATTTGTCATTTGGTTTTTGTTCAAAGAGATTTTTGTCTAATTTAGACTTACTTGGAGTAAATATTAAATGCAAACATTTTTTTATTAAATAACAAAATTGTACAAATTTTGTGTGTCAATTTTTTTAAAATAAACTTTTTCATATTTTTTGTCATGTGGACATAATGTTTACTATCAACGTCTGATTGTAATCGTACAATGTGAATTTAAAATATTAATGATGACATGACTTAGAGAGAATGTTTAAAATTTGTCTTAAAATAATGACACCCAAATAACTACGATAGAATATAATTTTCAAAAAATCAAACAAAAAATGAATGAACATAATCAGACCACATCATTACATCGAACAATTCAAATTAGCGCTTACCAATGATCACACGAAATATATATTTTCGATGATCAAATATAAAATTAATGTCTAAGATAAACCATCTCACAAAATCTAATTAATAATCACGAATCACGAGAAAACTTAAAAAAAATATGTGAAAAAAAAATAGTGGGCAAATGGATTCATAATTTTAATTTCCAGTTTAACAAAACCCGGGAACTCAATTTTCAATTTCATTAAAGAACAGAACAGAGCCTTCTCTCTTCTCTCTCTACGTCCTACTCTAGAACCCACAAAAGAAGTATTCTTGCCACTCACTTTGATTGATATTGACAATTGACAATACCAATGGAAAGTATCTCACTAATACTCATCGCCCTTCTTTACGCCATTCGAATCAGTAAAGCTTCCACCAGTGTTAGGGATTGCTCAAATAGGGCTAGGGCTACAACTTTCTCATACTCTTCTTTGCGTTTTACTACACCGGTACAGAATTTGTTCTCGATTTTTCATGTTTACAGAGCTAGCATGTGATTTTCCCTATTTTCTTGGTATTGTGATGTGTTTTTTGTCCAGTCCACAATGCCGATTTTCCAATTTCATCCATATTTTTTTTGTCTAAATTGGCAATTAGAAGTTATATTTATTGGGTGATTATATGGTAGGATCTTTTCCAAAAAGTATTTTAGAAATTTATAATTAATTAAATATTTTTAATTAAATTAGTTTTCTGTTCGAACATTGTATTAATTATTATTTAAATTAGGGGATTGAAAAATATACTTTTGTTAATTTGTATAAGAATTAAAAAAAATATAGAATCACCCATATTTATTATATTTCCAGCAAAAGAAAGATGCTGATAAATGATCCTTTTCTCGATTTTAAATTGGTATGCTGTAATCATATATAGATATAATAGTCAATAATTCAATATTTCCACATGCAGTATATGTTTTTGTCCTCAATTCTCTCTCTCAATTAATTATCTCTTATTCTATTGAAGTGAAAAAATGGCGAATTGGCCGAGAATTGTGTTATATGGTCTGAAAGTTACCATGTCCTACATAATACTTGCCATTATTTACAACTGCATTAAGGGAGCATTTAAGGGCCACAAAGAATCTTTTATGGCTGCGTTGATGACTGCTACAACTGTGATGAAGTTTACTGTAGGTAACCAAAATTAAATTGTATATAATCAACCCTTTTTTATATTATGTTTTTCAACTTAAAAATAATATGATTCTTGATATTATTTTGAAGGCGAAACATTGAATCGATGCACGGTCAATCAAGTAGCAACCATACTCGGTGCATCCATTGGGTATGGTGCAAACGAGCTTTCTCATAAGTTCGATTCCACCGAACAAACTGCCTTTTATGCAGCACTAACTTGCATTTTTGGTAATTATATATTTTTATGGGAATAGATATAGTTTTTATTTGCGTTAACTTAACAATTGATGGTGTTAATACTTTTTTGGACCATAATACTCCTGAACTTTTTCATATTTAATTTTATTAAATCTCTCCTTGTATCTTTTATTATTTCAAGTAGATGGGGATATTTTGGTCAAAAAAAAAAACACTCTTTATTGTCTTTATAGAGGATTATTTGGAGGGAAAATGTTGGACCTACTATCCTCAAAGTCTCCCCCCAAAGAGGTTTGGATGTGATTATGATTTAACATCTTATGAATTAACATCTTAATTCATGATTTGACATTATAATTGAGTGTTAAATCATAAATTAGAATGATCAAACCATAAATTAATTTGTCAAACCGTACATATATGTATTAAATTTAAGATTTAAAAACCATGTCATGTTATCTAGAGGTGTGGGGGGAGAGTTCTAGAGGGTGTACATCACTACTCTGTTTGGAGTATCTAAAAAGTACGAGGACTTTTGAAAATTCAGAAAAAGTCGGGGTTTTCTTTTTAAACGTTCCTTTTTTTATTTCTACAAATTGTATAATGGATTCAGTGAATTTAGTCTCATTTTGGCGAATTATAACTTTTTTGTGAGATAATGTAGGCATATTTGGAGGGATTAGATGGTACACCAAGGTGCTAAAGGGCCTCACGACTACGGGAAGTCTGGTGATGGCGGCCGGATCCGCTTTTTTATCTACATCCTCTTCTTATGATTTGAAATATGGAGTTGTCGGAGTTGCGATTGGTGGTGGTGTTTGTCTTGCCATCTCTATGATATATCCTGTCTTTGCTCGAGCCGACCTGCATAACCATGTTGTAGGAAATCTGGAGAAGTTTGTAACCTTCTATGAAGGTATGTAAAATAGGGGAGTTCTATCATACACCTTTTTTGCTTATGATACATCCATTTTCAATGGTATTTTGTGTAATTATTAATTAATGAATATTTTAAGTAATTTTTCAAATGTATTTATCAATAAATGATATGCTAAATAGGAAATTTGAATTGTTCATGAAAGAAAAAATATCTATAAAAAAAAAAATTTATTATACACCCCTCTAAATATCCAAAATACCCTTTTGAAAGGGTGTATGGTAGAACTCCCCTGTAAAATAATGTTTTAATAAAAAATCTAGATTTAAAATTAGTAAAAATTTGTAATGAAGTATCTTAGGGAATAAAATGGTACTTCCATATGTACAGAATTGGAGGAATTTTTTGGGGAAAATGGTGGGTTTCAGAGCATAAACAAACCTTTGATCAAGGAGTCGCATAAGGCAATCATCAACTCCAAAGAAGAAGAGGATTCGTTGGTACGGTCAAAACTATTTTCCCAATACTTATTTTGTTCTATTAATATGTTTCTGGTATGTTAACTATTGTTTCTCGGCTTGTTGCTCGTAGCTTAAATTTGTGAATTGGGAGCCACACCGTCGTCAGTGTTGGTTTCCATGTGACCAATATAAAAAGATCATAGATCTCTGTCAGGATTTGGCTCGCAATTATTGCAACCCTCTTTGTGACCACATCCTCGATTTTTCTAAAGATCCCGTAAAACATTTGTTTATTAGTTTTATAAATAAATAAATAAATATTGTTTAGCCAAATATGTTAACATGTTTGCTAATTGATTGTTGGCTTCAATATTTGTTGCAGTCATTGATATCTGATTGGAATCGCGACACGAAGGTTCGAGAAGAATGCTTGGAAATGAGCTCGAAATTAGCAGAAACACTGAGAGCGCTTTGTCTCTCCATGAAAACCAAGACAATGCCTTCTCCTTCGATCAGAGAGAACTTGTTGGCAGCGTTAAATTTCGCATCCGAAATACAAAAAGGAAAAAGGTTACCGATTGAGATATGGGGAATTATGTCGCCCATAATTCGGTCTTTCGATATCGTTGATGATATGGCAGTATTAATTGACGAGCTGTCATGTGTAGCTGGCTATGGTCGACCTGTTAACCCAGACTTTTTTGAAGAGGAGGAACCCCCTCATATCCATATTGATATGGAAAATTCTGTAGAGTTACCCGATGTCATCGAAAATTCAACAAACGCTGATCGTCTCAAACGCTGGAGGGTACACAATTCATTTTATTTTGTATCGCGTATATTTTATCTATTACAGTTAGAGTTCTGTAAAAATGTCAAAAAAATGTATAGTGAAGGAAAAGAGTTCGTAAGAATGCAAAAAAACATACGATAAAAAAGAGTACGATACCTACCAAAAGGGTATATAGGTATATGAAAGTGTAGATGGGGGTACATAAATGTTTCAACTTTTCAGAACATATGATCTCTTCATATTTTGAGAAATCGAACCGGAACATGTATTTTAATATATATATTTTTGTCCATATAATTATCTCATGTATATTTTCAGGATAGTGCACTTGCACTAAATGCTTCTCGAAGGTTCAGATACACTCTCGATCTCCAAAAAGAAGAAGAAAAAGAGGCATTACTGAGAAAAATACGCGCCCAGTCTAAAGTCATACGGGTACCTTTTGAATTCTTATATCATTTTTTTGTCATAGTTAGGCATATTTAATACAACATATATATATATATATATATATATTTTTTTTTTTTTTTTTTTTAATTTTTTTCATAAGAATACAATTATAATATCTGTGTCATTTTAATAATATTATTCATATTAAACGCGATATAATACTAGTTATTTTGTTTTTTTTTCTCATAAGAGTACATTTTGATTTGTAAATCCTTTTAAAAGTATTTTATTTGTACTTAAATAATTAAATATATTTATTTAGTTTCATTTAAATTTTTTGTAGGAAGCGTATATGTTCAAAGTAGCCGGTGAATGAGACGCACAACTTGGTTAGCCTCAATATAAAATACTTCAGCAAATAATTTTAATGAGATGCATTATTGGCAAAATAAATTCTTTTATTTTAGGGCCTGCTTGGCAAGCGGAATTAGTAGAGTGGAATTTGATTATAAGGTGGAGGAATAAAAAGTTTCGGAATTAACAATTCCACAGTTTGTTTGGATGTCCGAATTATAAGACGCTGGAAAACATAATTTTTTGTTTGGATGTTTAAAAAAGATAATTCTGGAAAATATAATTTTTTGTTTGGTTGTTTGAAAAATTCTAGAATTTCGTTATCGAGTATATGAAAATAATTAAGTTGTTATGAATTCAACATAAATTGTTTATTAAATAATTAAACAAACATAATTAAATTCTAAATAAAAGACAAACTAAATTTTCGCACATCATAACAAAAAAACATAACTTGCTCATTAATATAAAATTAAAATATAACATAATTCATCACACATCATACACATACAAAATTAACTATCATGTCATAAATCAAAATACAAAATATTTTCGTAAACAAAATTCATCTAACCTATATCCGCATCTAACCCACATCTCACTCAAGATTTTCTCTCTGATTTGAACCTACTCCCTTACATCATCTCTAGTTCGTGATCCATTTCTTCTATGTCCTTGGGAAGAATGTATATACACATCTTCTTCGGTTGGTATGAATCCATCAAGTTCGTCGGCAATAATGTAGTTGTGAAGTATAAAACATGCAATAACTATATCGACTTGAGTAGATCTAGAGAAAAAAGGCGGACCGGTAAGAATTTTGAATCGGTTTTTTAATGCACCAAACGCTTGCTCAATAGTTGTGCGCAAAGATGAGTGTCTGAGTTTAAAAAGCTCTTTATCGGTCGTCGGAGGATTATTAGAATATTCTTTCAAATGGTATCGAACATCACGAAAAGGGGAGATGAATCCAGGTTGTGTGGAATATCCCGCGTCGGCTAAATAATATTTTCCATCTTGAGTGAGATTGTCCATTTGATACGAGGATAAGAGTAAAAACACCGACAGCGTAATCATCTTGAGTGAGATTGTCCATTTGATCTACAAACAAATACAAAATTAATTATTTATGATACTTCTCGAAGACAATTGAATGATTAAATACTGACTGCATATTACTCAATAGGCAATTGGAATGAACTAAATACTTTCAATTGACTAGTTAGGATATTACTTACATGCAAAAATTGGCTATTTAAATACTGATGAGAAATACTCACAAAATTGATCTACTGTATTTGAGTTACTCAACCAGTATTAACCTACTATAATCATAGCCAATATGCTCACATTTGACTTACTATAATCATAATCAAGAACAAAAACAATGTACACAATTAAACTCAAAAATATTAATCAGTATTAAACTCGATCTCAAATGACAAGTATTGAATTTAATCTTAATTTTAGTATTAACCAGTATTCAAACTAATGAGAAATCCCCACAAAGATTTACAAATTGAATCGAAATTGAGATAAATATGAAGGAAATACAGTTTCAGGATCCACCGTAAAAGTGTACATAAGGATAAACGAATGTAAGCATACATTCGTGGTCATATCTTTCAGTAGGAAAATCCAATTTGAATGGTTCAAATTGGGTTAGATAGATAATAAGATTATCTACAACCTTCATGTAGAAATATATTTCATATGAACGAAGTATCAGTGTCGTTTCTATGAAATACTGAAAGGATGCAACAGTATGACATACAGTTAGTAAAACAGTCATAACTTTTGCATACGAACTCCAATTGGGTCAGACCAAATTGGGTCGTGTAGATAATAAGATTATCGACAACTTTTGTGTTGGTTGATTTTCTGTCAGAAGAATTTACCAATTTCGTATGGACAGAATACTGGACAGATTCATGAAACTTTCTGTGTGAAAGAGTGTATATTGGATATACATGTCTTTTGGCCAATCCTAATCCTATGTGATATAAATAGGATGTTTCTTTCTCTCTCTCTCTCTGGTCAATCCAGATGTGAATTCATTCAGAATATTCAGAATATTCCAGAAATATTGAGAGACATCTTTCTATTGAGTGAAATGGTGTAAAGAGAGAGAACCGAGAAAAACAGTTTTTTCGGAGAAGATAATCAATCGATCGAGCAAGTTCGCCGGTGCTTCGTCTAGGCAGTTGCACCCGCGACCGATGTCTTACGAGTTAAGGTGGATACACGTAGAGGAGCAACATCTGGGGCTCTTTCGGTTGTGATCGATTCGGAGGAACGAAATCTACCGGAGACGGAAACGAGCGAATCGAGTAACGGGCTGTGGAAGCATGCGGGAAATGAACGCACGAAGACAACCCGAGGCGTGTCAAGACGGTGGGAGACGTGCGGTATGGGACGTACGGGCTAGTCACCAAGGTGACACCGAAGGAAGAGAAGGATGCGAGCGATCAACCCGTCGTGCGTGATCAATTTCACGCTGGTAATCGTCTATCCTACTTTGCATCGTACCCTCGAAGTCATGGCGTGATCTTGGATTTAGGGAACCGGACCGGGGCCTTCATATCCGCTGCGCGGGCCCGGGGTCGGGCGAATACCCAACAAAATACCCATATAATTGACTCGAAATTCAACAAATTACCCAAAAAAAATCCAAAGCTGAACCAAAGTACCAAAAAAACGTCAAAATTACCCAACAAATTATCCAAAAATACCAGCAAAAGATACATATACAGCAAAATCAAGCCTCAATCAACATAAAATATGTACCAAATTCCGTGCAAAGGTAAATACCCAAATAAACGTCAAAATAAATTTACCTCACTGTCAAAGGAGAGAGGAGCAAGACTTTGAGCAATGAAGATTGTTGATTCTCAGTTTTTAGGGCAAAGACAAGTAGGGAGAGAAAAACTAGTTCACAGAAGCGAAGTCATTAACGAAATAGGGAGAGAAATAATCAGCGGGAGATTCGGCGCTTTGCTGGAAATTGACACTCCAGCTTTTTGGAGAGTGAAACTTTGCCGGTAATAGAGTGGAAAAATATTCCAGCATTTGTTGATTCTCAGTTTTTAGTACTAACCAATGTTGTAAAAATCGGCCTAGGCGCTAGGCGTTGGGAAAACGCCCACGTATAAGCCTAGGCGTTCCCGTCTAGGCGAAATTTCGCCTAGGCCCGCCTAAATAGCGTCTAGGTCCGCCTAAATAGCGCCTGGGCCGCCCAGGCCAATTTTTTTTTTTTTTTTTTTTTTTTTTTTTTTTTTTAAGATCCACAACTCATTTATTTTCTTATTTCTATTTTTAGTAATTTTATTTTGTGATTTATTTGAATTTGTATTAATGTTATTTTGTAGATTTCGTGTTATAATTTGTTTGGACGTTGTTTTAAATAAATTAATATGTGGATTTCATGTTATGATTAATTGGGACGTTGTTTTAAATAAATCAATATACATTATTTCTTATTTCTATTTTTAGTAATTTTATTTTGTGATTTATTTGAATTTGTATTAATGTTATTTTGTAGATTTCGTGTTATAATTTGTTTGGACGTTGTTTTAAATAAATTAATATGTAGATTTCATGTTATGATTAATTTGGACGTTGTTTTAAATAAATCAATATATATTATTTTTAGTATAAAAAATTATAGCACAAATTATAATATATAAAATTAAAAAAATTACAAAAATAATGTAAAATTACAAATTCGCCTAGATCCGATTAATCCCCGATTAATTCCCGATTAATCCCTCTAGGCGCTAGACGGTGCCCGTCCGCCCGACTAGCGCCTAGCGATTTCTGTAACCTTGGTACTAACCAAACAAGGAAATACATTTTCTCAGACTTTAGTTTCCAATTCCATCCAATAATTCTGCACGCCAAACAGCTTAGGAAATTCCTCAAAATCCCCTAAAGTGTTTTGAAAATTATCAAAAATCACTTTACTTTTTTTTATTCCTTCACAAAAAGTCAAAAACCCTAATATGTAAGTTGATTTTGTTTTAGCCTACGGGCATTTCATCGGAAAAAAAAAGTTGATTTCGTTTTACCAGTTAAACTTAATTTTTTCCATCCAAATATGTTTATCTGTACCAAAATACTCTTACAATTTTGTTTTTGTTTTTTTGTTTAAACCAAATAACAAATAGAAATAATATAAATACATACTAAAATATAAATACAGTAAAACATAATAATAAAAATATATTTTACTTAAAACTAAAATTATAATTTACATGAAAAATATTTTTTAAAAATAAAAACTGCAAATGCAATCATACAACTCTTTTGTATAATATAATATCATAAAAAATAAATGCATTGTGAAATATATCATAGAATATCGTTACAATAATAACACAAAATGGTACGATGAAGAATATTTTTATTATATTTTCTTTCGAATGAAATACATATGGAAATATTTATACGAGGGTATTTGGTCAAAAAAATTATCATTGGATATAAAAAATTAATTTTAACTTCATGGGCAATAAAAAAACTCAACTCGATTTATAATGTTATTGAAGGAATCTAAAATTGAGGGGATTTTTCATAATTTTCAAAAAAAATTAGGGTTTTTTTTGGAAAAACTTCCTTTATTATATTGTTAATTTGTGTTTTCATAATTTTATTGTTGCAATTTACCCACCATTTATTTTTCACCTATCTTTGAGAGTCCTTTTGAAGCTATGTTATCATGGTTATTCAAGATTAGTGATCTTAGATTTTGTGATTTGGCTTCATCTTATATATTAATTTATATTTGATCATTTCAGACATTTATTTTCTATGGTCATTTGTAAGTATTAATTTGAGCTGTTAGACATAATGATGTGGTTTAATCTTAATCGTTAACTTTTTTCTAGGTCTTTTGAAGATCATGTTACGTACATATGTGTAGTTATTTATGTGTTATTATTTTACAACAACTTTTGAGCTATCTCCTTAAGCTATGTAATGTTTGATACTTTAAATCCATGTCGTACGATCAATGTTGGACGTTTAATATTAAATGTTATGTCTACATGACAATGAATATAAAAAATTATGTTAATTTTTTTTTGACACACACATGTTAAACAATTTTGTTATTTAATAAAAAAATTTAGTATTTAATATTTTATATATGGCCTCTTCTCTCTCATTCAATTAATAAATATATATATTTTTCATATGAAACATTATAATATTTTTGGAATAAGTTATAGCAATAGTATTTTAAGAACCCTAATTTGAAAAATCCATCAATTATATTGACTTAATTTTTCTATTTTTTTGACGTCCATATTAATATAGATCAGTCTTAACGTTTTTTTTATTTTAATTTGCGAAGATATACGTAAGAAAATACAATGCAAAATAATGACCATTAATATTTAAATTATTATTATTTTTATAAAAACTATAACAGTGAGAATCCTATATTAGTAAGTAGGTATATTTGTGTTTTTGTTCAAACAACTTTGATATTGAAATTTTCAAAATTTAACATTAATGAAAATGAATATTTTACCTATTACAAGAATAAATAACTTGTTAAACTTCTTAAACATATTTCGAATACCATTATTATTTTTTAAGTTATAACTTTAAACATAACATATGACGCTAAACAAGTTTTAATTACATCTTTGCTAAATTAGATTTTAAAATTATTTTTAAACATTTTGATGAATAAATGTATATTGATTATATTTTTCATTGTGTTGTTTATCATTAAAAAATTATCAGTACTATATAATTAATGATGTGTCTTAAGTGCATTGATTGTATGGTTCGATATTTTTATATTTATAGTGCTTGAAATAATGTGAGCAACAATGATATAAGTTTTGGGGTTATATTTTTTTTCGTTAAATTGTGTTATGAAGACATGTATTAAAATTTTATAAATACTAGCTATTTTTTACCATAACATAATATAATCGTGAACTATATTTTTCATTATACTTAAATTACTTCTAAAATATAGTGAAATTAATATAATGTGAATTATTTTTATTTTAATACAATATTATTATCATCATCATAAAAGTTGTCATTTCACAATAAAACGAAAAATCTGATTATCATGGTCGCCCGTGTAGCGCGAATATTATCCTAGTGTAATTTTAAGGGCGAATAACATCAAAATGTTTTTTTATTTGATTAGATTCATTTGTCCATTCCACCGAGCGACCCAAGTCCAATGAAGGTGGTGTATCTTGCTCACACTAGCAAAGAAATATGCAGTTTCTCGAGTGGAAGCATCAAAGCAAGCAGTTTCTTGAGCATCATTTTTGGTTCTAATCAAAGTCAAATTTGACTTTTCTGATAGAGATCCTAAACAATTCAGACTTTATTTTTGATGTTCAGATCACTAGATTATAATTTTTAATTGATATGATTGGTTGAGTAAAATGTATTCATAAAACATAGTGAAGAGAAAACAATCCACAATTAACTAGATGATATCAGGTTAATGAGACAAAAAGGTATAGAATCTATATATGGTATGAATGTTGCGCGAATATTTCAAAAATCCGACCGTATCCGTATCGTTGTATTCATATCGTATTCTTAATTATATGTAAAATTGATGTATCTCCGTATCGAATACGCAGCATAAGATATGATTCATGACAAAATTGTTTGTCATTAAATAAGATTGAATTCAACTCCTGGTTTGACTAAATTCCAGAATTTATTTCCCGATTGATTGAAAAAGTTTGAATTCATTCTTTTTCTCTATTTGCCTATCAAACAAACAAAAACACTCCAACATATGAAAAATATAACACATAATAATAATCAAGATGATCAAATATCACAATATGACTTCACGCTTCTTGACCTATGATAAGGGGGCTTTTTAATCCTTGTACATTCATACAATATAAAATTTAAATTTAAATATACTTCAACATGATTAAAGTATAAGAAATATAATTTATTGAAAAATGATACTTTAACATGCATTGTGTGTTATTTTCAGGTGAAAATAAAAAAAAATCTCTCAAAACCAATGTTATAGATGGATTCCTCTCATTTTCCTGGCCAATTTGATATATTATATCATAATATTCGATGAAATGATGAGAGAGAAATCAAGTTTTTATTTCAAATGGGTCAAAAGACATAACTCGTGACACAAATCGAGGCACACGAGTCAAAACTGACTAATTTCACGAAGAAACCCACCATCCAGACATGATTACGGGCTCCAGATCTTCTGTATCATAAAAAAACTTATATCCCATGAAACGAGCCCGTATCCTCTCTCCTCTTACCTATTACACCAAAACCTACATAGTTTTTTACTACACCATATCCCACGTGACCCAGTCAAACCTGTCACTATTACACTAATTGTCGGGGTCAGTTCTTACTTCTTACACTTGAACCCCGCAACAATGCTGTTAACATCTTGGAATAGTTTTGATCAATTAATCGGGAAATAAATTCTGTCAGAAAGAGACAATTTTCAAAGCGGTACAGAATTTCTTTCAAAATGGAGAGATTCCAGAATCCTTCGGTCAGACATCGATTTGCTTAATACCGAAAATAGAACACCCAACCCGAATAGCACACTATAGGCCAATTAGCCTATGCAATTTCCTGTATAGGCTGATAACAAAGTTGCTGGTCAATCGAATGAAACCTCTATTGCCGCAATTAATATCCATTAACCAATCCGGTTTTATAACCGGTAGGGATATTCATGATAATATAATGCTGCAAACTGAAGTACTTCATTCTTTTCACCAAAAGTCATACACGCAAATGGCGTTTGCAATGAAGGTGGACTTGAGAAAAGCTTACGATTGTCTAGAATGGGGATTCGTACAGCAGATGTTGTGTTATATGAATTTTCCGAGTGAGTATATTAATTGGATTATGCATTGCATTACCTCACCTCGATATACAATTAAATTGCCAGGAAGTGAAAAGGGTTTCTTTAAGCCAGAAAGAGGACTAAGGCAAGGCTGTCCCTTGTCGCCTTTTTTGTTCATCTTAGCCATGGAATTATTAACACGAATGCTCAATCTGATGGGGAATATCCCCGGCCCCGGGCCCGCGCAGCGGATATGTAGGCCCGGTCCGATTCCCCGATTCCCGAGATCACGCCACGACTTCGAGGGTACGATGCAAATAGAAGGTTAGATCCATACCAGTTCCAAATTGATGGAACACGAAGGGTTGATCGCTGCCTCCTATTCCTTCGGTCACGTTGGTGACTTTACGCGCGTCCCATACCGTGCGTCCTTCACCGTTCGTTCCCGTTCTTCGATCCTTCGGTTCGATCACAACGGAGAGCCCCAAGTGTTGCTCCTCCACACGTATCCACCTTGAGTCGGAAGACGCCGGACACGGATACACCTGCCTAGACGATGTATCGATGCACTTGCTTGATCTCGATCGATTCTCTATTAATCTCTCTTCGTGCCTTTTCACTCACAAAAGATCAAATCTGAATTTGCTCTTTTCTTGTGTCTTGGGCAGAATATTGCTTTGAATTACTTCTGAATTCCTTAGTGAAGATGAGAGAGAATATCCTATTTATACCTAATAGGATAAGGATTAGCCAAAAGGCATGTATATCCAATATACACCCTTTCACACAGAAAACTGTATGAACCTGTTCAGTATTCTGTCCAGACGAAATTGATAAATTTCTCTGACAGAAAATCAACCAACACGAAAGTTGTAGATAATCTTATTATCTACTCAACCCAATTTGGCCCAGCCCAATTGGAGTTCGTATGCAAAAGTTATGACTGTGTTACTAACTGTATGTCATACTGTTGCACCCTTTCGGTATTTCACAGAAACGACACTTATACTTCGTTCATATGAAATATATTTCTATATGAAGGTTGTAGATAATCTCATTATCTATCTAACCCAATTTGAACCATTCTAATTGGATTTTCCCACTGAAAGTTATGGCCACGAATGTACGACTACATTCGTTTATCCTTGTGTACACTTTTACGGTTGATCCGAAACTGTATTTCTTTCAGTCTCCCACTCAATTTCAGATCTACCTAAAAGGTACTCATGCATATCCAATACGCACGATTTTAGAGAATATAGCTCGCGTATCAAATACCAAGCTATGCACATCAATGTGCCGATTTTATTATCAAGCCCGACTTAGTACG
Source organism: Luzula sylvatica (assembly GCA_946800325.1). NCBI lineage: Eukaryota > Viridiplantae > Streptophyta > Magnoliopsida > Poales > Juncaceae > Luzula > Luzula sylvatica. Next base: position 15,861,886 of record OX326961.1, on the reverse strand, counting down.
ACTCGTTGTGTGACCATGTAGGTTCGACTTAACGATGGCAGTAGGTTGTTTCCAATGCCTACAAGCTCATGAGCGGGATCTAGTCACTCCATCATAGCTACCCATGTTAAACGAAAAATGATTGTGATCATTGTGCCTATCTCGAATAGCAGTTACTAGTTCTCTTGTTTACGATATCCGTTAATCAAAAGGCACGGTAATAGTCATCCTTATAATTTGATTAACTATACTTATTCCCCGATTCCGAGTTGAGTTAACAAATTTCAATCGATATTAACCATTAATATCATTGACTGTGGCCACAGTTTTCGTTAATCGACTCATCGAGCGGCGCCTAAGAGATATCTCTTCCTTTCGGAATAAACAATTCCTATCTTGGAGACTCACATTGAATTCCGTGTTTCGGACAATACCCAATGATGACCCTTTTAACTCCCTGTTACGGTGAGCGTAAGATCATATCAAAGCATTGTGTTACGCACGTAACGCAATCAATGATCCCCTCAAGTATGAAGAATCTAAAACCCCATCCGTCGCAAGTCCATCTATAATGACTAAACCATGTCATGGTCTCGCGGCTTCGGTCATATCCAATATATGTAACCTAACATATATCTACGTTCCCGATTCGACAAACTCCTTTGTCCCATGATTAGCAAAACATAATCATCTCCTCGGCAAACGTACTAGTGTACGCGTTCAGTCTATTATCTAATAATAGAAATGCTTCTCTCTTAAGCAAGCTGATCCGCGACTAGGGATGTTTAGAAATGACACTTTAAGTGTGACGGTTTTGCTGCACATGGTCCTCAACGATGTCGACGTCCACACAAGTTCAAATCAAGGTTCATGTAACAATCATATTGCACAACCCAGCACACAGTTTTCATATAAGATAGATGCAAAATGAAAAATTTGAAAATTCTGAAATTGCATTACTATAAGATAAGTTTGGGGTGATACAACGTTTACTAATCTATTAGACTAATCTCGTCCTACGAAACTATCGTTTTAGATAACTAACTACTCTCTTCCTCCTCTAGGTATCTCAAACCTATAGCTTTCGCATGATAATCGTGCTTAGCTTGCGAGAGTGGCTTAGTAAACGGGTCCGCAACATTCCTGTCAGTATCAATCTTCTCAATGATCACATCCTTCCTTTGCAAAATCTCACGGATCAAGTGAAATTTTCTGAGTATGTGCTTGGAGCGGTGATGTGCCCTCGGTTCCTTGGACTGTGCTATTGCGCCCGTATTGTCGCAATACACAACTACAGGTTCCGAGATGCTCGGGACTACACCAAGCTCCGACACAAACTTCTTGATCCAAACCGCCTCCTTTGCCGCTTCGGAAGCCGCAATATACTCCGATTCAGTTGTAGAGTCTGCTATCGTGGGTTGTTTGGAACTTTTCCAAACTACCGCTCCACCATTTAGACAAAACACGTATCCGCTTTGTGATCGAAAGTCATCGACACATGTTTGGAAACTGGCGTCGGTATATCCATTGATGACCAACCCGGATGTCTTTCCACCATAAATTAGAAATTGATCCTTAGTTCTTCGTAAGTACTTAAGGATGTTCTTAACCGCGATCCAATGCATATCCCCTGGATTAGATTGGTAACGCGAAACGACGCTCAATGCATACGACACATCGGGGCGCGTACAAATCATGGCATACATAATTGATCCAACCGCCGAAGCGTATGGAACAATACTCATCGCATTCTTATCTTCGCTCGATGTCGGACATTGAGCTTTAGAATACGATATGCCACTCGACATTGGAAGAAGTCCTTTCTTCGAATTTTGCATTGAAAACCGTTTCAACACTTTGTCGATGTACGTGCTTTGACTCAAGCCGAGTAACTTCTTGGATCTATCTCTATAAATCCTCACGCCTAATATATAGGCGGCCTCGCCCAAATCTTTCATAGCGAAACGAGTATTTAAATACTTCTTAACATCCGTAAGCATCGGAATGTCGTTTCCTATGATCAAGATGTCGTCTACATATAGTACAAGAAATACTACGCGGCTCCCACTAACCTTCTTGTATACACAAGGTTCTTCTACGTTTTTCACGAAATTATATTCTCGTATAACTTCATCGAAACGTATGTTCCAACTCCGAGAAGCTTGCTTCAATCCATAAATGGATCGTTGCAACTTGCACACTTTATTCGGACTCTTCGAATCGACAAAACCCTCGGGCTGTGTCATGTACACATCCTCTTCTAAGTTCCCGTTAAGGAATGCGGTTTTGACATCCATTTGCCAAATCTCGTAGTCATAATACGCAGAGATAGCAAGTAAGATCCGTATGGATTTAAGCATAGCTACTGGGGAAAATGTTTCTTCATAGTCGACACCATGAATTTGTTTGAAACCTTTCGCCACAAGCCGTGCTTTATAAGTGTTCACATTCCCATCCATGTCGGTTTTCTTCTTGAAAACCCACTTACATCCCACTGGTTTAACCCCGGGAGGTGGATCAATCAAGTTCCAAACTTGATTATCGTACATGGATTGAATCTCGGATTTCATGGCAGTTTGCCACTTATCGGAATCCTCGCTTTTCATAGCCTTGCGATAAGATGTCGGTTCATCATCTATGAATTCGACTTCATCGTCATTTGCCACGATAAAACCATATCGTATAGGCTCTTGACGAATCCTACCCGATCTACGAATTGCGCCTTGTGCACTTGACTCTGGATCCTCAACATTTGAGGAAACCGGATCAACGTTCATCGGTTCAACGTTTGTTTGCGGTTCTCGAATTTCTTCGAGATCTATTTCATATCCATCCATTCTTTTAGATATAAATTCCTCCTCTAAGAAGGTACCTCCACGAGCAACAAACACTTTGTTCTCGTATGGATGATAGAAATAATATCCCTTTGTTTCCTTGGGATAACCTACAAATAAACATTTTTCAGATTTGGGATCGAGTTTATCCGCGATTAATCTGCGGACAAAAGCTTCACATCCCCAAATCTTAACGTAAGACAATTTCGGAACTTTTCCGGTCCATATCTCATATGGTGTCTTAGGTACCGATTTAGAAGGTATGCGGTTTAATAAGTAAGCCGCTGTCTCTAGGGCATATCCCCAAAACGATTTTGGAAGGGAAGTTTGACTCATCATGGATCGAACCATGTCCAACAAGGTTCGATTCCTCCTCTCGGACACGCCATTCCATTGTGGCGTTCCTGCCGGAGTCCATTGTGGAACTATTCCACAATCTTTTAGATGATCTTCAAACTCATAGCTCAAATATTCGCCACCTCGATCCGATCGAATGGCTTTAATTTTCTTGCCAAGCTGATTTTCAACTTCGTTTTGAAACTCTTTGAACTTTTCAAAGGTCTCCGCTTTCGTACGCATCAAATAAATATATCCATATCTACTATGATCGTCCGTAAACGTAACAAAGTATCGATAGCCTCCTCTTGCCTCGATGCTTATCGGTCCACACACATCGGAATGTATGAGTTCCAATAGATCGTTGGACCGCTCTCCGACCTTGGAGAACGGCGCCTTAGTCATCTTGCCAAGCAAACAAGATTCACAATTCCCAAATGAATCCAATTCAAATGAGTCTAGCATTCCATCTTTATGGAGTCTAGCAATGCGTTTCTCATTCACATGACCGAGACGACAATGCCAAAAGAAAGTCCGATTATCAACTTTAGGTTTAATCCTTTTTGCATTAACGTTATATATGGACTTATTATTTCCGTGATCGAAATCCAACACATAAAGACCATTTTCTAACAGAACATTTCCATAGATAATAGAATCCTTACATATCGAAAACTCATTATTCCTAATAACGAATTCATAGCCATCATTGGCCAGTTTCGACACACTTATTATGTTCTTACATAATGTCGGTACATAATAACAATTATTTAGTACTAAAATAAGTCCACTAGGTAAAGTCAAATTAACTACTCCTACGGCAAACGCAGCAACTCTTGCTCCATTCCCGACGCGTAGATCGACTTCACCCTTTTCCAACCTTCGACTATTTTGAAGAACCTGCATATTTCGACAAATATGAGTCCCACAACCGGTATCCAATACCCAATTAGTCATAGTTGAAATATTAACTTCAATAACGTTAATACCTGAGAGGCCGGTCGCTGAAACCGCCTTGCCCTTCTTCACCTCCTCGAGGTAAGACTTGCAATCGCGCTTCCAATGTCCAGCCTTGTGACAATGAAAGCACGTCTCATCCTTGGATTTCTCCTTTCCCCTTTTATTCGGCTTCGAACGTTTCTTAGCCGAACCGCCCTTGGACTTTGATCTCTTACGATCCTTATTCTGAATTGTGAGAACATTTCCGGCAACTCTTGCCCTGTTCTCTCCGGACGACTTTAACGTCTCCGATTCGAAATTCTTGAGCATTCCGTGAAGCTCAGGGATCGTCTTATCCATCGAATGCATGTGATAGTTAGTCACGAACGGAGAAAACATTGGAGGAAGTGCACACAAGATCAAATCTTGTTGCATAATCTTCGACAATTTCTCTCCTAGCTTCTCAAGACGGTCTATGAGAGCTTGCACCTTCAAAACGTGAGAGCTAACCGAAGACCCCGAAGGCATCTTGCAGTTTACCAACTCTTTGAGCGTACTGAACCGTTCAATACGCTCCTGCTCTTGGAACATTTCCTTGAGCACAACGTCTATGATGTGCGCATCCGAGTCCTCAAACTGCTTTTGAAGACTAGCGTCCATACATGCCAACATGAGGCACGTAACATCATTTGAGTCCTTCTTAAGTTTCTCAAACGCGGCCTTTTCTTCGGCCGTAGCATCGGGGCCCGGTTCCACTAGTTCCGTATCCAATACGTGACTCTTGCCCTCTTGCCTGAGAACTATTCTCAGGTTTCGGTGCCAGTCAAAGTAGTTCCGACCCACTAGCTTATCCTTTTCTAAAGTCGATCTAATCGACATGGTGTTGGTGTTACTAGAAGACATATTCTACAAATGAAATAAAAGATTGATTACTAACGTTGCGTACTTATCTTATAGGGCTTATATGATGATTATATGATAGTGTTATTTTATCGAATCGATAACCCTCATACCGATACGGGACTCCAAGTCCATAACACTCAAGACCCATATTTTACGATCCTCCCACAAGTTGCTTTGGCAGACGAATGGGATCTCGCTATTTAGGTAGGATTATATCCAATCACATCCAATGCGACTCTTGAACCTTTATAGGATTTCGGTGATGGATCGTATCCAATACAATCCCAGTTCCGTGTGTGCATCCTATCTATGCCCCGAACTTCCAATCAAGTCGGCTTTGGCCTCAACCCTTACTGGCTAGAACGGTTAAGTCACAACCATACTCATCGTATCGTTCAAATAAACTATTAATAAGTCGGCTTTGGCCTTAACCCTTATCAGTCCCTATTTAACGCTTGCCACCCCGTCGATGACTACAATAACCCATGTCGGCTTTGGCCTTAACCCATGTGAGACGTAGTACCGATCATAGTGGTTGTGAATATGGAAGGCATTTCCATGACTTAAATATTATGAGGGATCATGCCATTGCATGTTTCTAAATCCGTGACATAATCCAATTATATCACTATCACAAGATTTTCATAAATGCATATGTATTTATTTGGGAGTCTAATTATTCTAAATAATTATCTAATTATATGCTAGTATGATTGATGCCGATCAAATCGATATAAAGAACTCAAAATTCCAAGTTGTGTAGCCAAAGTTATCACGAAAACAAAATCAGCAACCAGAAACCAGTCCGTTGCAACGCAACATAGTCCGTTGCAACGGACCTCCTGTATACTTGGCACTCCGTTACAACGGAATACCAGTCCGTTATAACGCTATTTATTCCGGAGTTTGGCCAAAATTGCCAGAAACATGTCCGTTGCAACGCAACCTTGGTCCGTTACAACGCTATTTTCTGCAAACCTTTGTCCAAATTTCCAGAAACCTGTCCGTTACAACGCAACATATAGTCCGTTGCAACGGACAAAACTGCGTAGACATCCGTTATAACGGACCCAGTCCGTTACCACGGACTCCAATAAACACCACTGGCATCCCCGCAACCTCGTATCTGATACAGGTTCCGTTACAACGGACTCCAAGTCCGTTGCAACGGAATATGCGTTTTTCACAGTTCTCTTCACACCCCCGCATCCTATACAGGGTCCGTTGCAACGGACTCCAAGTCCGTTACAACGGAATATGTGTTTTTTCGAAAAAATCTCAATTTCCTGTATCTGCTACAGTGTCCGTTGCGACGGACTATGCGATTTTTGAACTGCTGTTTTCGCTCGTTTCCAAAACGATCAATCATGAAACCTTTTCACGATTATTCCTAGATACTCTCAATCAACTATTGATCGATCTCTAGCGAATTTCACTTGTGATTTTAATGGAATTTGACATTCTTAATATGTAACATCATGCAAACGGGTACGAACTTTGATAACCCGTGCGTATATCTAATATACGACTATGATTCGACCCTCGAATCGATGGCGATCGCTCTGATACCACTGATGGGGAATATCCCCGGCCCCGGGCCCGCGCAGCGGATATGTAGGCCCGGTCCGATTCCCCGATTCCCGAGATCACGCCACGACTTCGAGGGTACGATGCAAATAGAAGGTTAGATCCATACCAGTTCCAAATTGATGGAACACGAAGGGTTGATCGCTGCCTCCTATTCCTTCGGTCACGTTGGTGACTTTACGCGCGTCCCATACCGTGCGTCCTTCACCGTTCGTTCCCGTTCTTCGATCCTTCGGTTCGATCACAACGGAGAGCCCCAAGTGTTGCTCCTCCACACGTATCCACCTTGAGTCGGAAGACGCCGGACACGGATACACCTGCCTAGACGATGTATCGATGCACTTGCTTGATCTCGATCGATTCTCTATTAATCTCTCTTCGTGCCTTTTCACTCACAAAAGATCAAATCTGAATTTGCTCTTTTCTTGTGTCTTGGGCAGAATATTGCTTTGAATTACTTCTGAATTCCTTAGTGAAGATGAGAGAGAATATCCTATTTATACCTAATAGGATAAGGATTAGCCAAAAGGCATGTATATCCAATATACACCCTTTCACACAGAAAACTGTATGAACCTGTTCAGTATTCTGTCCAGACGAAATTGATAAATTTCTTTGACAGAAAATCAACCAACACGAAAGTTGTAGATAATCTTATTATCTACTCAACCCAATTTGGCCCAGCCCAATTGGAGTTCGTATGCAAAAGTTATGACTGTTTTACTAACTGTATGTCATACTGTTGCACCCTTTCGGTATTTCACAGAAACGACACTTATACTTCGTTCATATGAAATATATTTCTATATGAAGGTTGTAGATAATCTCATTATCTATCTAACCCAATTTGAACCATTCTAATTGGATTTTCCCACTGAAAGTTATGGCCACGAATGTACGACTACATTCGTTTATCCTTGTGTACACTTTTACGGTTGATCCGAAACTGTATTTCTTTCACAATCATTATCAAGAAATTGATCAATTACAAGGGATAACATTAGGCAGCAAAGGACCTTTCTTCACCCATGCAATGTATGCAGACGATTTGGTGATTTATGGCAACGCCACGGTACAAGAAGCTAGAGTTCTCAAATCAGTATTTCAAAAATTTAGTGATATATCGGGCCTCCAAGTCAACCCGGAGAAAACAAAGATATGGTTTAGCAGAATGACCCCAGGATCTTTAAGAGATAGTATTATTGGAATTTTCGAGGCTAGGGGGGCTGCTAGAAAGGAGATTTATCTAGGTGCTCATCTTCAAATGGAGCCAACAAGAATTGGAGATTATGAGTTTTTAATTAATAAATTTCAGACGAAATTAAGTGGATGGAAAAGAAAAATGTTATCACAAGCAGGAAGATTGGTTTTGATCAAATCAGTTTTGAATTCGATACCGGTTTTCTATATGACAACGCAACTGATACCGAATGCGGTTATTAGACGATTAAACTCAATAATCAAAGGATTTTTCTGGGGAAAGAAAGATCAAAACAATAGATATCTTGCCTGGATTTCCTGGGATACAGTGATAAAATCATATAAAGATGGGGGAATGAATATAAAAGACTTAACCAAAACCAATAAAACTATATTAGGAAAGCAATTCTGGAGAATAATCACAGAGGATAAAGCTTTATGGATTCAACAAGTAAATAGTAAATATTTACCAAGAAATACAATTTGGTTAACCAAAAGAAATACTGGCATATCACAATTTTGGAGAGGGATTCTAAAATCAAAGGAGTTATTCCAAAATAACACCAGATGGATTCTAGGGGAAGGTTTGGACTGTCCGGCTCTAGGACAATCATGGTTTCCACATGGTGAAGAATACAACCCAGTAAGTAAAGTGGCAAGAAGCTTAAGGGTCAAGGATTTATATAATGTGCAAAATGGTGAATGGAACTCTGAAATGCTGAATCTTTGGTTTAGACCAGAGCACATTCAGGAAATTCATCAAACAGCTTACGAGCCCAATTTTTATGCTGGAATGAGAGACTCTTTAATCTGGATGCCCTCTAAGAATGGAATAGTGACAGCTAAATCGTTATACAAAGAACTCTGCAAGAACACTAGTGAAGTGGAAATGGTAACTAATCAAGAGGATGAGAAATTTTGGCTAGAGATATGGAAAATTAAGGGGGTTTCTCCTAGAATTAAATTGTTTGCATGGAAAGCCATGCACAATGCTCTTCCTACCAATTCAAACCTACATAGAAGAATACCAACAATTCCTGCTCAATGTCAGTTATGTGGGGATCACGAGGAGACAATTTTACATGTATTTTTCACATGTACAAAGGTGGCAAATTTCTGGAGACAGACACCTGTACAAATCCAGGGTATTGATATATCCAGGAACTTTTTACATGTATTTAAGCAATGGATACAAAAGAGGTCTCCTGATCAAACACCAATCTTTTTGACGCTTATATGGAGTTGGTGGAAAGCAAGGAATCGGTGGATTTTTGAAAAAAAGCCAACTCATTTCACCCAAATCATAAACGAAGCTTTAAGAGACATTTACCCCAACTATGAAGAAAGAAATGCCATACTCAATACAAATGAGATACAATCTACAAGAAGAAATTCGATGTCGGATCTTATATGTTTTTCGGATTTCTCGGGTGATCCGGCTGGCAAGTTGGGTATGGCGTTTATTGTAAAAGATAAGAACAATAACACTCTCCAGGTCCAAACGGTTGCGGAAATAAGAGAAATAACTACTATCGATGGAGAACTCTGGGCATTGCTATTAGGAATGCAATTTGTAGCTATAGAATTTCCGGGGAAGAGTTGTACTTTTTTTGCAGATAGTCAAGAAGCAATAACGCTGATGCAGGAATCAACTATAATTGAGAATGAGATTAGTGCATGGCAGGCAATCCAAAGAGCGAGAAATTGCCTAATTTGGAAAAGAAGAATAAAAGACCCCACTTTCCATCACATACCTAGAGGTATGAACGAAGAGGCCAATACTCTAGCAAATCTTGCTAGACTACACCAATGGAATTTCAAGGATTCAAGCTTACCCCGTCTCGGATAGGGTGCGTTGTTTGAGCTTGATTTTCTTCATAGGACACAACAGGGACAAGATCCCGGATTAAGTTTAGGAATAGTAGAAGATATTGGAATAACCAGATCTTCCTTTTATTTTGAGTTTATCTTTATTTAGTTCTTTTTATCCTTTTTCTCTTCTAGAAAAGGGACTGTCTTTTGTTTTTTCTTTCCTTCAGTATGTGATGTAATATATTTACATTATTTTCTTTTAGTAAAAGCCTAAGGGCAATTAATCAAAAAAAAAAAAAAAAAAAAAAAAAAAAAAAACATCTTGGAATAGTTAGCTATACATAAGTGCACATGGTTTTATACATAGAAGGTCTGGCGACTCAGATATCAGCCCATGATTCTTTGTGGACTCGATATCACGTGACTGTTGGCATTACGGATTCAAATATGTATTTCTAATAATCAAAACTCTAAGGTATTTTCTGAATTGATATATATTTTCCTCAACATCTAAGACCTATTATAGGCTCATTAATACTTCACTATAAGGTATTATAAAACTTATCCAAAACTTATTACCTAAATTACTTTCCGCATAATAAAACCTGCCCTAAAATTATCCCCTAAATTACTTTACTTCGAATAACTTTCACTAAAATTATTTGGGCTAAATAAAACTTCATAATTATTAGCTCGGACTTGAGTTTATCAACAAATTTCTCCCTTAATCTCAAGCATGTTATTCATTCCGATTATCGTCTTGAAATTCTCGAACAGCGCTGTCAGAAGCGGCTTCGTGAAAATATCTGCTACCTGCTCCTGACTCACCACATGGCTCATTCGCATATCACCTTTCTTCACTTGCTCTCGAATGAAATGGAACCGCACATCGATGTGCTTACTCCTCTCATGATGGACCGGATTCTTTGCGAGCTCAATTGCGGACTTATTGTCGACTTGTATCTCAGTCGCCTCATATTGCGTCATCTTTAACTCGTACAACAAATTCCTTAACAAAGTCGCATGACATGCACACCACGATGCTGCCACGTATTCCGCATCGCACGTCGATAGCGTCACTATTGATCGTTTCTTCGAAAGTCACGTAAACGTTGTACCCCCCATGTAAAACACATAACATGCTGTGCTTTTTCGATCGTCGATATCGCCACACCAATCACTGTCCGAGTAGCCCACCAGCTTGTATTCGTTCGTACTCGAGTACTATAACCCGAGTGATTATGTACCTCGAATGTACCGAATAATCCTTTTTATCACTTTCTAGTGTGAATACCTGGTTCATCCATGAATCGACCTACCACCCCAACACTATACGCAATGTCAGGCCTGGTACAAGTAAGGTACCGCATGTAGGGAATTCACCCATCCCCGGGCCCGCGCAGCGGATATGAAGGCCCGGTCCGGTTCCCTAAATCCAAGATCACGCCATGACTTCGAGGGTACGATGCAAAGTAGGATAGACGATTACCAGCGTGAAATTGATCACGCACGACGGGTTGATCGCTCGCATCCTTCTTTTCCTTCGGTGTCACGTTGGTGACTAGCCCGTACGTCCCATACAGCACGTCTCCCACCGTCTTGACACGCCTCGGGTTGTCTTCGTGCTTTCCATGCCCGCATGCTTCCACAGCCCGTTACTCGATTCGCTCGTTTCCGTCTCCGGCAGATTTCGTTCCTCCGAATCGATCACAACCAAAAGAACCCCAGATGTTGCTCCTCTACTTGTATCCACCTTGACTCGTAATACGTCGGTCGCGGGTGCAACTGCCTAGACGATGCACCGGCGAACTTGCTCGATTGATTGATTCTCTATACCGGAAAACACCTTTTCACGGTTTCTCTCTCTTTACACCCTTTCTCTCTCTAGAAAGTTGTCTCACAATTCTCTGGAATATTCTGAAATAATTAACTGAATGAACCACTCTAGATGAGAAAGAAAAATCCTATTTATATCATATAGGATTATGATTGGCCAAAAGACATGTATATCCAATATACACTCTTTCACACAGAAAGTTGCATGTATCTGTCCAGTATTCTGTCCATACGAAATTTGTAAATTCCTCTGACAGAAAATCACCCAACACGAAAGTTGTAGATACTCTTATTAACTACTCGACCCAATTTGGTATGGCCCAATTGGAGTTCGTATGCAAAAGTTATGACTGTTTTACTAACTGTATGTCATACTGTTGCAGGCTTTCGGTATTTCATAGAAACGACACTGATACTTCGTTCATATGAAATATATTTCTATATGAAGGTTGTAGATAATCTTATTATCTATCTAACCCAATTTGAACCATTCAAATTGGATTTTCCTACTGAAAGATATGACCACGAATGTACGTTTACATTCGTTTATCCTTGTGTACACTTTTACGGTTGATCCTGAAACTGTATTTCCTTCACCGCAAACTCCCAACCAAACTTCGAAATTTGCTCGGATCAATTTTGTCACCTCCCTTAAATTTCGAGAGTTTGCACCGAGCTCCATCTGTGTCGCCACTGAGTTACTGTCCTCCATCTTGTACATCTTCAAGATATCCTTCACGTACGCATCATGCGACACAAAAATTCCAGACTCGCCTTGTTTGACCTCGAGACCAAGAAAATATTTCATCAAGCCCAAATCTGTCATCTGGAATTATCGCATCATCGCTTCATTGAATTCCTTCACCATCTTCTTGTTACTCCCCATGAAAATCAGATCATCAACATAGAGAGCAACAAACAACACGTCGTTTTCCTTCTTCCTCACGTACTTCTTGCTTTTATCATCGAGCTTCGTCCTCATTTGATCCGGTACATGTACATAGGCCACACTTCGGAATACCTTGAAATGCAGCACTGTCGGTTTTCGACTGCTCCAAGTTCTTGAGGTATTTTCTCGCCCAATTTCGCATGGACATCGACTTTGTACATACACCGCACACTGTACCGCCTCGGCCCAAAATTCGTTTGGCACTCCTTTACTCTTCAACATCAACCGAACCACGTCGAGAATGGTCCGGTCCTTCCTCTCGGCCATACCATTTTGCTGAGGCGAGTACGGCGCAGCCAAGAATCTCTTAATCCATTGCTCCTCACAAAAATTCGTAAAAGCGGTTGACATGTACTCACCGCCTTTATCGGACCACATATCTTTGATATATCGTCCGGTCATCTTCTCTACATGCACCTTGTATCTTTTAAACACTTAGTATGTCTCGAATTTTTTCTTCAAAAAATAAATCCAGGTCCTCCTTGTGTAATTATCAACAAATGTAATAAAATACCTTTTCTCGCTGAACGATTTGGTGTGATCGGACCACAAATATCGGTGTGCACCAGATGTAATAAAATACATTTTATCACTGAACGAATTGTACAAACACTAAGAAAATTTTCTATTCGATTCATAGCAATCTTTTTACGTTTTGAGGAGTTCAAATAACGTGTTTTTAGATCGTTTGTGTCGTATCTTTCACTACGTAACTTTGCACCAAATGTTGCAAACACTAAGAAAGTTTGTTTTTCGATTATTAACGATCTTTTAACTATCTGAGGATCCCAAATAACTTGTTTTGAGATGGTTTGGATCGAATTGCTACGTAATTTTGCTCCAAAATTGTACACACTAAGAAATTTTCTATTCGACTCATAGTCATCTTTTTACGTTTTGAGGAGTTCAAATATCGTGTTTTTAGATCATTTGTATCGTATCTTTTACTACATAACTTTTCATCATATTTTAACACACTAAGAAATTTTGTTTTTCGATTCATACCATTCGTTAAATGCTATGAGGAGTCCAAATAATGTGTTTTGAGATGGTTTGGATTTAATGTTTTACTACGTAACTTTCACCAAATTGTACAAACACTAAGAAAGTTTTCTACTCTATTCATAGAAATCTTTTTACGTTTTGAGGAGTTCAAATAACATGTTTTTAGATCATTTGTATCGTATCTTTTACTACATAACTTTTCACCAAATTTTATAAACACTAAGAAAGTTTGTTTTTCGATTCATAACAATCTCATAACTCTCTGAGGTGCCCAAATAACTTGTTTTTGAGATGGTTTGAATCGAATCTTTTACTACGTAATTTTGTACCAAATTGTACAAGCACTAAGAAAGTTATCTATTCGATTCATAGAAAATCTTTTTACGTTTTGAGGAGTTCAAATAATGTGTTTTTAGATCATTTGTATCGTATCTTTTACTACATTACCTTTCACCAAATTTCACAAACACTAAGAAAGTTTGTTTTTCGATTCAAAACATATTTTTAATGCTCTGAGGAGTCCAAATAACTTTTTTTGAAATGTTTTGTATCGTATTTTTCGCTACGTAACTTTTCACCAAATTTTACACACACCAATAAAGTTTGTTATTCGATTCATAACAATCTTATAACTCTCTGAGGAGACCAAATAACTTGTTTTGAGATGGTTTGGATCGAATCTAATACTACGTAATTTTGCACCAAATTGTACAAACACTAAGAAAGTTTTCTATTCGATTCATTGCAATCTTTTTACGTTTTGAGGAGTTCAAATTAAGTGTTTTTAGATCATTTGTGTCGCATCTTTTACTATATAAAGTTTCAAAAAAAATTACAAACACTAAGAGAGTTTATTTTTTATTCATACAATTCTTTTAAACGCTATGAGGAGTCCAGATAACGTGTTTTGAGATGGTTTGGATCGAATGTTTTACTACGTAACTTTTCATCAAATTGTACAAACACTAAGAAATTTTTCTATTCGATTAATAGCAATCTTTTTACGTTTTGAGGAGTTCAAATAACGTGTTTTTGGATCGTTTCTATCATATCTTTCACTACGTACCTTTTCACCAAATTTTACAAAAACTAAGAAAGTTGTTTTTTCGATTCATAACAATCTTACAACTCTCTGAGTAGCCCAAATAACTTGTTTTTGAAATGGTTTGGATCGAATCTTTTACTACGTAATTTTGCACCAAATTGTACAAACACTAAGAAAGTTTTCTCTTCGATTCATAGCAATCTTTTTACGTTTTGAGGAGTTCAAATAATGTGTTTTTAGATCATTTGTATCGTATCTTTTACTACATTACTTTTCACCAGATTTTACAAACACTAAGAAAGTTTGCTTTCTGATTCATACAATTCTTGTAACGCTATGAGTAGTCCAAATAATGTGTTTTGATATGGTTTGGATCGAATGTTTTACTACGTAACTTTTCATCAAATTATACAAACACTAAGAAAGTTTTCTATTTGATTCATACCAATCTATTTACGTTTTGAGAAGTTCAAATAACGTGTTTTTAGATCGTTCATATCGTATCTTTCCCTACGTAACTTTTCACCAAATTTTACAAACACTAAGAAAGTTTGTTTTTCAATTCATAACAATCTTATACCTCTCTGAGGAGCTCAAATAACTTGTTTCTGAGATGGTTTGAATCGAATCTTTTCCTACGTAATTTTGCTCCAAATTGTACAAACACCAACAAACTTTTCTATTCGATTCATAGCAATCTTTTTATGTTTTGAGGAGTTCAAATAACGTGTTTATAGATCATATGTATCGTATCTTTTACTACATAACTTTTCGCCAAATTTTACAAACACGAAGAAAGTTTGTTTTCGATTCATACAATTCTTTTAACGCTATCAGGAGTCCAACTAACATGTTTTGAGATGTTTTGGATTGAATGTTTTACTACGTAACGTTTGACCAAATTGTATACACACTAAGAAAGTTTTTTATTCAATTCATACCAATTTGTTTACGTTTTGAGGAGTTCAAATAACGTGTTTTTAGATCATTTGTATCATATCTTTTACTACATAACTTTTCACCAAATTTTACAAACACTGTGAAAGTTTGTTTGTCGATTCATAACAATTTTATTACTCTCTGAGGATCCCAAATAACTTGTTTTTTAGATGGTTTGGATCGAACCTTTTGCTACGTAATTTTGCACCAAATTGTACAAACACTAAGAAAGTTTTCTATTCGGTTCATAGCAATCTTTTTTAAGCTTTGAGGAGTTCGAATAACGTGTTTTTAGATCGTTTGTATCGTATCTTTCACTACGTAATTTTTCACCAAATATTTCAAACACTAAAAAAGTTTGATTGTCGATTCATAACAATCGTATAACTCTCTGAGGAGCCCAAATAACTTGCTTTTGAGATGGTTTGGATCGAATCTTTTGCTACGTAACTTTTCACCAAATTGTACAAACACTAAGAAAGTTTTCTTTTAGTGTTTGATTGTTGATTCATAGCAATCTTTTAGTGTTTGTACAATTTGGTGAAAAGTTACGTAATAAAAGATTCGATCCAAACCATCTCAAAAACACGTTATTTGGGATTCTCAGAGCGTTCAAAGATACCTATGAATTGAAAAAATAACTTTCTTACTGCTTGTAAAATTTGGTGAAAAGTTATGTACTAAAAAAATACGATACGAATGACCTAAAAACGGATTATTTGAACTCCTCAAGGTGTAAAAATATTGCTCTGAATCGAAAAAAAAAAATTCTTAGTGTTTGCACAATTTGGCGAAAAGTTACGTAGTAAAAGGTTCAGTCCAAACCATCTCAAAAACACATTATTTGGACTCATCAGAGCGATAAAAGATTGTTATGAATTTAAAAACAGACTTTCTTGGTATTTTATAAAATTTGGTGAAAATGTATGTAGTAAAAAATACGATACAAATGATTTAAAAACACGTTATTTGAACTCCGCAAAACGTAAAAATTTACAATGAATCGAAAAACAAAATTTCTTAGTGTTTGTAAAATTTTGTGAAACGTTTTGTATTAAAAGATACGATACAAATGATCTAAAAACACGTTATTTGAACTCCTCAAAACATTAAAATATTGTTATGAATCGAAAAAAAAAATTCTTAGTGTTTGTAAAATTTTGTGAAAAATTGCGTAGTAAAATATTCGATCCAATCCATCTCAAAAACAAATTTTTTGGATTCTTCGGAGCGTTAAAATATTGTTACGAGCAATTTGTTAATAGGAAATTTTGATGAATTTAGTTATTTTTGGAATTTTGTCAGTACCACTTGCATTTATTGTTCACATATCATATCGATAAATTGATGAAATATTAAAAAGGATAATTATACCTTTTCAATAACGAATTTATTACTTGAACTCCACAATTTTTGTGAAATAATACATTATTAATTTTGTTAGCACGTAGCTAATAATATATACACGACTACCGATTTGATGAGAAACTCCCCTTCGGGGATCCGTTCCTGCCTATGTGTGTTTTTTGGTCGGTGTCATATTATGTTGTACGGTTTGTGTGATATGTTAATTTTTTTTTTTTTTTATGAAAACCCGTAGGTATATATTAGCAAGGAATAACAATCAAGTTCTACACTGAGCACTTATATTACAAACCTGGAAAATAAATAGAAAGCTAAAAACAAATACTGAAAGAAAAAAATAGAAAGCTAAACACCCTAACTTAAAAAAAAAAAAGGCCCCAATCTAAAAAAGCCCCATTACATTAGTAGTGGATACACTGTCTATCCGATCCGGACGGGTTGGGTAATATCCGATTAAACCTACCCGCGGGTCGGGTATTACCCGATTAAAAAATATCTGACACGGATACGGGTAGGGTATGAGTGAGGTCGTATCCGACCCGTGGGTATACCCGACCCGAACCCCGTCCTTAATAATCATAGTTATATTAATATTTTAATATATATTTTATTATTTTTGTTGTTTTTCAAATGGATTTAATCTATTTTTTCTACTATTCTTTATTATACAATTTATTTTTATTTTTTCTATTTGTTTAGTAAATAAAACTAAACTAAATAAATTCTTAGATTCATGTTTATTTATTTATTTTTTTACAGCTATTTCACGTTTCTACCAATTTTGATTTCATAAATTAATTTCTACTTAAAAATATTTGTTGTGTATTTTATGATATTATTATGTTATGTGATAATATTTTAAAGGAAAAAGTCTGATTTTGCCCCCCAACAAATACCGAAATGTACAAGTTGCCCCCTCACTTTTTTTTTGCGCGTTTTTGCCCCCTAAACTTGTTATTTTGGTTCGTTTTGCCCCCTCCGTCAAATAAATGGTGCCTCCCCGGTTAAATAACCGTTAAGTGATGATATTTTATACTTTTATTCTACCCGACCCAACAGTTACCCGACCCGTCATTAACCCTACCCGTTAAAACCCTTCTCTTACTCTCTCGCCAGCTCTCTTTCTCGCCCTCTCTCTCTCTCTCTCTCTCTCTCTCTCTCTCTCTCTCTCTCTCTCTCTCTCTCTCTCTCTCTCTCTCTCTCTCTCGCGCGCGCCAGTTCTCTCTCTTGCCCCCTTCTCTCGCCATCTCTCTCTCGCAAGAAAGTGACGATCTTTCTTGCCCAACCTGCCATGGCGGTTTCGTCGAAGAAGCTCCTTCTAACCCCGATCCTGAACCGCATCGGAACTCTCTCAGTTCGAACTCGTTCATTGATGATGCCATCTTCCCTCAATATCAATCATCTCTCCCGTTTCTCGATCTGTCGCTCTGCCTCGTCTCCCTCAGTATCAATCGTCTCTCCCCTTCCATGACAGTTGTTGTTTAAAGGGAAAATTGAACTATACCGCCAAGCAAGCCACATCCTACTCATTTCCTCTTCAGATCTGGTGTCACGGTGAAACTAAGATCTCGTATGAGAGAGATGAAGATCTTAGACAGGTTGCCGCCAATGGATCATCTCCGATCCGAGAAGATGAGCTTCGTGCAACTCATAACTCCTGTAGAATCCGCGCACCTCGCCATTACATATCTCGGAGAACTCGGTTTGCTTCAATTTAAAGATGTAAGCGATCTTGACTGTAAATACCTCGGATCTTTCTTTTTTTGTGTGTATTTTGTCTCTTTGTTTTCTTGACTGGTGTCGAGTTACGGCCATGGCGAGAGGTGGGGAAGTAGGAATGGAGACCGCGAGAGAGAGTCGCGAGAGGGAGGGAGGAAGAGCGCTGTGAGAGAGAGAGAGAGAGAGCGCTGTGAGAGAGGGGGGGATAAGTTAATAAACGGGTCGGGTTTTAGTGATGGGTCGGATTAAAACATTCCGGGTCGGGTAGAAAAATAGGTATAAAATAACATGGTTTAACAGCTCTTTAACTGAGGGGGCACCATTTATTTGACGGAGGGGGCAAAACGAACCAAAATAACAAGTTTAGGGGGCAAAAACGCGCAAAAAAAAGTGAGGGGGCAACTTGAACATTTCGGTATTTGTTGGGGGGCAAAATCAGACTTTTTCCTATTTTAAATTGAAAAAATATATTTTTCTTTATTATATTTTAATGTTTTGTATATATTTAGGTATGGGTAAAAATCTCCGTGGATAATCTGAAAATCCGCGGATAATAAACGGGGCGGATAAAATTACCCGTTTAGTTGACGGGTCGGGTATGAATATTACCCGATTAAGATGGATAAAAATATGGATGAGCATATACCCGACCCGAACCCGACCCATTGACATCCCTACTGTCCTCGTAGTTCGATTGCAGAACCCTGACCAAATTAGCTAAATGGTCAGCCTCGGCATTGGAGCTTCTTGGAATCCAGATGAAGGTAGGGTCTTTTAGTCTGGGTTTCCACAAAATGCAATCCTTAGCATTTAAGAATGCTTGCCATCTCGATGGTACTGCACAGTTCGGATTTGTTGTACTGTGTACTATTTGTGTTGCTTCATGGTTGTCAAAGAAAAAGGTACAAACCCTGTCTCCATACATGTCTGCGACAAATTTGATTGCCATTAGCATTGCTTCTAATTCACCCTCAATTGCAGTAATGTTACCAAGCAAGCCCTGAGCTTTCGCATGGATAATTCGATTGTTACGATCCTTTATTACGAAGGCTATCCCATACCGCCCCCATTGATCTCCAGAGAAAACTGTATAACATGCTAAATCGATCGGTGCTCTAGGCAATAGTGGGAGAGGAGGACTGGATTGGGCCGTTCCGTACGTGGTTTGCAGCTCGTGCTGCAGGTTCACTAGAATGAGATCGTAATCAGGATTTTTGTATTGAAATACCAATTCATTTCTTGTTTTCCACCAAAGCCACATAATAATACTTTTTCGTTTGAGGTCCTCTACTGTACCAGTTTGTAGCCAAGTGATATGTTAAGTTGAATAGTTGATGATTCATAAATGTATATTATAAATTATAAAAAAACATGTGTTAGAAACGGTGATTCAAGTCACATTGTCGTTAATGACCATATGTACTCTTTATTTATTATAAAATAAAAAAAATTATGTACTGTATTGTGTTTTGGGTGATGACTTTATTAAAGATAATTTAACAAATTACTTATTATACTTATGTATAAAGTTAGAAGAAATGGAGCTCATACATGAGGCCACGTCATCAAGGGTTTTTTTGTAAAAAAAATATTTTTAAATTTACATTTTGGTCCTTTTTAGTTTAAAAAATTATATTTCATGCTATGTATTGACATGTTACAAGTTAAGGATTCGATTAATGGATGAAAAAATTAAGTTAAATCAAATAAAAAAAAATTAATCAAATTAAAACATTAATGACTTGATTGGATTTTTGATAAATCATAAAAATTCAAAAAAAATCTTTCATATTTCAAATGTTAATTATTGACAAATTGTGTATACTATAATAAACTTAGAAAATTGATTTTATATACACTAAAATAAATATAATTTGACAATTCTATAACATAATAACTATTTTAATAATATTAATGTTTAAAGATACAATACACAACAACAACAACAACAACAACAACAACAACAATAATAATAATAATAAGACATTTAATATATTCTTTAACTTTAATGAATACAACAAATATCGGCTTAGACGTCAACAACTTATAAAACAAAGATAATTTTAATTTTAATTCTCAAACTAAAACTAATAAAACAAAGCCAACATAGTAATATTAATTCATAAACTAATATAAATAACCAAATCAACAATATACTACTTTTTGTTCTTTTGTTACAATTAAATTAGTTTAAGGAGAATTTTTCAAAACCACCCTATTTTTTTGGGGATTTACAAAAAAAAAAAAAAAAATCTAACTTTTAGATTACTTCAAAAACTCCTAAAAACCGAGTTGAATTTCCTTTTACCCCTACAAAAGTTAACTTTACATTATTAATTTTTCACATAAAATAGTTTTATATAAAATTCATATAATAAATTATATAATAATCTAACAAATGTCATAATTTAATATTATGAAATATTATTTATTTATTAATTTATAGAATATTGAATTATAAAATAAATTGTGAGAGTATTTTGATCAAAAAAAAATTTGGATAGAAAGTTAAATATAACACTGTATGGGAGTAAAAAACAAATTCAATTCAGTTTCCAGAGAACTTTTAGTAAATTAAAAGTTAAGAAGGTTTTTTGATAAATCCCATAAAAATAGGGGGTTTTCCAAGAATTCCACTAATTTAAATTACCCACAAAACAATATGTCCAGTTTTTCGTAACTGGAGAGAATGAAACAATATGCCAGTCCCCTGTCCAGTCCGTAATTCTAAAAAGAGAAAAAGACAAACAAAATATACGAGTAATTACACTGTTCACTGTTACTGGCGTTCAATTGTTTAAACGAAGATACGAGGAAACTTCCTCTCCCTCTCTTTATGTCTCTTTTTTTTCCCGAATCTTTCGATTGAAAAATTCAAGGGAAAAATATCTATTCGGGAAAGATTTGTTAATAATTTGAAGTAATAAACGGCGGAAATTTCAAGCCAAGAGACCCATAAAGTTTTTTGTTGTCTTCTTCTTGGTATGTATATTGATTTGTTCTTTTTCTCGTACCAATTTCGTACTTTTATTGGGTTGAGCTCGTTTTGTGCTGGGTCTCTGTAGAGGGAAAGGAATACACAAAAATGTTAATTGGGTGTGCGTATTTTACCGCGATTTATTTGTTTGATGTGTAAACTACTTTCAATTTGAGAAACAATGTGAAGATTGGAGATAAAATCACGAAATTTAGATCGAACCAAGATGAATTGAGCTCAAATTTGGATGATCCCAAATCCATTTTGTCCTTGGGAATAAAAAATTCAAAGAATTGAATCTGAATTGCACAATGTCACGAACATTAAATGTATTCAGATTAACCCATTTTAAATTTCCATTTCTCATACCTAACAAGTACCCAAAATTAGGAGCAATGCCAACAAAACATCGTTTTCGACTTTTGACCATTAACAAATCATTTGAACAAACATGATGAAAATACAAACCACATTTTGCTCTCTTAACTCAATTTTGTAACCAAACTTTGCAGATTAATTGGGAGAAGGAGAGAGAAAGAGAGGAAAAGCCATGACGAGGAAAACATCAGGGGATATTGAAATGGGACTGGGAGTGACATCATCGTCAGAGAAAAATGACATCGTAATTGCAAATTCTAACAACGCTTTCGATATTCCTCCTAAAAATGCATCCTTCGATCGTCTTCGCCGTTGGAGGGTATTCTTTTTTTCGAAATTTGATTTGTTTTCTTTTATATTTATTTATTTTTTATATTATTTTTTCAGCAAGCTGCGTTGGTGTTGAATGCTTCTAGAAGGTTCAGATACACTCTTGATCTTAAAAAAGAAGTAGAAAAAGAGAGAGTTAGGCGTAAAATTCGTGCCCATGCTCAAGTCATTAGGGTACCTTTATTTATTTATTTATTTATTATATGTTATTTGTAATTAATTAAAATAATAGACTAATTTATTTCTAATTTTTCGTACTTTATTTTTTCAGGCTGCGTTTCTGTTCAAGGAAGCCGGTGAAAGAGAGGCAGTTGGTTCGTATTACTTTTTACATAAATACCCTTTTAAAATATCAAAATACCCTTGATTATAATTTTGAAATTATTTTTATTTTTTAGCAGTCAATATGGAGACGAAGCTAAGAATAGACGATGTTCCTGGAGAATTTCCAATTGCATCTGATCAATTAACTTCTCTCTCTAGAGACCACAACTTGTCTTCTCTCGAAGAATTCGGAGGGGTAAATTGCATAAATTCATTAATTTGCAAAATTTTCTCATATTAATATAATTTGTAATTAATATATATAATTTATTATTATACAGGTTAAAGGATTATCGGGTTTATTGAAGAGTAATTTGGAGAGAGGAATAAATGGTCACGAGACTGAATTATTACAAAGAAGAGAATTTTTCGGGTCTAATACTTATCCTCGCAAGAAAGGACGAAACTTTTTCGTACGTATTTTATTTATTTATTTATTAATTAATATTTTAATATTTTTTATTATTTTTTTGTAATAATTTTGTAGCTATTTTTGTGGGATGCGTGTAAAGATTTGACGCTCGTGATATTAATTTTCGCGGCAATCATTTCTCTTGTTTTGGGCATGACTACTGAGGTATTATACTATTTTGGGTCACTAATATTCTATTTATTGGTATCAATATACTATTTTGTGTTACTAATATTCTGTTCTTCAGAGCGTGAGCGAAGGTTGGTACGATGGTGGAAGTATTTTATTCGCCGTCATTCTCGTTATTTGCGTCACTGGTACCGCTAATTTTCAAAAAATTATGAAAATATTTATCCTTTTTTTTGAATAATTTGAGTAAATTAATTTTTTTTGTTTTGTTTTGTAGCGACTAGTGATTACAGACAATCTCTCCAGTTCCAGCACTTGAACGAAGAGAAACAAAATATTCATCTGGAGGTAATGTTAATTAACTAAAATAACAAATATTTTAAATTATTTATGTTATGTTTTATTAATTATTTTAATTAATAGGTGATAAGAGGAGGAAGAAGAATTGAAGCATCGATTTTCGATATTGTCGTTGGTGATATTATTCCTCTTAAAATTGGTGACCAAGTAAGTTTATTTAATAATATCTTAATTTTTTAATTAGTGAATTTATTAATAAATATATATATATATTTTTCAATTAGGTCCCTTCAGATGGAATTTTGATTTCGGGTCATTCTCTCTCAATCGACGAATCAAGCATGACTGGAGAATCCAAAATTGTAACTTAATTTAGTTATTTCAAATTTCAATACTTTTTTTGGTAATATTTTATAAAAATGTGAAAATTGAAATGTTTTTTAAATATTAATAACAGGTTAACAAGGATCACAAAGATCCGTTTTTAATGTCTGGTTGCAAAGTCGCAGATGGTTACGGCACCATGATGGTAAATAAATAAATAAACAATTTTATTTATATTATTTTTATTCGAAAAGAAAAAGAATATTATTTAAATATATTTTCTAATTTAGGTTACGGCTGTGGGAATTAACACTGAATGGGGATTATTAATGGCTAATATATCCGAAGATAATGGTGAAGAGACCCCTCTTCAGGTATATTTACACTTTTACCCCTACTTCTTAATTATTCACAAAATATTTACAATTTCATATTTGAATTATAAAGGTACGATTGAATGGTGTTGCTACTTTTATCGGTATGGTTGGTCTCTCTGTTGCTGGTTTAGTCCTCGGTGTTCTCTGGATAAGGTACATTAAAATAAAATTTACAAAAATTATAGGGACCTTTTTGCAAAATTGTACATTTGTTAAATTTTAATTTTCTTTCATATTTGTTTATATAGGTTTTTTAGTGGACACACAAAGAACGCAGATGGTACCACTCAATTCATTGCTGGAAAAACTAGCATTAAACAAGCGTTTAATGGCGCTATTAGAATCCTCACCGTTGCGGTACGTATTAATATATCATTAATATACTTTTAACTAATATTTTTTATTTATATAATTTTGAATTTCTTTTGTAGGTGACTATTGTGGTTGTGGCGGTGCCAGAAGGACTCCCATTGGCTGTGACCTTAACGTAAATTAATTCAATTATTTTTTAAAACTAAATAATAATTAAGTAATTGAATAATTTTAATAAGTGTACATCTTTTGATGTGACAGGCTTGCATATTCGATGCGCAAAATGATGAGAGACAAGGCCTTGGTAAATAAATAAATTATTATTATTTACATTCTAACCCCTCGAATAAAATATAAATCATTTATTTAACAATTTAACTAATATAATTATTTTGTTATTTAGGTAAGGAGATTATCATCGTGCGAAACAATGGGTTCCGCAACTACAATTTGCAGTGACAAGACCGGTACACTCACACTAAACCAGGTACCAAAATAATATTTTTTCTTTACATTATAACCCCCTCACAAATATCAAATATTTAATTAATCCTTTTTGTATCTATAGATGACTGTGGTAGAAGCGTACGTAGGCGGGACCAAGCTGGATGATGTCAGCAATTCGAGGCTGATGTCAGCGAACGTTTCTGATTTGCTCGTCGAAGGCATCGCACAGAATACAACCGGCAACGTCTTCGAACCCGAGGTATTATAAATAAATAAATGAAAATTTTCAATTTAGTCCTCGTGTTATTGTATATTGTACTAAAAAGCCCCTCTTTTTTGTTTAGGATGCCGGAGCTGTTGAGGTGACGGGTTCCCCTACCGAAAAAGCTTTACTCTCTTGGGGCATTAAGGTATTGTGATATAATATATTATATTGTAATGTTATATTAATATACTGTTTATTTATATATTAACATGTTTTTTTCTTAATAGTTGGGAATGAAGTTCAATGAAGAGAGAAACAAAACTTCGATTCTTCAAGTGTTTCCTTTTAATTCGGAGAAGAAACGTGGCGGTGTTGCAGTTCAAGACTCGGTACCATTTTCTCTCTCTCTTTTTCTTCTCTGTATTTCTCTCTAAAATTTTAATTTTTTGTATCAGAATAATAAGGTTAATGTGCACTGGAAAGGAGCGGCCGAAATAGTTCTCTCTTGCTGTACCAGTTGTATCTCCCTTGACGGTACCGTTCACCCCATCTCCTTTGACAAGGTAATTAATTTAATTAGCATGTATTATTACCAATTTGATTAATTCATGAATTTATTCAGATGGAGGAATACAAGAAGCAAATAGAGAAAATGGCCGAAGCTAGTTTGAGATGCGTGGCATTCGCGTACTGCCCAATCAACCCCGCATCGGTACCGAAAGAGAACCGCGATAAATGGGTTTTGCCGGAGGAAAATTTAATCCTCCTCGGCATCATGGGCATCAAGGTAATTTTCCTTCTTTCAATCTAATTTATTTGAATTTTTTTATAACTTTCTTTTTGGTTATTTATATTTAGGATCCGTGTCGTCCTGGAGTTAAGGAGGCGGTGAAACTCTGCGCCAGGTCCGGCGTCAAGGTAAATATTTGAATATTTTGTAATATTTAATAATGGCGGGGCTGATTTGCAAATTAATTGTGAAGGTGAGGATGGTGACGGGAGACAACTTGCAAACGGCAAAAGCAATAGCATTCGAATGCGGAATACTCGACACGCAGACGGCCGCATATCCCGTCGTCATAGAAGGCCGCGTCTTCCGAGTCTTGTCCGAATTCGAACGCGAATCCATCGCCGATAAAATCACCGTAATGGGGAGGTCTTCGCCGAGCGATAAATTGTTATTGGTACAAGCGTTGAAAAAGAGAGGCCATGTTGTTGCTGTAACCGGCGACGGTACCAATGACGCCCCCGCCCTTCACGACGTATATATATATTAATTTCTTTTTTTTAAATTAATTTTCTCTAAATTTTTTTTTATTTTGGGATATTATGCATAGGCGGATATCGGGCTTGCGATGGGAATAGCCGGAACGGAAGTCGCGAAAGAAAGCTCTGATATTATCATCTTAGATGATAACTTCGCCTCTGTCGTCAAGGTTAGTTATTTAGTTTTGGAAGGGTATATTTGATATTTTAATATAGGCAGAATTTCAAAACCGTGAAATTTCATAAATACCCCTAGAAAACCCTTCAAATATCATGGATACCCCTAAATTGAACTTTTATTTAATAATAATTTGTTAATTTTCGTTCAAAATATTTTTTCGTTTTATCTTTATATAAAATATAATAATTACTTAAAATTTTGAGAATAGTATTGATTTCAAAAATGATTTTTGAAAAGAAATAATGAGACAGAATTGACAATATTTGATTTTTTATGGTTTTAAACATTATTTTAGAGAAAAATTTATGCATTATCATAGAAAAATAATTTCAAAAATTAGGTAATTGACATATTACCAACGAGAAATACGTTGATGGTTTTTAAATGATATAATAGGGGTATATGTGATATTTTAAGAATTTTATAGGGGTAATAATGATATTTGAAGGATTTTGAAGGGATATTCATGATATTTTGAGACGTTTGCAGGGATATTCGTGAAATTTCAAATTATTGAGGGGTACATGTGAAATTTTGATATATTATTTATTGGTTTTGTTGTGTGGTGAAGGTGGTGAGATGGGGAAGGTCGGTGTACGCGAACATTCAGAAATTCATTCAATTCCAGCTGACCGTTAACGTGGCAGCTCTCGTAATTAACGTCATCGCTGCCATCTCGTCCGGCGACGTCCCTCTCAATGCTGTCGAGGTATTTAAAAAAAGCAAAAAATATTTAATTCTCATTCCGATATTATATGAATTGTCATTTTGTACGAAATGTATTGTTATAGTTGCTATGGGTGAATCTGATAATGGATACACTTGGCGCGCTCGCATTGGCTACTGAGCCTCCTACTGACAAACTTATGGATAGGCCTCCTGTTGGTCGAAGGTACTTTTTTTTGTTTTTTGTCATGTATATGCCCTCGAAAAAAGTTAAATTTTGGAAATATACTCACCCTTGTTAATTTATTTAATTTGTAGAGAGCCGTTGATCACTAACATCATGTGGAGGAATCTCCTCCTTCAGGCAAGTCGATATTTAATAATTTTCAAATTAGACCCTTCTTTTATGTAATTAATTTTATTTTAATGAATTAATTACAGGCGATTTATCAAGTGGTGGTTCTACTTACTTTCAATTTTGGAGGGAAAAGTATTCTGAACTTGAACACTTCTTCAGAAGAACACGCCGAAAAAGAGAAGAATTCTTTTGTATTCAACACCTTCGTCTTGTGCCAGGTACATAAATTTCAAAATTTTCAAAATTTGGATTTTGTCAAAAAAAATCTGAAATAAAATAGAGTTTACATTTATGTTCTTTTTGTATATTTTCAGATCTTTAACGAATTTAATGCGAGAAAACCAGATGAGTTAAACGTGTTTAAAGGCGTTACCAAAAACAAATTCTTCATGGGCATTATTGGAGTCACTGCCATTCTTCAAGTAAGTACAAAACTCATAATATCGGCAATTTTGCAAAAAGGAGCCTGCATTATTGAAAATTGCAAAGATACCCCTTTATAATATTTAATATTTTTTGTTTGTTTAGGTATTGATTATAGAATTTCTCGGGAAATTTACTTCGACCGTGAGGCTTAGCTGGCAATTGTGGTTAATTTCTATCATAATTGGATTTATAAGGTAATAATAACAATTTTTCATTATTAAACATATTTTATTTAGTTTATACTTTTGTATTGTCTTAACAAAATATATATTTTTAATTACCTTTTTTAGTTGGCCTTTGGGTTTGGTTGGAAAATTCATACCGGTACCGGAGACTCCATTCCAAGATTATCTTAAAAGCATCCTTTTCTTCAAGAAGAAAGAACAACGTATTTAATTTATTCATTTTATGTTTTTATTATTTATTTCGTATTTACCTTATAAAATGCTTATTATTTTTTTATTTTTATTTTTGTAGAGGAAGGAGAGGAGAGGCAAGGTTAGACAAAGCGAACGAGACGGAACTCAATTGATGTGAATATGTTTTCACTAACCAAAATTTTTATATACGTTGGTGTCTATATTTGTTCGTCAATGCGTTATATTGTTTTGCATAGAAATACGTGTAATTACTGTGTTTGGAATTATTGTTTTCAATTTTTTTGTGAGTTTAGAACTGAAACGTATACATAATTAACTTAAATGTAAACATTCTTAACTTATTTTTGGTATATCTACTTCATTTTTTTTCCTAGATAATTTGTCCTTATAAAATTAAATTAAAGAAATCAAATTTGTCCTAGTTAATTTTGATAGTTAAAATTAATAATAAATATGTGAATTTACCTTCTTACCCCTTACCTTTTCTCCCCTTTTACTCATCCCTCTAAAATCACATCTTTAATTAGCACACCTCTAAACCAAATCAAAAGTTTTTTCTTTCTATATCCAAAATAATTTTTATAGGAGAAGTTTGTTTGTTCCGTTAATCATTTTTTTTATTGAATGATGAGTATAATTATATATACTAATTTAATTTGGACTTAACTCTTGATAATTAGGGTACTCCGTTATATTATGCTTCTTTTTCTTTGAATAATTTATTGATTCTCACTTATGAGGACCCATTTTTCTTAAATTGATTGCTGAATTTTTTTTTCAAACCAATTTTTAATGGCAAATCAAAAGTAACACATCACTGTACAATTAAAATTGCATGAGTATAAAACTATCAAAAATCAAAAGTAACTATATGTGTTTTCATTTCATCAAGAAAAAGAAGCACTCCCTTTGATAGTTTGGAAGTGGGAGCAAGAGTATTGTGGTCAACATAAATTATATTTATTAAATTAAATAGTGTTTAAATATTAAATCATTGTTAAACTGATAGGTTAATATTAATTTGGATAAAATTGATATTTGGTATGTTTTAAGTGTATAACTATGAAATTTTGTAAGTTTTAGATATATAAATTTTATATATTTCCAATTTTAAAAGAAAAAATTATATATTGGTAATTTTAGAAGGATAAATTTGATATTTTCAAAATTTAGAAGGACATACATGAAATTGCGCATAATAATTAAAATTTAAAATCACTTGATAAGGAAACAAAAAAATATCTCCTATTTAGATTGAAATATTCTAACTTGTTGGAGATGCTCATTTTCAAATAATTTGTTAATTATTTTATACATTTCAATTTGAGATGTTTAATAT
Source organism: Luzula sylvatica (assembly GCA_946800325.1). Taxonomy (NCBI): domain Eukaryota; kingdom Viridiplantae; phylum Streptophyta; class Magnoliopsida; order Poales; family Juncaceae; genus Luzula; species Luzula sylvatica. The sequence continues at coordinate 15,832,307 of OX326961.1, read as the reverse complement.
GAATATTTGTTATTTTAAAGATTGTTTTTTTAATACATATCCGTTATAGCACACACTAATTTTTGTCCATACAAAAAATGATCACCATGCTACGGAGCGAGAAACGCTATATGTAACGTTGGTAAATATATATATAAATAACAACAAATCTTTAATCCCAAGTATAGAAAAAATATAAATAATAACATATCTTTAATTAAGAGCTTAAAATAATATATAAATAATAATAATAAGCGGTATAAAATAAGAACATATCTTTTATTCATCCTATAGAAAAATTGTATGAAATAACATAAAAAGTACAAGAGAGGACTGGAGCAGAGTATAGGGCGAGCATGGGACGAGATAGTACCAGACACGAGACACTAGACAAACTCCGAAATGCATTTGGAGTGCGTTTCTGCAAAATGCAAAATCATTTCTCTTTGATTAAATAATATTGACAAATTTGAGGTCTCTAAATATTAACACTATGAATTAGTTTCTTCATTATGTTGATATAAAGATTTAACAAAAATCTTAGAAAATGATTGAAATAATAAAAAAAATTCGAAAATTTGAATTTGACTTGGACTTCGATCCGAAAATTGGGTATGGATTTGAGCATATTCTCGAGCCATATACATTGCAAAAAAATGCGAATCATATCAATTTTGGGCTAAGGCCGTCAATTATTGATTTTGGGCGTAGGCTACGGATATGTTGCATTGACTTCACAGTTTAAAGAAAAGAAAAAAAAGATATCATAAAGAACTTGTTTATTGATTTGATTAAATAAGAATTGACAAATTTGAGGTCTCTAGAACATAAAGATGATAAATTTATTATTATTATTTAGATGTAAAGAACTAATAAAAATCAGGAAAATGGTGGAAATAATCAGAAAAATGGGCCCTTTCTGAATTATTATTAGCATCGGAATTCTGTTGGTCATTGTAGAAAGTAGCTCCAAAACTCAAATTTCGAATTTGATTTTGGGCAGTTTGTAATTGGGTTTGAATTTGGGCATGTTCTTGAGCCTTGTACATTGCAATTTGAGCTTGAATTTGGGCCAACTCGAGTTGAATTGCACATTTTTGTTGTTGTAAATAGCATATCTTTTTCGTGATTCCATAAACCGGGTCTTCGACTCGGTGTGCTGCTTCGATTACTATTGAATTTGCTGCTTCGCGTCGCAATTCTGGTGAAATTTCAGGCCACTGAAGAACAATACACACAAAGTTAGTCAATTAATAAGTGTCATTCATGAAAATGTTAACTTGATAAATCCATGAATGAATGAATTAGTGCATAAATCTCATGATATTAGAAGTACACGAATGAATTAGTGCAAATGTTATCTTAATTAATCATAAATGGATAAGGTGATTCATGCATGCTAGTTATGTTTACTAAATGATATGATTTTTCAGATTTGGTTTGTAAGAGTGAAAATCGTATTCGAATATAATTATTAATAATGATATAGATAAACATACTTCGAGCATTTTAGCAACATGACCAGCACCAAAGATTTTATGCACATTTTCAAATCTTTTTGGATCACTCGGAGGAAAATATGGAGATAAAGGGCAATCTTCCATGCATTTTCTTCTCAAATATTTGCATGCTGCACACCTCCTATGATTGGTTTGTTCTCCTGACATGTGGGGCCCACTCGAATATCTTGCTGTTTTTATAAGATAGAGAGAATAATTCTTGAGATTTGAGAGAAGCTTTGAGGAGATTTAATGGAGATTTGATGATCTCTGAAAAGATTTCGTGATTTTATAGAGAATCTATCGTAGTGAAGAAGAAAGAAGGAGCTAAATTAGAAGGTTAAACGGCTAGTTTTTTAGGTTTAATTTAAATTTTTGACAGAAGAAAAAGGAAATAAAACATAATTATTTCCCTTGCTTGCCCACACATACCACCATGACCGTTGGATCCATCATGATTTATATCTATGTTTCATCACACTTAACCCTCCATTGGATCTCTGTTCAACAAAATTGGGAAGTTTTTCTGCTCAATTAGAAATATCAGCAACTTCTCGTTGTTCCGATTTAGCTGATAATAACAATTTTATCGAAATGAATTCATTGTTGGAGAAGTGGGTGTCAAGCTATAAAATGTAAGGATGACGATATTGCAAGAGCTAACATAATTAACATAATTAAATTGTGAGTGATTTTAATTTTTTTTAATCAAATGATCATTATATCACTATTTGTGGTGATTAATATTTATTATATTATTTATATCTTTCATGACTAATGAAAAAAAAAATTCTAATATTGTAAAACACCAAATCTAATAAATATATATTAATTTTCATATTTAAATATATATGACATGCTACAATTTAATTATTTTTTTGTGATGAAAAAATTAGGAATAAAAATATTTTTTATATATGAAAGATTTAATTTGCATGATTTATGAAAATTGATAAACTAATAAATAAATGTAAGAAATATCAATCATTAATTCATCATTAATAGGGGTATAACGGTCATTTAATAAAACAAAATTGAAATCATTTTCAATTAAGTCATGTTGTCTTTTGCAATAGCGTCACCCAAATTTAATAATTGACTATGACTCGTTGTAAGATTTCATTATGTATTGTCTCATTTACTTATCTAACATCGACCCGGCCGGGTCTAGGATTACCGGTTCACTGACAGAGACCAGCGGATCAACCGGTTGAACCGTTGATTTGTTAATACGTATAATATATTTATTTATGTTATTTTGAAATAAAAAAAAATTGAATTAATTTTTTAAAATAAATGTATATGCGTTAATACTAAATAAAAAATTGGCTTTCATAACAAAAACAAATGGTGATATTATTGTAGAAATTTTATAAATTAAATTGCAAAATGGTTGTTAAAATGATAATCCAAAATTAGCAAACAGTCGACAAGAACGATTCGGAATTAAGAACTTAGTGTCCAATGCAGCTTGCATGAATTACCAAAATGCATTTAGTCGTTGCTTAACATTCGTATAAGGACATAATGTACCAATATAAATATGCATGAATATACCAATATGCATTTAATTCTAACCAAGACAACAATAACAAAAAAATCACAATGAAAAAATACATCGATTAGATAATATTACAACTACAAAATTAACATAACACAAGAGAGAGTGAGAGCAGAGAGATTCGGGGATGATAAAGAACTAAGAGAGAGAATAGCACGAGAGAACGAAGAACCATAACACGAAGAAATAATGAAAAAACCCACCAGTTGTATAGGTTCGATCCGGATCCGGTCCGGGTTTTAACAGAAAACCGTCCGGTTCAAGCAGGTTTGGCCGATTCTTATACATATCCGAGTTGTGAATGAACCAAACCCGTTTTTTCTGATGAACCGGCCGGTTCGGTCCAATTTTTAAAACATTGATCACTCCTTTATTTTATAATTTCTCCACTTCTTTTTAACTTGACGTAATATCATTGTGTCATGTTTCATTATTATTTCAACCGTTAAATTATGATACGTGGAACAGTTTATACCCTTAATTAATTATTGGTTTCTTGTGTCTCACAATTTATTTGTACACATTTACGTTTTCATTATTTTACAACTAATTGTAAGTATTTTAGAATGTCACAGTATCTTATATTAAATCGTGCTAATTCAAATTTATTCAATTAATTATGATTTCACTATAAATTACTTGATTAAATATCAATACAAACAAAAGATAATTATGTTGTATATGATTTACTACAAAATTGAGATAATATTATAGAGTAAATTGTTTTAATATTTTCATCAAAGAGATTCGTTATTTTGACATTTATTTTAGCATCGCTCCTACATAATTACAAAATTACAATGCATCAAGTAACATGTTCACATTCTTTGCAAATTATTTACTATTAAAACTTATTTTCTTAAATGAGAAGTCATAAACTCCAATAACTTTGTTTGTTTATTTTTTGTGATGCTTGAAGAAGAGTTCTTCGGAGGATGATCATGAATGCGGAGTTCTTTCAACAATAATCATAAATGCGATCTCGCATAAATAACCATATTCTATTTTTAATTCGCATTCATTCTTGCGAGTAATTACTCGAAAGAACTTAAGAAAACATGTTTGATACTCTCCAATGTCCCATTGAATCATAACTCACTAAATCTGCATATATGAGTATTTCTATTTTAACATAACAAGACATGAACATTACATTCAATGTTAAATAATTATTGAATAAGACAGGCTTATATAGTAATTACATGTGCTAAAAACTAATGCTTCTTCTTCACACTTGTGACATGCTTTCAGATGTCTCTTCACGTCGAATGCATGATTCATGATCCACAAAATTGAGATATAAGTCTTCGATAATTTCAGCGGGTCAATAAATTTATGGTTAATCGGACTAAAAAATTAATTTTAATTAACTATGACGAGTACAGACCAATTAACAAATAGAAAAATTAACAAAAAAAATTTAATTTTAATTAAAATTATCATAGGTATGGATCAATTAACATATTATTAATGTTATTTTTGAGGATGTTTATTTTATTTTTCTGTAGATGAATATAATTTCCTTATTAAAAAATTCTCCTCGTTAAAACCGGGCTGAGAATTCAATTTTGATTGATTTATGTTTGGATGGGCCCATTTATAGACCCTTTTACCTTGATTGGGTGAAACTGAAAACCAGGAATACAATTCTTATTTTGTAAAAGAATGAGGAACTAACTAGTTTTTGAGATCACAATTTTAATCAGTTAAATTATGAAATTATTATATCATACGACTTTTCAAGTATGTAGTACATATGTTCAGAAAATATACACCATACTTTTTATAAGAAAAAAAATTAGCCTATAACTGAATGTATATACGAAGAATGGATGTATAATTATATTTTTTAGGATTTTTTTGAAGGAGATATTCATCTCATTTATAATAATTCAAATGAAATTTGTACTTGAAGCCACAGAGAACAATATTTTGTATGATATTATTATGCATTTATGGATCTTTCAACTTCTCATATCGAATTAAGAAGACGAAAGACCGAAGGTTATATAATGGCCAACCGTTCTAAAAGTTCGTCCTTCATCACATCAATGGAACGTGTTCAAGCACTCTCGGAATACACGTACTATCTATCACACAATGCTCATTTTGATTAAGAATACTTCACCTCTAAAATTAAATACACGCACCGCTAAATTGAATTTAACACGAGAAAAAAAAACTCGAAAAATAACAAAAATACACTAATGGTCTCATACAATAGTCCCATGCGTCAGAAAAAACAATTAATTTCACACTGAAAGCATTTTCAGTGGCGGATTTATTAAATGGACTAAAAAGGACAACATTCCTAGATTTTTGAGCCGTAGTGTATATATGATAATATTGGAATTTATGTAGTACCGTTTCCCCAAAAATAATTTGAAATTTCTCATGGTAACCTCAAAACTTAATTAATTAACACTAGAAGATCCTTTCTAATATCATACAAACATTACAAACACAATACACTAAACACAAACTTACACAAAACCAATAATTAAAACTCTTAACAATAACAAGAATACACCAAATGACTCTTCTTAGAAACAAACGAAGACACGAAATCATCACTTCGGCCCCACGCAGCCGAATTTTGAACCGGCACGAGAATTTTGGTCCGGCCCGATATAATTCTCTTTCCGCTAACGTGGCCGTAGAAAAGTCCAGTGACGGTTGGCACGAAAACGTCGCTTTCGGAGCAGACGTAAAAATCCAACGCTTTTTCCAGGTCTTTGTTTCCCGGTTTTAGAAACCCCCCTTTTTTCTCCGCGGGAATTATATCATCCTTATAAAATAATATTCCGTTAATTCAAAAAATTCATTAATTAAATTTAAGTTTTTAACTAACCTTGGTGTAAGTATTAGGAAAGGCGTTCTTCAAGGGATTCAAACTCTCGCTCCACCAAGTCTCGGTCAAATAAATCACCGTGTCGCTTCCATACCCTATTCGCTTCAAAAACCGTGCAACGCTGCCCGCATCGAAACATCGCTTTTTCGCTTTGAGATCCGTGCAATCCGCCGTCAAATCGACGGCTACGAATTCTCCGCTCTTTGATCTGAGGGATCTCAACCGTTGGATCATCATTTCGCCCATTTCTAATAACTCGTTTTGCAATTTTAGGGTTTGAAACATGGCGGTGCAGGAAGTTGCGCGTAAATATTGATCGATGTATAATTCCTTCGGTTTGAAGTTTATTGACTGGAAGGATATTGCGAGACGAATATAATTGTTATTTTTGAAAGTCGGTAAGATTCTTTTTGCGATTTGGTCCTCGGAAATTCGGTTTATTATTCTGATTAAAACGGGTTTTCTCGATGCTAAATCATCAGGGACCTCATTTATCACGTTGATTGTATTATTGAGGGTTGATATGAAATTATTCACATCGTATAGATTGCCAAAACTCCTGTATTATTATTTTAAATTATGTAATTAAAATTTTTTGTAAGTATGGGTATTTCATGTATAACCTTGTAATATTAAGGTTTTGTGAAATATTTACCTTTTTTGACCTAGCTCGAGTCCTCTTATATCAGGTAGAATAAGCGTTGCGCCAAGATATTTCGCAATAACAATTGCATCTGTAATCTACAAATAAAAAATAAAATAATCAAAATATTTTGTAATTTAATATGGGACAATTAGAGTAAATATATACCTGAGATATGTGATATTCGGGACCACTTGTCAGAGACAATGTGATATAACCTTTCGATTCTTCAAAATCGCTCGAATCAAGCTTCGACCAACAAGGCTCTATGATTTTTTCTTGATCGATCGAATTTCGACGATTATTATCCTTGGTGGGTCCCACGGTAATAGTAGTTATTTTTGTTTTGGTGCGTTCTTCTACTTTCACCACGCCTGAAGATTCTGAAATCTTCATCTGTATTTCATAAACAAATTGAAAAATTATCACGGAATTGCATTCTCGGTTTTGAAAACTGGAATACCAATTCCAGGTTCACAAAAATGTCATTTTGGGCGGTTTGGTATCGTTGCATGCTATTTATTAATTCAATCTTTATTGATTGATGCATTTATTGATTTTGACTATCTGTCTCCGCCGATTGAAAGATTGAAAACCCGGAATTTATTTCTGATTTTGGTAAAAAAAAAAAACGAGGAACTAATTTCCAAATTAACTCCTCGAGTTCTCCACACGTTAATGGCAATAATCTCAATAAACAATACCAAATTGCAATAAAATAGAATCAGTAATAGATATATACACATACATCAACGAAAGACGAAGAGTCATAATTAGAAGACGAGAAGTGATCGGATTTGATCATATTAGCCAGCATTACGAACATCGAAATCGTCAGAAATCCCGCCACCACCTGCCGAAAATCCACCGCCATTGTCCCTTCTTCTTCCCCAAACTACGCAAATATCCCAATTTCAACTCCTTGCTTCCTCTTTATCTTCGGAATTCACACGAAAAGAACTGAGCTTTAGTGCTTTCTTTACTACCGTTTTTTTTTTTTTTTTGAGAGAGAGAGAGTGTGCGAGAAATAAAGAATGACCAGATCTCTCCGAAGCAACAGTAGTTTTGTATCTACACATGGTGTTCATGAACCAGAATACTCCACATTAAATAATCTCTCTGTATTTCTGTAGAAATGGTTTATACAGGTATGTAATGATTGGGAAAATATTTATTTCGACACAGTCTTAAAAATTATATAAAATAAGATTTAGTATAAAAATACAGTGGACCCACGAGTCAGTGATATAATAAATAAAATAGGTCTGTTTAAAATATTTCATGTTTTTAAAGTGCTGAATCAGATACCGACAAATATTCAGTGTTATCATCTCCATTTTTATATAATTGGAGATATCCTGATCATTTTTATTTCAGTTGAATCGGCCTGAAATATAAATATTGGCTTTTATGGGCCATAAATTTTGATTTGGATTTTATGAAATTCTATTTTGTACACAATAGAAAAAAGTTGTAGATTTTGATTGGGTTTTATTTTTATTTAGGCCCGTCAACTGTTTGGATATTACCCGAACCAATCCAAATCGTATTCGGAAAAATATTCGAAATCAAAAAAAATATTTAGATTTGACTAACTTTACTCAATTCGAATTCGAATCTGATATTGGGTTTTAGTTTCGGATTCAGAATTCGACATTTCGACACGGGCATTAAATGTTTTTTATGTGTCATGCAGTTCAATTTTCATTTTTTTCTCAACAGTTTGACGTTAGTTGAAAAAACATAAATAATTAATTATTTTTGAATGATTTAAATCCACAATCATAAAATTAGGTTAAAATATAATATTTTAGATTGTCAATGTCCCTAATTATGTATAGTTATTTTTAAAAAAATATTATATTATCATATCATAATATTCGTTTTAATATCCGAAAATAAATATGTATTTTTATCCGTATCCGACAATATATGAATTGTATCCGTATATTTTTTAATATCCGAAAATAAATATCTATTTTTTAGAGAGTCTTTTCTTTACTAGACATCATGTTTGCTTGAAGAAAAACTAATTAGTTGCCATAAGATAAAATGTCATTTTTAATAAAAAAGCAACAATATATTTTTGTTTGTCGTTAGTGATCACTCATAAGATTTTGCAATGATGTTTTACCAAACCTATCTTTCTCCTAACAATATAATATTAATTATCTACGAGTTATATAATCAACATAAGTTTTGTCTTAAAACTATAATATCTACGACTTGTTGTTTGAATGGGTTCAAAGTTCAAACAATAATCTCTCTCTTTAACAATGTTTTGTTTTGTTGATTTCTTATTCAACCAAATCTTTTGATTTGCTACTCATAAAGAAATGGAGGGGTTATGACTTGTGAGGTGCACCTAAGAAATGCATTATGCATGTGGTTAGATCAATAAAGAATCTTTCCATTCAATCACAAATTGCTGCACGTACAAGTCCACAACCCAATTGATGCATTTAGTACACACATGAATAGTTGAGAAAAGAAAAGAAAAAAAATTTGATCGGACTAAAAATCCATCCGACCTATATGCATATATATAACGATTTAGATCCGAAAATCTCGAAATCAACGATCAAAACTTGAAGAGACTAGAACACACAAAAATTGAACGATTTCTGACTTGACTGGCTTGAAGTGTGATTGATTTATCTGAATTTGCCTGATCAGTTAAATGTTTCGTCCCAATAACTGAGAAATATAAAATATCACAAATCCGACTGACTTGAAGTGTGATTGATTTATAATCCGAATTTGACATCTTTAAACACAAATGATCAATAACAAAAATCCCGACGACTTGAAACTCAAATGACCATTGACCCAAACAACTCCCAAACCGAAACAATCCAGCCTGACATGTCTACTATTTGTTATCTTCAATATTTATAGGACACATGATAGTAAATTTTACATTCATTAACCAAAACTCATAAATTAAAAAAACAATACTAAATATCAAATTCATTTACTAAAAAATGGTAAATTATAACTTAATTATCTCATGAACTAAATTTTTTTTTGATAACTATACCTACATATAATCATTAAGTATTTTATTTTGGGAAGACTAACAAGAATGGGACAAAAAATCATCCAAGTAATCTTCTCACAAATAAAGTGCAAGTTGGGAACATATAAATAAACTAAGCCAACAAAGAAAGGTATTTATTTATGGCCAAATTTCTTCATATGTACTCCTACGAAATTCCACAGATCAAAATCTAAAAAAATGACATTCATAAAATTTTAATAGTTTTGTAGGAGTATTCATGATATTTCACACTTTGTAGGGATACATATGAAATTGTGGAGTTTTTGTAGGGGTACATGTGAAATTTGGCATTTATTTATTTATAGATCCATAGGATAGAGGATAAAAGAGTGATAATAAAACGTGTCTTGGTGCAAAAGGATAAGATCACACACCAATAAAACTAAACGTTATATCAATATCAATATCAATATCATATATAAATACAATAGGATATCTTTTAACATCATATCATATCTAGGGATGTCAATGGTGTGGATATTGCCCGAACCGACCCGAACCGTATCCGAAAAAATATCCGGATTCGAAAAAAATATCCGAATCCGAGTGGATCCGGATATGGATCTGGTTGCTAATTTTAAGATCCGGAACCGGATTCGATATTCGGTTTTGGTGCGGGAACCGGATCCGTGTTCCGGATCCGGGTATTTTTAGGATCCGGATACTCGAAACTAGATTCGAGTATCCGAAACCGGATCCGAATACTCATATTATATATTATTTTATGTATTATATTTGATATTAGTTAAAAAATCATATACAAATTAATGATTTGTAAGTGATTTAACTCACAATCGTAAAATTATGTTTAAATATAATCATATTTATCGTTCATGTCACAAATTATATATATTTATAGCTAAAAAGTAAGTTACGTTATGATAACATAGTATCCGTTTTAATATCCGAAACAGAACCATATCCGTATCCGTATCCGACAATATCCGAACCGTATCCGTATCCGTTTATTATCCGAACCGTATCCGGATCCGACAATATGGATATGGATCTGGTATGACCACTATCCGAACCGTTGACACCCCTAATCATATCACATAAAAATAAACACATTGGCCCATGCCATGCAAGTGGGTCCCACTATCCTAACTATTCTAATGCTTTATAAACCTTATCTTATCCTATCTTTCTCTCTCACAAATAGTTCAAGAGCAAAAGCTTCAAGTAAAAATTATTCATTTGAACAGGTGTTGAACTGAATTTCAAATTTCAAGTGAGTGTTTTAAGCAAAGACAATATGTACCTTGCTTCCATAACTCTTTTTAACAATAATTTAGTCCTCCACTTGTATCAAAACAAATCACAAAGAAATATCATCAAATCAAAGCATAGGATCCTCTTCGATTAATAAATGGGTATAAATATAAACAATTCACCCCACTAAAACCAAACAACTTTACCAATTCCATTACTAAATGCTAAAGATTATGAGAAGGATGAAATATACACAAATTTTATTTATTTACTCTTAATGTTAAATAAAGTGTTCCCAATTCATATCATAAAAATCTAAGCTCCAAAGAACACAATAATTTCATGCCCATCTCCATGCCTTTGATTTGAAATTCTCAAAAAAACCAAACTAGATTTCAATTTTTAACCATTTTTACTTGAAAACGTCAAAATGTTAAAGAGGATCTAACAATCTAAAAACTATGATTAATCAATCAAAGCATGTTTATTAAGATCTGTAAGAGAGAAAGACCTAGGAGATTTCAATGGCAATTTGTTGGCCTTATTTGATTCCTCATTTTTCCAAACCGGAGTGAAAATTGAAGGCTTTCTTTTGCAAATATTACCCCTCTTTTCTTCAATCTCTTCTTCTTCCTCATCTTCTTCTACAATCTTTTGGGAGGGGACTAATGGAGGGAGAGAGGAGGCCATGGAAATGAGCGAACCACAAGAAGCTCTTCGCGACCACGCCATTAATACGCGTCTCCTTTTATTGAAAGGATTCTCGGGTTTTATCAAATCTTTAACATTTGAATTCGCCGCATTCGAAAGGCTTGTGAAAGACTTCGACTTTCCAGAGTAATAACTTGACAATCCATTCCTAATTTAATCAAGAATAAAATGGATAAGTAAAATTAACATATAAAAAGGACCCAATTTTGAAATATTGATGAAGAATATAAAATATTTTTTTATAATTAAAAACAATTGGAATAAATTCCAATTTTTAGAATATTTTTTTGGATCATGAGATTGGTCAAAAGAACCCAAATCAAACCAAGAACAAAATCTTCACCATCACAATTTTATAATAAAGGAATCCTTTCCTATAAATCCTAGCAAACATTTAGATAATATCTTCAACTCATATTTAGAAAAGCATGCAAAATCAAATACTCGTCGATTTATTAGTAAAAAGGGGGGAAATTTTAATCTAAATTTATCATGAAAATTCAAAAAAGAAGATAATTTGAAGAACTCACTTGACAGGAAGAGAATCTTCCAATGAATCCAAAGAACTAAGGCTACTCTTATTTTCCTCACTCTCTTTGCTCTGAACCTCTTCACTGCCATCATCTTCTTCTTCTTCCGAACTACACGCGCCGATGGAGGAAGTATCTGATTGCTCATCCTGTTCTAAGAAAAACCCATTCTTGAGTTTTCTCTTTTGCTCTCTTTGATCTTCATCGTAGAGAGGGAGTTTGACGGTTGACTTCAGCCCTAGTGCGAGCCCACCGGCTACCTCCACCGACATCTTGCTAGAAACCACTCTTCTTCTTGATAAAACAGAAGGCTTTGTTGTCATAAATTGCAAGAGAGAGAGAGAGAGAGAGAGAAGTTAAGAAGACATTGTTTGTTGGATATGGAGTTGCTTTTGAGAGGGGGAGAGAGAGGAAAAGTATTGAGAGAGAGGATAAGAGAGAGAGAGAGAGAGAGAGAGAGAGAGAGAGGTAGTTTTGGATAAGAATTAGGTAGAGTTTGTCTAGACTTCAATATTTAGGCTGTGGGGACTGCATGAGGTTATTTATTTATTTCTTGAAACTAAAAAAGTTTAATGATAAAATTGATAATTGATATATATATCATTGTTATCCGACCCGATCCATTGTAGTAATCGGGTTACGGATGTATCGGGTCGTGATACTTTGATTAGGATTGCGTGTTTAGTTCGAGGCTTAGCTCGTTTGTTCTCATCTTGTTTTTTTTTTCTTTTTCTTGTGCTCATCTTGTTTAAAATAAATTCCAAACAAATTCGAACTCGAATGATTTGAAATAACAATTTATAATCTTTAATAGATGATGTTATTGCAATAGCTAAAATGAAAGTAATTTTTAGTTTTTTTTAATCAATCACTATGCTCCTATTTATAGTGATTAATATTTAGGGGAGTTTTATCATACACCATTTTAAAAAGATATTTTGGATATTTAAAAAGGTGTATCATAAATTTTATTTTTTTTGTGGATATTTGTTCTTTCATGAACAACTCAAATTTTCTATTTAGCCTACTATTTATTGATAAATATATTTCAAAAATTACCTTAAATAGTAATTAATTGATAATTACTCGAATTATCCTTGAAAATGTGTGTATCATAAGCAAAAAAGACGTATGATAAAACTCCCCTAATATTTATTATACTTACATACTATTATTTATATATTTCATGAATAATGAAAAAGTTTTTTTTTTCCTAATATTATGAAAAAACCAAATTTAATCAATATATATATTTTTATATTTAAATATATATGACATGTTACAATTTAATTATTTTTTTATGATGAAAAATATAAGAATAAAAATATTTTTTATATATGAAATTTTTTATTTACATAATTTATAGAAAATAATAAACTAATAGATAAATATAAGAAAATATTAATCATCAATTCATTATTAACAAAAATAAAACGATAATTTGATAAAACAAAACTGAAATCGCTCTCAAACTTACTCATGTTAACTTTTGCAATAGCATTACCATTTTTTATATATGATCACAAAATGTAAATATATGATATATATATATATATAATACTAAGAAGTTGGCCCGGCGCCAATTGACGGTATTAGGGAGCAGGCAGGGTCTTGAGCTCCCTAATGCAAGATAAACTATGTATATTTTTATCATGAACATATAAAATTACATTAAATTAATCGGTCTGGTCTTTCCTATCATTTCATTCTGATTTCATCTCGCCAACATCTCCTTTTTTTTCTTGTTATCTTTTGCATATTACATTTATGATGTTTGATAAGTTAGTATTTATGCATTTGTATTATTAAAATATTATGTATTAGATTTTTGTCGAATTGATAGTACTAGGAAAATAGCCCGCGCTCCGCTGCGGGATATATTATTTGATAAGAAATAATATAGTAAGCAAAAGTAATAATTTTATATATTATTTGATATATTATTTGATGTATTATTTCGATGCGGGATATATTATGTGATATATTATTTGATAAGAAAATAGAAATGTTTCTCGCGTTTCGCTGCGATTTTTCAAAATCAGTTATGATCATAAAATAATAATTTTATCTAAAACGTTACAAGTGCAAAACAAAATTAATCTTCATAAATGTTAATTAAAAAAAAAAAATCTGATATTAAATAGTGTCACAAGTATTATGCAATAAATGCAATTTTTTTTCCTCCTCAAAACATATCATATGTTCGAAAAGAAAAATTCAAATGTTTTATTTAGAATACAAAACATGCCAAATAAAATAAAATTTTGAAAAAGACAAACAAAAAAACATAAAAGACGCAGCTTGGTACCAATCAAAAATATTATAATAAGCACAAAAAAATGCTGCTCGGTACCAATCAAAACTGTTATAATAAGCACCAAAAAAAATAATTTATGTGAATAGTATTTTATTAGTATTTTATTAACAGTAAAATTATAGTATACAAATTATATTTATTAATATGATGAAAAATTCAAATATTTTATTTAGAACACAAGACATATGTCAATTATATTTATTAATACGATGAAAAATTCAAATATTTTATTTAGAACACAAGACATATGTCAAATAAAATAAAATTCAAAAAAAAAAAAAAATTACGAACAGTAACCGGGATGAACAGTAAAAGAAATGAACAGTAAACGATGATGTGGCCTCACCATATCCTTTGTATCCAAAAATTAATGGGAGGGGAGAATTGTATTTTGTTGGTAAATATTGAATTTTCAACTCGAACATTGATGCTAAATGAACCATGTAAGATCGAGTTCGTTTTCGAGCCGTGCTCTCGTTTCTATTATGTCTCCATACAGTAGAGCTGGAAGGATGTCTGGAATATAAACATAAACGTAATCGAAAACCAATGATATTTTCAAATTAAACTAGCCCGAGTCGAATTATCGTGCCCAATAAATATGAATTTTACATTAGGAAAATTTTATATAACAATCTTAGAATGTATAGTTGAAAGATTTATAAAATGTGATTTGCATGTTTAAATAGATGATAATACAACTTATTACCAAAAGAACAATAAAAAAAATTAGGATGATGTTAAAATAGGGCATACAATTTTTGAAACATTGAATATTATTTTGAGAATCATGTTATGCATGATAAACTTATATTGTTAGATTGAAGTATTTTAAATTTAAAACTAGTGGTCATCTTCACAATTACAAATTTGAAAACATCCACCATTTTAACTAGTTGGTATACAATAAAAGGAATTTTATTTTTAGCTGAAACAAGATTATATAGTTATGCATGTTATAAATCAACATATACATAAGCAAGAAAAAATGAATTTACTAAAATTATGCCTGTTTTAGATGTAATATTCTTTTTAATTTCATTGTTGAATCTATACATAAAAAATGCATTTACTCTACATACAATAATATTTGCCTCCTGATATTCAAAAGAAAAATATATATTGTCGACAAATACATACATATTAATTATTTAACCTTTTCAAAATGACATGCCATAATATTAAAAAAAAAATCCGGTTTGCTAATAAGTTCAACAATCCTCAAAATTACCACTTCATTGTCATGTCACAATAATAATGACAACTTTTTTAATAATAATGACATTTTTTTTCTCATATTCATAATTACAACTTTTAAATATTAATAAGTTAATTGTCGTAACTAATAAATATTTTTAAATTTGTTAATATTATCATGAATCTGATAGATTTTTTGAAATATAAAATTAGTTTAGCCTATGTATTTAACCCCAAGTGATTATATTATTTGATTTTGAAGTAATATTTTTCTCAATTTCATAATATCGAGTTGATTGTATTTAAATGCACCAATTAAGAACGTAATTACAACTGTCATTATTATTGATAAACATGTTAACAATCATATATAGTTATGCAATTATCAGCACCCAAGACAAATTTAACTGTTGGGGAGAACAATAGATTTTTTTTTTTGTGTGCAATATTTATCTTTCCAAGTAAATACTGGCACAGTTTTCAGAAATAAGGATATCAATGGATTGCAGAGGCGGATTCGGGGGTGGCGAGGAGAGCCTCCCTATCAAATTTTTTTTTTAAGAAGATGATTTTGTTTGTTCGGAAAATAATAATTATAATAAATTTTTTTATATTTCACAAAGAATTAAGTAGTCCAGTAATAATATATATGTTTACGAATTAAGGAATCTCAAGTTCGAATCTCTAATACCACACATTTTTACTTTTATTTTAAGCCCCCCCCCCCCCCCCCCCCCCCGGCGCGCGCGCACACACACTAATTAAGTTCGGTCTCCCTTATAATACTTTCATGGCTCCGCCCTTGATCGATTGGCAATACTCGTGACCTACGAGTACCTGACCGGCAATAGCTAAATGAAGTTGCGTCATAATTTTATTTTGTGCTTTCAAAATTTTTGTTATGTTTTGTGCGAATTATTTAGTGATATTATTGTGTTATGTTATATTATCTTAATTTTATGAAATTTTATTTGATGTTAGTATATCTTAATGTTTTTGGTTATGTTTATGCATGGTTAAAAAAATTCGTGAATAATTCGAAAATTCGCGGGTACTAAATGAGGCTGGTAAAATGACCCGTGTAATTGACGAGTAGAATATGGATATTATCCGATTAACATGAATAACGATATGAATGAGTCTATACCCGACCCGAACCCGTATCGTTGACATCCCTATTCAGAAAAGAAAAAGTTGTTAATTCTTTCGAATAAAGAATATAATAATATAACCATTATATTTAGTTTAGTTGGGATATATGACCTATATAAAAAAAGTTATGAGTTTTGTAAATGCTACAAATACACAAAAATAACATTGTAAATACAACTTCATCTTCGTTGTCGTTAGCATTATCGGTCTTCCTAAAAACACGTCTACAAAATATAGTAAATAAATATTTATAGTAAAAATTTATAATATTTCATATAAAATTTATAATGAACAAGTAGATAAAGATATAATAGACATAATATTGTATGTAAGACAGAGATATTGCAAATTAATTTTTGACATGCAACTTTAGAAATGATCGTTCAAACCAAATAAATTCCGAATCCTTTACAAAAATCACTGATGCAAACAATTCAATCGTTAAGACCAATTAAACGGTTCAAAAAACAATTGTATGTTTATGTCAATACTTATTATCTAACGCATGTTATTGAAATTTTGTACTTGAATAATAACACATAATCATCTCACAATGTAATACATTTTAACACTATGAGTTTACAATAAAATTCTTCTGTAATATAAAAAAAAAAACACAATATGCATTATTACAATTGATAGAAAATAAAAACGGAACTAAATTATATATTATTATGTTATACTAATATAATTCGGGGTTCACTGACGAATCGGATAATATCACTGTGCAAAAAGGTTTGGCGAGAACCAGTCATGGTCTGGTAGTAGCCTCGTGCTCGTCCAAGGTCGTCGGGGTTTGGAACCATGAGGACACACTCAGTTTTAACATCGCTGAGAAGATTGTACCGGTTATGATTCCCAAAACTATGTTTATAGAGATCGTCGACATTGTTCGCACTCGCGAATCAACCCTTACAAAGGATACTAGAAGGGCATCACCCCTTAAATTACTAGATAATACTTCTTTAAACCAACAATTTGCATATTTTAGATATCCTCCAGTATCTCAATTAATTTCTATTATTGAAAAATGATAGTTTGGAAACAATTATTTTTTCTTCATTTATCTTTGATAATTCTGGATTTCCCTTTTGCAATATATAAAGCACCTTTCATGCTTATCACATTTTGCCACGATTGATTTTTGCGTGAGGTTTTCATACGAAATTATTAGTTAGGTCATACATAAAATATTACACATAAGAAAAAAATGTCATGTTCATGAATCGTGTGCCCTACACAAATATGATTACATACTTTATTTGGTACTATTCAAATAAAATTCAACTATTATATACAAGTTATTATTATAATAAGTTGAATTTATGGAACAGTAATTTGTCAATAAGAAAACATGCACGTATTTTTTTCTCCACGTATCACATGCCCTAATTATATATTCTTACATGACATAATTTTTTATATATATTTAAATGAGAATAAACATAAAAATAAAACTATAATTTTTATATATGAAAAAATATATATTTTTTTTAATAAAAAAAACTATTATTGATTCTTTTAAGAATAAAATAATGGTTGATTTTTCTATATATATTTCCAAGGGAGTTTCATTGAAAGAAATGTCTTTGACACTTGTCCATCTTTGGATAAGTGATAGTTCATCCATAAATGTTAGACCTGGTAAAAAGTAATATCCAAGAAATTATCAAAATTAATATTATTTATCATTTTTTCTGCATATTCATTATATAAAATATTATCTTCATGTACAAAGAATAAACTAACATCAATTCCGTATTATTAATCTATATATAATTTGTAAATATTACTTTTCTTTGTGTGGTCAACTTTTGGATAGGAGATAAGATTTGATTAAGAGAATAAATTAGGAGATGAATGACTTTTATTTGTATATATGTATACTTTTTTCAAACATTATGGCCGACAGAATTTCTTGGTATGGATGTTTTTTAATGTCCTTAATTAAGATGTTGAATAAATTTCTTATATTATACTATTATATCTTGATTTTATCCACTAATTTTAAAAACAGGAGAATTTCCACGTGTAGATATTAATAATTAATAAATATATAAAGAGAGATGATTTTATTTACAAACATTGGATAACTCAAGAATCCTATGGATAAATTTTAATAATGTGATTTTAACATCAATTATTTGTGTGTTAAATGCAATTTTCACCCATCTTGACAATTCATAAAAGTTGTACATTTTCATAGGATGGTTCATGGTGTAAAAATTATACATTATTAATGAGAGGTGCATGAATGAGGGACCAGAGAAAGATAAGGTACTTGCTTTTGTCTATGTATTGTCACATGTTAGTGGGCTCCATTTTTTGGAGAAAATTAGAAAATAAGTTTGTTTGGAATCTCATTATGGAATATTCTGGCCCATTTTATTTTGTACACACTTGTAGTGGTAGTAATAATAACTATTATCTATTATCTATATCTCAATTTATTTACTCTCTACACAATTGCCACTTTGCTTGAATTGATATTGATACTTTACCTAGTTTGAGAATGGTTTTCTGTTTGAAATGGCAATGATATGTGAGGTTTGTAAATAGTAAATTTTATACTTATAAAGGACTAATTTTGAGTTTGAGTTTTTAGGATAATTTTGTTTGAATTTTTGTTGGAGTATACTTTTTAAAAATTTAATTAAAAAATTAAATGGAAAGTAAATTTAATAAAAAATCATTTTCTTGTGTCTTGTATTTTATTAATCCCTCTATTTAAAATAAAAAAAAATTATATTTTTTTTGTAGATTTTTTTATTATTTGTTTTCTTGGTTTGACATGCAAGATATATATTTCTCAAATGGTCTTACTTTCAGACAACAAAAACAAATCATATTGATTGTTCAAGGGAGAAAAGTTAAACAATGACTAAATTATGATAATTTTCATAATTTCCAAATAAGATATCACAATCATACTGTCATGTCATGTCATTATACAAGAAAATTAAACTGACATTTGGATATAATTTCAAACCATACATATTAATGGTATATTTAACATGTGATCAATATTCTAAACACGAATCGAGTTCCTATTAATATTTATGAATGTGAATGTAATTATAGTTTTTTGTCTCATGAAAATGAAGGTTCATTGAGAGCCCACAGACATTTTGAATATTTTTCATATTGTACCGTATTTTCAAAATATGTATAGAGATAATAGGATCAAGTAGAAAATGTATATTTCTATTCAAAAAAAGTATAATAGTTATGGAAAAAGAGACGCATTATATTCAAATAGTTATATTACACATCTAGAAAAATTACAATTTAAAAATGTATATTTCAGTAAAAAGGTACAAACTAAAAATTTATCGTACTTACAAAAATATATCATGTATCTAAAAAAAATAGTTTACATTTAAACCAAACATATTTTAAAAAAAAGCTTTCATATATATGAAACAATATAACACAACTAAAAGATCTATCTTAAATTGTACATTTGTTAGTTTTTTAGTTTTTAGTAATGTTAACTCTATTACCAATATATTTAAAGAAGGATTAGTCGGCAAAAATGCAGTAACAATGGTTTTTATCAAAGTGCAGTCAATTCGAAGATCAAGAATGGAGATATTGTGGGGTAAATGGGTGCTGATCAAAATAATAATGTCAATCAAATAGTAACTCGAAATGGGACCGAATGGATGATGTCCTCACTTACATCATCACAAATTCTTCAAGGATAGTTTTCTTGTGCCCGAATTGTGTTCAATTTGATGCAGGTCTCTTACCTAATCGAACAGCTCGACTCGAATTAAAACTTCAGATTCGAACTGATTTGTCAATTTAAGTTCGGCTCGATACGGATCGAGCAAGCTTGGCTCTTTCGATTCGACTTGATTCTTTTTTTCAAAGGAGAGACGGTGAATTGTCATGCGAGGTTTTTTGCTCAGCTCGATGCAAATGACTGAGCTCGACAGAACTCGAGCAAACTTCGAGCTAAATTAGCAATCATATTTGATGTATTATTAGCTTCACTGTCAATGCTGAATATAAGTTTTTTTTTTTTTTTTTGAATTTAGTGGCATTGTCTCACTATGATTTATAAATGTAAAGGAGTTTGTTACATATGAGTGTCTTATAAAAATAAACTCAAGGGGGATGTATATCCTAATCCTTCTCCATACCCCGTCCCATCTTAGAAGTTCATGTACACCGTCCTCCTAATTTGGGTATTTTGACCAGAGCTTTATATCACTTGCTGTTCTCGAAGCCGTTACGACGTTGTTCGTAATTATTTGTTTGAAGATCCTCGCGTTTCTTTCCTTTCGTATTGTCGAACACACCGCCGCCTAAGTAGTATCCCATAATTTTCTTTCATCTTTTGGTATACTCGTTCTGAAACATAACCACTCATCAATGTAAGAGGATGTGGCCTCTATCTTCCACGGTTAGGGCACAAGGAAAATGCTGAATATAAATTAGTACCAAAGTTCTTTGCTTGAATAATTATACTATACTTTATTGCTTGAATAATTATACAAATATATTTGTTCTTATTTATATCTTTTTATTATTATTGTATTTTTTTTAATATTATGGATTAGATATGTAAATATTTGTTATTTATATTTTTTTCCTATACTATTGACAAAATATATGTTGTTATTTATATTTTATTTCATTGTAAAAAGGTATAAATATGATGGTGAATGATATAAAAAACGGCCGCTCTTCTATAAATGTTGTCCAAATATTATGCGATGCCCGTTAAAAACGGTCCCTCGTCTATTTATTGACCATGCATTTTTTTTTACCGTTGTGATTTGTCTCGTGACGGGCTGTGGTTCAATGCGACGTTCCGGAATACATTTTCTCCGGAATGCACTGGCAGCCCCTTTTATTTAATTTGCTAACATGTACTTATTATTTTTCCGATTATATAGGGTGGATTTTTTGTTTTTCGTCTATTTTCGAGAAATTAGTTTCGTTGGATTTTGAAACCAAGAGCTCTTTGAAATTTGGATGGATACCTAATCGCCATTTTGGCCGAATTTTGAATCCAAAATCAGATTTGGAGGCGTAGCTAATCGCTTGAGCTAGCAAAATTTAACGTACTTAATATATTTGCTTTAGAGATTTAATAATCAAACAAGTTAGTGTAGTGAACATAAAGTGTATGAAGTATGATGTTACAATACATTCAAAACAGTACTTACCACAAATAAAAAGATGGAATTGGGATTCGAGGAAAGATTTGTTGCTGTAAAATAAGGGACATACACATGCATGATTAAGACTTGTTGCACATAGTTTTTTTTTGCTACTGAGAACGGATTCTATTGTAATTTGTAGGGGGGTAATCACTATCAAATACATGTATTTTGATACGGGACAATTCACTACCGACGTGTTTGATTTGGACTTTTTGATATGCATGGATAGGTAAAATATATATATTTTATTATTTATGTATTTTATAATCCATGTGAATTGTTGTTTGATTAGTTGTATTTTGAAATCATGTATATAAAATCTCTTGTTTGATTCTTGATGCAAAATCCATGGTTTAATATTTTAATATTTAATCCTTGTTATATTATATTATATTGTTTTATATATATATTATATTATACTATTTTATATTGTTTAATATTATATTATATTATGAGTTAGGTTCAATGACCAACACTCTTGTGTGGCCAACATGGCCAACAACGTTTATTTCTCAAAATCTATATATCAAAATTAAATTCAACCGCATAGATGTGATATATAACGCTTAGGGATGTTATGGATTTAATTTCATGCAAAATAAATATTTATTCCATATCCATCATGACACGTAAAAATATTAACGGTGCATAGTATTTACGTCATGATTCATCATGAAATAAATTTTAAAATTCGAATTTTTTGCATTGGATTTAATAGATATTATATAGATAGACTTAGGATTAATTTTTACAATGTTTCGACTTTTCTTTCTTCGAAATCAAAAAATTTACCGAAATAGACCGTCATGAAAACATGTTATCGATTTTGTTAGATAGAAAAATGCAAATGAAACAAAATTTGTTCTGCAACATATCCAAATAATATAGATCACATCTATACGGTTAGAATTTAATTTTCATGTATAGATTTTGCGAACTAAGCGTTGTTGGCCGTGTTGGCCACGCAAGAGTATTGGCCATTGAACCTAGTCATATTATTATATTGTTTTATAATATAATATAATATTATATTATATTGTTATATATTATATTATATTATATTATATTATTTTATATTATGTTATATTATATTATATTGTTTTATATTATATTATATTGTAATATATTATTTGATATTATATGATATGATGTTATATTATATTATATTATTTTATATTGTTTCATATTATGTTATATTATATTATATTGTATTGTTTTATATTATATTATATTGTAATATATTATTTGATATTATATGATATGATGTTATATTATATTATATTGTAATATATTATTTGATATTATATGATATGATGTTATATTATATTATATTAAATTATATTGTTTTATATTGTATGATATTATATGATATGATATTATATTATATGATATTATATTGTTTTATATTATATTGAATGATATTATTTTATTTTATATTATATTATGTTATACAGTATAATATAATATTATATTGTTCTATATTATATTAGACTATATAATCTATTATTATATTATTTTATATTATATTATATTATGTTATATTATGTTATATTATTTTATTTTATTTTATATTATATTGTTTTATATTATATTATATTATATTATATTGTAATATATTATATTATATTATATTATATTATATTATTTTATATTATATTATATTATATTATATTATATTAAATTATATTATATTATATTAAATTAAATTGCATTACATTATATGGTATTATATGATATAATATTATTATTGTACAATATTATATAATGTAATATAATCATTATTTATGCATATAATTTGGAGAAATAATTTTATAATTAAAATACATGTATATCTTCATGTATTTGGAATTTTTTTTTTTTTTTTTTTTGTATATTCCAATTCCACGATTTTATCAAAATATATCAAATCAAACAAGAAATTTCTCTGTCATTTGGATATCGAAATACATATGGCCCATGAAATATGATTTTTCTTGGGTTTGAAATTCTGAATTGGGCCTGATATGGGTCATATCTTGATTAATTAAACTAAATTTGTTGGCTTGTTTGGGCTTAAACTAAGCTATATATCCACTGAACATTTCAAATTTCAAATTATAAAAAATCCATGAAACAATATTTGAATGAAATTGGAGAAAGTGTGCATTCCAATCTCCAATTCAGTGTGCCAAGAAAAACGCCCACTTATAAAATAGGCCATTTACCCCACCCCCAGATTTATATCATAATTAAAAAAGGACACAAATTAATGTAATATATGATACATAATTAAGAAATTGTTAATTACGTATCTTTTTTTTGATGAAAGTTAATTACGCATCTCTTGTTAATTATTGTGTTAATTAAAGATGTTAATTAAGATACGGAGAATGTGGTGGTGAAATCTAGGGCAAACTAAAATTTGCCATTTCAAACTGTAATCAAATCTATTACTAAGACCAACTTTAGCTTTTAAGTTTTTTCTGATAAATTATAACAAGGATCCACATGATAGTGAAGTTCTTATATTTCTTTAGAAACAAACTTTTCACATGAATTCTTATTATATTCCTTTTCTAGGGATCCAAAACCAAAACCAAAACCTGTCCTTTTTGGCTCAATTTTATAACATTTTATACAGTTGGAAGCAGAATCAATGAATTTGTAGATCTCCTCTTATGTCTGTAAATAAAAAAAAAATTCTGAAGGACTGTAAATAAATATTAAATTTGGAGTTTTTGTGAAATTAAAATTCTCAACTCATTACTAAATCTGAACTCATATATCCATATCCAAAAATGACGAGAAAGTTAACGAACAAAAATTCGATCCTCGAAAGGTCATAAACATATACGACTCGCGACCTGAATGATCCGTGAAAAGATGCCAAACCAGAAATTGAGAGATATATTTATGTATCACATTTCATAATTTCAACGAAAATAAAAGACTCGAAAACCTAACATTAATGACTAAAACACATAGACTAGTGATTTAAATTTTACTCGTGCATTTAACCCCGATCGACCAATTACCGAAAACCGCACTCTTGTTGTCAAATTTATTTTGTGGGTAATAAAAAAAGTACTTAAAATATCTAATGCCTCCCTCAATAATTGTTTTTCATATTCTTACAATGAATGAACAAATATATATTTAAAAGTACCATAATAAATATGACTAATATCAAATTTGCAATTATTTACATAGCATATAAATAACATTAATTCCTTATTTTAATGAAGTTAATTAATCGGAATAAATTTGGTCAATTTCAAAAATATGCAAAATATATTATCATAAGTACATACAGATACAGTTATTATTGAACTCAGTACACTGATATTGGACCACATTAAAAAGTTGTGTAGTCACAATCCATGCAAAATATTGAAGCTCAATAATTGATAATTAATGTGCCAACACTTCAAATTTATATTTCAGTGCTGATTTATATCAATTTCATAAATCTATACTAAATATATATGTGAAAAATAGTTTTTAATTTTCTTCTAAACAGTAAGTATATACTTTTCTTTTTCTGTTATTGCAACCATAACACAAAAATTATCAAGACTATGAACAAGTTTCATTATGTCCATATATCATATATGCAATAGAATAGTAAATAGTACATTAATTAAATCTTTCTTTTGTCATGGGATAGATTCTGTACGGGTAAAAAAACAATCTGAGCAGTCAGAACAGTAATCTGATCTGACGTGGCATGATCTAATTGGCTAATCGTCTCTCTTGGGCATCAATTAACATAGCCATGCAAAGTCTTTATCAGAAACATCTATTTTGTTTCTCATCATAGTTCACAAGATATTAAGAAAAAAACATACCCGTCTGAAATCTGAATTGTAACTTTTCTTTCAGATGGTCCTTCAATTTGTCGAGATTCGAAGAACTGACTCTCTGTAAAACAAAATTTAATGCATTGCAGCAATTATTTCGCTTTTTCGGACGATTATTAGGTTTTGAACAGACAAAAATCATCCGTTTAATTTTGTGGGTTCTTATGTTTCTGATTTTTGAGAAATATTTTAGGTCATTTAATTTATATCTCATTCCAAATCGAATTGTTACAGCTATATCTGCATCTTTTTTAATCTTGTGATTTGTATTTAAGTATCTTCTTATACATTGTCAAAGTTTTGAAGTTTATATTACAATTATAATATAATTATAATTCATCTCTGTGTAGATCCATATATGATTGATCTTATCCATGTGACATATTTGTATAAAAATTTAACAAGATGGTGAAATATTTTAACATTCAACCATATGTAGGCATTAGATTAATGATATATTGTGCTAATGAATTATAATATTGGCATTGGATCCTAGGAGATAAAGGCATGTTCATAAAATTTGTATCACATGATTAGTGATGATTTTAGATCCAAATTGAGCTTTAGTTCTTTTTCTACATATTGGCATGCAAGAGACCAGAACATTGTGGTCGTAGATCCAAACTTTATTATTATATTGTTGGTATGCTTGGAAATGTATATACGATCGGTGGAATGAGTATATAATATATCTATTAAGTGTAAGCATTGCTACATGTACATTTATGGGTACAAAATACAAACAAGGTAATAAATCAAGTTTTCATAAAGTTGTTGATTTTCTTATTATTTGGAAACTATTGATAACAAATTAACAATGTCTTGAATTTTGATAAAAAAAATACTCGGAAGATATTTTTTTACATATAACCACCAAAATATGCATTGAAAAATGTTGTTGAAGATTTTTGTGTTGGAAAATTATGATTTTAGATGCTTAAAATATACATTTCGGTTTTTTTGGGGATAATATTGATTTTTTTTTTCTTCTGATAGTTAGTTATATAACAATATTTTTAGAAAAGTAAAAATATTACATGCCAATAAAAACATTATATTGGATCATTTAATTTTAATATAATTTGAATTAATACAACATTTTAGTTCGATATATATTTAATTCATTGATTTGAACCATCATATAATTACAAAATATATAATTAATGAGTCATGAAAATGTGAACTATCCGTAGTCTACATAGATAGCGACATTTAAAATAAAAATTTTATTTTAAAAAATTATGGTCAATGATCTTTATTAACAAGATCAATAATTATCTAGGACGCTCTAAATATCAAAATAATTGTGTAAAATTATAATTCTTGTAATTATAATTTTTCACTTTTCGTTAGTGAAAAATCTTCAACATTGTTTAATCCAAATTTTTTTTGGGTGTCGAATTTTAATCGTTAATGTTATCTTATTTGGAAACACATTTCTGAAAATTATCTCATTCCTATCTGGTCAAATTTTCGACTACGTGACCATCACGTGCTATCCCATTATGCTCGATGTATTTTGTTTAAAGTCCATATATGCACAACTAACACTAGTTCGGCGATCAAATTCTAGGGACGAGATAATAATACGCATCTCTTGTGATTTTTCATATCGATTTTGTTACTACATGGTAAAGAAAAAGATAGTTTGTTATTTGTAGTCTACTCGCACAATATACAACAAGAAATGTATTTATTTGATCTTTATATTCTTGGATCAAGAATTTTTTATAATTTATCAACTTAACCACGTCAAAAATATTGAAATTTTAGTGATACTTTTAATTTCTATATTTGATAGAATTTTGGTACATACAAATCAGAATCGATTAAGAAAGCATATATATTTAAATTATGTGTGAATGACGTTCATTCATTTCGATAAAACATTAATAATCCAGCCAAATCTTATTGGTAAGAATAATCTAAAATACATTGCTTGTATTTTACTACTACATGATGAACCAAGAACACTTTTAGAGTACAAAATTAGATGTACCCAAAAGAATAAAGGGGTTAATGAATTGTAATAATTGGAATAATTAAAACCCAACAAACCCCATGTGGCTCACCAGCTTTTGCCTCCTTCCTCACTGGACGATCTGGTCGTCCAATCCAATGGCACCCTCGTAATTCCTTCACAATTGGAGGCCACTTCTCTCCCCCCATCATCACTAACCATCATAATTCATCCAATTAACTTACTTAATAATCTTCATCAATAAGTTACATTCAAGAATATTAGTCGTGAAAAGACGAAAATACCCTTTTGGCTCTAAATGGGCCATGCCAAATGGGACCCATGTGACTCGAGCTTTACTTCTTCTTATTGTGGAGTCCCCTTAACAGCTAATTAATCAATTAATTAGACTTTTCGAATGTCCTTTCATTACACACGAAAAATCCTACGTAACTATATACGGATATATCTACACTGTTAATCTTATGATTAATATAATTGATTGGATACGAAGAAATGTAGCGTGTGTTATAAGGTGAAGGAAGATTTGATTTTTTTTTTGTAGCCTTTTTATCTTCTCTAGTTTTGTACTCCTCACATTCCTCGAATAATCATCTTTCTCTCTCTATCTATTTAACTACCTAATTCCTTCCCTCCACATTTAGCTATTCTCTTTCTCTCTCTAGATCAGCACCACAAACCCTTCAACTACACAACCCAATTCTCCGAATTCTCCGATTCTAAGCCTGAATTCTACAATTTAAAACCTTAATTTGCTATAATTCTCCATGCCAATGACGATAGAGCCGTTGGTGGTCGATGAATTGCCGTCGATAGCGCCGATTCGAACGCAGCCAGTTGTAGATGCAGCGGACGAATCTTGCACTGACGAATGCGTCACGCCAAAATCAGAGGATAGTATAATAAAGCCAATTCTTGCTTGTCCACCGGCTCCGAAGAAGCCGAGACCGGCGAAGAGGAAATTTTCGTCCCCTTCTAGAGAATTCTACCCGGTTCCGCGTGATCTATCGACGGTGTTTCGATCTTTGCCGCCCAAGAAACGGATCCGAATATCTTGTTGATTTTTGGTGCAATTCAGATTCAAATTGAATTGAATCGAATTGTTGGGTTGCTTGTTATGGGTAAATTAAATTGTGGTAATTAGTTGGTGGTTTTTAATTTGGTTTTGGTTTTCTTCTCGGTGGAGTTTAGGTGTGTTTTATATGTTTAGGTTATTTTTGTTGGTTTCCTTATATATATTTTTTTTATGTGAGGATTTTATAAAATAAATCAAAGGATTGTTGGGGGTGGGTAAAATGATACAAATTAATCATTGAAAGCTTGTTGGTATAGTAAATTATTTGTTTATATTCATGGATTTTTATTATGTACATTTCAATTTCTCTTTTCATTTTACTTCTCAATAAAAAGATGTTTGCAGAATTCTGCAAATATTAAATTGGTTCCAATTGGTCAAGTAAAATTACTTACACAAAAATAAAAAAATGGTAGGATAAAAATGGATCCACTAAATTTGATTTACTGCTTAGTAACTTACCAAATTGAGAATGGAAGGTAAGAATATACTTAGTTATTGTTAATCAATTATTTACATCAATCACGAGATATTGATCCTCTATGAATTATACATATATGACCTCTATAACACTTTGCATTTAAATTAAGATCTTGTAAGTGATTTGCTACACAACTACAAGCCATGCAAATCAAAACCAAAAAGATACAGTGGAATCACATGGGTTACTTTGGACATTAACTCACAATTATTAGAGCTTCCTTGTAGATCAAGACACTTGAGCTTGATCCAACTTTGAGAGCATTCTATAATTAGTGGAATATTACTGGACATAGAAGCTCAAAAGAGAGAGAGAAGGAGAGAGAGAGAGAGAGAGAGAGAGAGAGAGAGAGAGAGAGAGAGAGAGTCATTGAGAGACAAGCAGCACATGAGCAAGTGTGCATTAGAAGATAGATTGCAAGGACAGCAAAATTGGACATGGCATCGTGAAAAGTTGACAAGTATCCATTCTAGATCCATACACAAAGAACACATGTATGAGAAATGTTTAGCTTCTCCAATTCCAATAGGAAGATATATTCATATAATATATACACACATAGTTGATGTGTGAAATAAAATTATCGTAAAAAAAAATGAATGTAAAAATATCGCCTTCGAACTTTGGGTTCGGCGACCTTAAAATTTAAAATTTGATCTTTCTGATTCGAATTTTGAAATTTTGAATTTTTTATATCTAATCTAAAATAATAATGGGCAAATCGCTTCGAACTCTCAAAATTCTAAACAAAAGAATATATTTTTTTGTTATTTCTATATATTCAAACATTTTGGATGTTCAATATGTGATCCTAATTGTTCAACAATCAACGTTTAAATGGGTTGCAATCTATATCATCGACTAATTAGAGATCAATATTTGACATGATTCCTTGACTCGGTATCACAGGAGTTGTTTTTCTATTGCAATGCTAGTAAAAAGACGAAACATATATTTATACATTTCAAAAAAATATAATTTTTTGAAAATTCAAGATGATTTATATTCTGCATAGTATATTTCTTCGCAATTATTATTTTCCTTATTAATTTATTAACAATAGTAATGTTTTAATAGAGACAAACTATACTATTGAGTTATGATGGTATTCTCCAACCACCACTTTCTTATAGCTTCCTTTCTAAGATAACTTGAATGGTAGTTGGTGATCAAATTGGGGACCCCTAATTTTTGTACTTTTCCAGCAATTATTTATTGGACATTTACAACAAACACCCAATTTATACCCCCACTTGGATACTTGATGAATAATAACATTTGAGTAATTAAACAGGGTCATAATGATTTTACTTTACCATGCAAAACTAGATTTAGTTCTTTTTTCATATTATTATTGGTTGTTTAAGAATGTATTATCTTATTTAACTAGAAAAAAGATGCCCTTGTTTTGGAGCCTTTTAGTTTGGCCTTTTTGACCCAAACAAAACATAGGATGCCCATATAACTCTCTCACTCACTTGCTCACTCACCCACTCTTCTCAAATTCTCTACGAAGATCTGCAAACATTTTTAAAAAGTACAAAATTCTGGTCAAATTGTCTCTATTATGATTATTTTATGTAGCATCCAATCTGTCTAAGAGTATTCCATCAAAGGATCTTGTAATTTCAATGTTGAATAACAGTGAATATTAATTAATCTCGCTTGGTGAAAACGTTTAATATTTGGGTCAATTTGGTTTTTAGTACAACATCTTTTATTTCATCATCTTTTTTAACTTGATTATATCGAAGATATGAAAACATTATTTTAAATGATTCACAGTCCAAATAATCTGATTGGAATTTGGTTGAAGCGTTTTATCGCGTTGTGGTCTATTAAATTTTTTTATAAAATCCTAAACTAAAACTAATATTATCCGGTTTTTTCTCGCTCCATGCTAATATATATATATATATATATATATATATATATATATATGGGCTAGGTTCAATGGCCAACACCCTTGTTTGGCCAACTCGGTCAACAACGTTTATTTCTAAAAATATATAAATGAAAATTAAATTCTAACCATATAGATGTAATCTATATCATTTAGATATATTGTAGAACAAATTTTATTTCGTTTGCATTTTTCTATCTAACAAAATCGATAAGCTATTTTCATAACCGTCTATTTCGGTATTTTTTAGGATTTCGATGAAAGAAAAGTCGAAACATTGTAAAAATTAATCTAAAGTCTATCTATATAATTTAAATTAAATCCAATGAAAAAAATTCGAATTTTAAAATTGATTTCATGATGAATCATGTCGTAAATATTGTCATCCGTCAATATCTTTACGTATCGTGATGGAGATGATAAAAATATTTATTTTTTATGAAATTAAATCTATAACATTCTCAAGTGATGTATATCACATCTATGCGGTTGGATTTTTATTTTCATGTATATATTGTGAGAAATAAACGTTGTTGGCCGAGTTGACCAAACAATGGTGTTGGCCATTGAACCTAGCCCCATATATATATATATATATATGTCAGTTGTTATTTATATATTTTTATTATACTATGGATTAAATATTTGTTGTTATATATATTTTTTTATTATTATTTACATGTTTTTTTTTCTATACTTGAGATTAAAAATCTGTTCTAATTTATATATTTTTACTATATTTATTTATACTATGGATTAAAAATTTATTGTTATTTATATTATTTTATTATTATTTATACATTTATCTATATTATGGAAAAGTTAATGTTATAAAGATATGCAAAAAAACTTGTTATTTCTTTTTTTTCTATACTATGGATAAAAGAATATATGTTGTTTTTTCGATTTATATAGAATGGGCTCTTTGTCCGTCACCTATTATAAAGATATGCAGGATGTTGAACCCATGACATGTTTGAAGGGGGGAGGTTGTTTGAGCTAAAAATCATTGCCAAAAAAAAAAAAAAAAAAAATATATATATATATATATATATATATATATATATATATATATATATATATATATATATATATGTTGTTATTTATACCTTTCTTCATTGTAATAAAGTATAAAAATGAAGTCACAAGATACAAAAATAACTGTCTAAAATATGAAGGTGAAAAATATATTAGACGTTGCCCGAATATTGAACGATGTATGTAAAAAACGGTCGCTCGTCATTTTTTGTGACGTGCTGTGGTTGATTGCAACGTTCCGAGTGCATTTTCTCCGGGATACAATAGCAGGCTTCTTAATTAATTACATAAATTATTTGATTAGTATTAATAATGTACGGAGGATTAATTTGCAATAAAAATTGAATTTTGATGTCACAAATCTTTTTTTTTTTTTATTGTTTTTACCGATATTGCTCATGTGTGGTAAAAAAAAAAAATAATAATAATAATATTTAGCAAATTCGAAACACCGAGATTGAAGTTTGGGCTGGACTTTTGGGGAGCGCCGTTGGGCCTATAAGAAATAAATTATTTACAAATAAGTCATTAGTAGAGATTTTTTTTCACTAACCACTTTCTCTTTTTCTTTTACCCCCAAATTTGTGAAGCAAAACCCGAGCACTCAATTCTCCATGGCCGGAATTTGCACTGCCGTGACGGAAGAAGCTCTTCCGTGTCAAGAGAGAGACTGGTCGGAGCTAGCCCAAGAGTTAGTTCACCTCATCGCCAAGAAACTCCCTGATCTCCTCGATTTCGTCCGCTTCCGTGCCGTTTGCCCGCGGTGGCGTCTCAATCTCCGATTCTCCTCCTCCTCAACTATTCTGGCTTGTCAGGGATCTCGATTCCCCTGGACGAATCTCCATGTGTTGCTTAGATGCAAACTTTTCAAGAACAATGTCAATGGACTTACCTCAATTGCCAGGCAAGTCGATTGATTTAAAATTTCTGCAGCAGTATCGTCGTTACATGCTTTTTGCCGATGAGAAAAAACGTTGTTCGTCTCTCCTCAACCCTCTCAACAGAAGAGAAATTGCTTTACCTCCCATGGATGCTTCTACAAACTATATTTATTGGATCGGAACCGATGAAATTGAAAATTGTGAACATGTATTTGCCCCAATGCGCACGAACAATTTGAGCTCTTATGAATTGGGCTTCTGTAAAATTGGCGATGACAATTGGAAATCACACAAATTAGAAGAATGGGGGGGTGCTTTCGGCTATCATAATAGGATGTTTTTTGTCCATGGTGTTGAGGGAGTTACAGAAGTGATCGATGTAACTACTGGCTCTGTCCAGTTCGTAATTCCGCCTCCCGAGGATCCGACAGGCTCAACCGTTTTTGATCTTTTCGTGGTATCGTGCGGAAAGTTGCTTGGAATTATGGTTCCGTATATTCCGCATGGTGTATGTGACGATGAATTCGTCTTCAAAATTCACGAGCTTGAATGTGAAAATGGGAAACCTAGATGGGTCGAGAAAAATAACATTGGGGATCAATTTTTGCTCGCGAACCATTTACTTGAGGGCTTGTCTTTAAAGTTCAGACTTCAGTGATCATCCTGGGTTTCAACAGAATTGCATATATTATCTCGACGAGTCGGAAATTGGCTCGTCTTATTAGATACAACATTGAAAATCGGTCTGGCCAAAAATTGCCATTTCCTGATAATGTGGTTTCGTTTTTCTTGCCTAGTTTGGTCTAGTTTTTTCTTATTTTGTTTTGATTTAGGAATAGTTATTGGGTTTAGGGTTTCTCGGTGCGAATATCGGTGCTTGAATTGGATCATTCTGATCAAGTTTTAGTTAGTGCAAAAGCTTTAATTTGTCTAAACAAGTTGATCAACAAATAATTGTGTTATTGTTGCTGAGACTTCTTGTCCAAATTACACCCTTTCAAATTTGAGTCGTCATGGTGTTTAATTCTGCAAATTAATCGCTTAGGTCTTAATTGTCCTATTATTGTTAAACTTTGATTTGTCTAAATTATATCACTAAGTGAAATTGAACTTAACTAATAGGAAACAAAAGGTACTATTACCTTTTTAAAATGTAAAAGAAATCATTTCCTCAAAACCTCGATACTTTTTCGGGTGATCCATCATAATAAATTAGAGTTAAGGTTTAACTTAAAAAGTATAATTTAGGTTAAATTGAAGGGTTTATGCAATATTTTCAGTTTATCGAGCTAGCAATATGTCTCCAAAGTGATATCGTCGAAATTAACAATATTATAAAATGTAAATGATTACATGCATGTATGATGATTATTACTTAAGGCCTTAATGGGTCTAAAAAAGATTGATCTGTTGATGCATTATTTTATTATCAGTACTTAATTACTATGTTATGACATCAATAAAAAGTTAGTATAATTATTTTTTATTATTGAAACATGATATCTTGACGAAGAAAATTTACCTTTTAATTTAATTTATTATTATTATTATTATTATTATTATTATTATTATTATTATTATTATTATCTGGTTTATTTAGGCTAGCAAAGTAACTATTATTGAGAGTAAATATCAATGTTTTAAATTGCGATATTGCGGTCCATTGCGGTCGGTTTTTTTTTTACAGCGGATTGCGTTTGCGGGCGCAATTGCGGCGCAATGACCTTATTACGGACAGTCGTTGCGATATTTAATTATGTAATAATAATAGTTTGTTTAAATATATTTTTCACAATATTTTTTGTCACCATTAATATCGTAAAATTTCCTTTATAACTTTCTTCTAAAAAAAATAAAAAAATTGATTGTCCAAGAACATTTTTCAGTATAAATAAAAGTTGACCATAAAATTTCCATTAAAATAGCAATTATACGGGATCTTTAGATTTGTATTTTGTTGAAGAATTTTTTGTCGACATCCAAAAATATCAAAACACTATAACTCAAATTTTAAATCGAAACATCAATGAAATACAATGAAAATTATGAAATTCATACATTTATTGATGAAAATGACACATTTTAGAAGTTATATATGTTATGAGTATATTTTATCAAATATTTTGATAATAAAAAATGGAAACTAAGTATTAAATAATCACAAAAATTATGTTATAATGTTTATATTAAATAATTTTCGATGAAATTACTTTAACGTGTGTTTTGTGTTTAATTCAGTGTAAAATATAAAATTTCACAAATTCAACCCCATCACTGCGTTTCTCTCGTCGAGACGAGCGATTTCGATATAAATTTCATGTAATTTGGTGGAAGGATGAGAAAATTACAACGATTTGAATATTATCCGCAATTTTGACCCGATATATCCGCAATAATACCGATATTTCGCCGCAATCTCGCCGCAATATCCGCAATATTCCAAAAACGATATTTGTCGCAATATTTCATTGCGAAGTTGCGGTTCTAAATCTCAATCCGCAATATCGCCGCAATTTAAAACACTGGTAAATATTTATATTTGTATATTTCCTTGGAAAATTCACCACAGACTCGGCTTACAATTTCCTACGAGATCTGGGAATAAGGAAAGTGTGGGCATACTAACTACGAAAAATGAAAGTTCTGCCAAAAATTACTCTCTTCCTACGGTTAGCTTACTTAAGAAAATTAAATACCGCAGAAAATCTACATAAACAATCGACACCACATGATCCCATATGCACCCTATGTAAACAAGACCAACAGTGCCAGATCTTGATAGAATTTCTTGAAGGGGCAAAATGAAAGACCGGTTGTGAAATTACACTGCACGATTTTTTTGGAGGGGGCAAACAGTACATTTTTACACTGTTATACTGATAAAATACAATGAATAACTAGATATATACATTGTTCGACGAAAATCTTAGAGGGGAAGACCGTCCTGCTGGCCCCTACTAAGATTTGTTCCTGAAGACTAGGAGAGTGTTTACCATACCTTGATAGATTGTCGGTACACCAAAAGGATTTGGAACAACATAATGAATAATACTCCTAACCGAACTTTAATAATACAAAAGGAAACAATAAGTGAAATATGGATGGCAACGAGAGAACAACTAAGCAAAGAAGATAAAATGTACCGGATGCGATATGGGCGGGACGGGAATACTGTGAGAAACATGGAAAGAAAGGAACGCTAGGATCTTCACTGGAAAAGAGCTACATCATGACATGAGAACGACCCGAGCCCTTTAGATGATCATGGTGTGAACACAAGCCACGCAAAAAACACAGAACGAGAACACACACTCGACATTGGATCAAGAAGGATTCAGATGAGTGCGGATGATTCATGGGTGCCCGTGATGTTACATACCCTCCCTCTGTATTTTATTTTCCCTCTGTAAATATTCTTTTGTTTTGTTATAGACCGGCCATAAGGAAGTTAGGGGTGTCAATGGCGTGAATATTGTCCAAACCGATCCGAACCGTATCCGAAGAAATATTCAGATTCGAAAAAAATATCTGGATCCGAGTGGATCCGGATATATGGATATGGTTACTAATTTTGGGATCCGTAACCGAATTCAATATTCGGTTTCGGTGTCGGGACCGGATCCGGGTATTTTTAGGATCCATAGACTCGGAACCGGATTTGAGTATCCGGATCCAGATCCGGATTCGTATATTATAAATATTTTTTATGTATTTTATTTGATATTAGTTGAAAAATCATATATAAATTAATGATTTGAGAGTGATTTAAAATCACAGTCGTAAAAACACGTCTATAAGCTCCTGACTCGAAAAGATATGTCATCATAATTATATATATTGTTCATGTCTCTAATTATATATATTTATAGTTTAAAAATAACATATGTCATCATAATATAATATTCGTTTTAGTATCCGAAAAAAACAGTATCCGTATTCGTATCCGACAATATCCAAACCGTATTCGTATTTGGATAATTCCGTATTCGAATCCGTATATGGATCTGGTATGGCAACTGTCCGAATCGGATCCAACCAATGACACCCCTATAAGCTCCTGACTCGAAAAGAAAACAGAGCTTGCAGTAAATTCTCATTTTTATGGACCTAATCATGGGCCCAATTGGTATTTGTTTATGTTATGGGCCTTATAAATCCATTGAGATTGAATACGATTTTTTTTATTATTATTATATTGAACAAATATTTGTTATTTTGATGTTTCATATCTTATTGCCTTATAAATTCTCCTGACTATTTTTGTCATTCAGAAATATTGTTGATTTTTTTTTTGAAAATATGTATGATATTTTCAAATTTTGTGAGAATATTATTTGCAGCTAACAAAATGGGATATGTTTTCATTTATATTGTACAAATCTAAAAATATTGAAAAGTTAACAATTCAAAACATAATTAGTTGCGAATCTAAATGATTTAGTGACCGAATAACATGATGAAGAATTGACCCATAATTTGAATCCGCCCAATTTTCATTTTTTTTTCCAATGTATCATATACATATTATAGTGCATATTTATTTGTATTTCATATTTATATATATATGATGGGTTGTGCCTTAATTTTTTATTGAAAAATTAAAAAATGGTACACGTGTCAGTGCAGGGTGTAAGTCATTAAACTTTAGGGCCCGTTCGGCAACCATGGAATAGAGTGGAATAGAGGATTAAATGGGTTAATCCACTCTATTCCTGCCGAACAAGGATGGAATATCTTGGAATAAAATGAGGGTTTAGTCGGTTTAGTCTATTCCATATAAAACATGGAATAGATCTATTCCACTCAATAGCTATTTATTTTGGACCAATTGACCCTTGTTATTATTGTTATTATTGTTGTTATTATTATTATTATTATTATTATTATTATTATTATTATTATTATTATTATTATCATCATCATTAATGTGTTGTTGTTATTATTATTCATTATTATAATTATTATTAATGTCATTATTATTAATATAATAATAATAATAATAATAATTATTATTATTAATATAATAATAATTATTATTTTATTACTATTATTATTATAATAATTAATATAATAATAATAATAATAATAATAATAAATGTTATTAATTGTATTATTATTATTATTATTATTATTATTATTAATGTTATTACTATTATTATAGTTAATATAATAATAATAATTATTATATTATTATTATCATTGTTAATTGATTGATTTTATTTTATTTAGAGAAAAATTAAGTTATATGATAAATGGCATTTTGGTCATTACTACATTCATTTTTTTTAATCCTACATTTTTATTCCATTAGTTTTGACGAACAATGTTGTAATAATAATAATAAAATAATTAGGCTCAACCTAGTCTATTCTTGTTTGGTGGACTAAAAATAATGTTTTGTGGTGTTCTAGAAAGAAAATAAATATCATTGACATTTTGAAAGGCTTCTTTCAACAATGCAATTTGTATTTGACAATTTTTGCACGAATTTTTTGAAAGTAGGTTGTTTTTTTTAGTTGACATTTTAAGATTAAGATCACCTAATAAAAAACATGCATTGAAAATTTCATGAATTTGTAGTGGTTCAACCTCAAAAACATTGACTATTTTAAATGCAGTAAGCCACCAATAACAAGTCTGTATATATATTTAGAAAAATATAGCATAGTATTAGGTAACACTTTATTAAATTTTGTAATTTTTCAAAATCTTATTAAAATATTGATTTAAGGAAATGATATTCCCGAAAAAAGACAAAAATGGTCATTGACTCGTTCATCATAATCAATTAAACAAAAGCCAAGAATTTGAATGACACGAAGGGTTTGAAAATGACAATTCTAATTTTAATAGCATTCGAACTAAATTATTTCAAAGTAGACTCTGGATACTTTTAAATATAATAATTAAATCATAATCGATCTTATTTTATATTTTACAATCTAACATTAGCTATTACATAATAATACACGTACACAATAATAACTTAATTATACTGAATTTTATTTAGATTTAATTATTTGTGAAACAAAGAAATACATTTTGAATTTTGAGTTTATTTTGTACAGGTGTTATTTATTTTTTTTGGAAAAGAAAAAGTATTCAAAAATCAGCTTTTTCTGTTGACAAATCAAAGGGTTGACTAATCATCATGAACAACCCCTGAATTTGCTCTCAATTCTCCATGGCCGGAATTTGCACTGCCGTGACGGAAGAAGCTCTTCCGTTTCGAGAGAGAAACTGGTCGGAGCTAAACCAAGAGTTAGTTCACCTCATCGCCAAGAAACTCCCTGATCTCCTCGATTTTGTCCGCCAAAGAAAAATAACATTGCGGATCAATATTTGCTCGTGCAATATTGGGTCATAGCTGGATCAATATGAAAAAGAAAAATTAGGCCGCTCGTTTATGGTCAATATGAAAAGAACGAACAGTAAAATCTTCAACCATACGGAGAAAACTCGAATTCTCCTATTTGATAACATTATGAATTTGGTTCATAGCTGGATCCTAGCAAACCTTTAATTTTTCTATTTAATTCATGAACTAGGCAGCTTATTAGTTGAATTTACTTCTCAAATTATGTAAGGTCGTGTAATTGTATGTTTTATCCCATTAATACAACTGAACTTAAAAAAGCATGTTTCATGCTCCTTGCTCTTTTCAATTTTTTTTGTTTTTGTTTTGATCGTGCACCATTTAGAAGGTGGTTTGTTTTTAACGTTCAGTGGTTATCCTGGGCTTCGACATAGTTGCATATATTATCTCAAGAGGTCGCATATTGGGTCTTATCTTATTAGATACAACCTTGAAAATGGGTCTGGCCAGAAATTACCGTTTCATGATAATGTGATTTCGTTTTTTGGTTTTGACCTAGGATTGCTAGTTAAAGGGTAGTAGTAACAAGTAGGTTTTGTGAAATAAGGTTTGTGCATGGATGTGGTCTGTTCTTGGTTTTGATTTGGGAATGCTGGTCATGAAATATGTTAAAAGTATAGCTTTAGTAACTACACTAGCGATACTCTCGCGCAATTGCGCGAGTTTGTTATAGTCGATTGTATTTTTTTTCTGTTTTTGCTTCTTATTTTTTTGTGTAGATGTGTTGTTATTATATTTTCGTATATGTCCTGCGAAATCTCAAAATTGAAATAATTTGAAAAAAAAATGACGACGTCGCGGGCACAGAGCATTCCACGCGACATATCTTATTTTCATACATTCCTTGCGAAATCTCAAATTTGCAAAAATGTAAAAAAATAAAATAAACAATAATAAAGGCGATGTGACGGACACACGACATGCCACTTGAAAGCTCCTCAACAACCCCCCTGAAATTTCAAAATTGAACACTTTGAATTTTTTTTTTTTTTAAATGCCACGTGGCGGGCAAGGGACATGCCACGTGCACCCCGCGAAATCTAAAAAAGTTAAAAAAAAAAGAATGGCACGTGGAGGGCACAGGACACGCCATGTGGCAGCTCCTTAACAGCCTTCTGATATTAGAAGTAAGGTATAATGACGACAATTTATTTTTTTTATTGAATTTTGGAGATTGAAATATTATAGTGGTGAATTGTTTTATGTCAGGGCTTTTTACCAAGTGGAATTAGTAGAGTGGAATTGGATTCTAAGGCGGAGGAGTAAATTTTTTTGGAATTAGTAATTTTACAGTACGTTTGGATGTCCAAATTATAAGATCCTGAAAAATATAATTTATTTTTTGGTTGTTTGTAAAACTTTGAAATTTTGTTATTAGAAATGTAAAAAATATATTTCATTAAAATTGACAAAGAATAATAATATTAGTTTGATAAAAAATATATTATAATTAAAATAATTATTTTAATATAATTACTATAATATTAGCAATTAAATAATAATACAAATATAAAAATATTTAATGTACTTTTATATTATTATAATTTTATCTTTTATCTACTAATATATATTATAATTCAAATAATTATTTATAATTTTAATATAATTATTATAATTTTAGCAATTAAATAATTATAATATAAAAAATATGAAATGCACTTTTATATTATTGTAATATTATATTTTATCTATTAATATATATTATAATTAAAATAATTATTTTAATATTTTAATACAATTACTCTAAAATTAGCAATTAAATAATAATATAAAAATATTTAATGTACTTATATATCATTATAATATTATATTATATTTTATTTATTTGTCTATATTATAATTTATACAATTATTTTATTATTTTAATATAATTACTATAATATTAGCAATTAAACAATAATAATATTAAAATATTAAATGTACTTTTATATTATTATAATTAAAATAATTATTTTATCCATACAATAATATAATATAACATTAATTATATTGATTAATAATTATAATAACACAATGATATTAATTATATTGATTTTAATAATTATATAAAGATGCTCAACTTTGACACTTCAATTTTTTTTGGAATTACAATTTACAACAAAAATAGAAAAATGAGATGCTTCACCATCTAATTCACTTCCTACTTCCATATGACAAACAAAGAATTTGAATTATAGGAATCTTAAGATTGAATTCCATCTCTAATTCCATGCATCCAAACACCCCCTAATTTACCCACCCCTTATTTTGCACCTATTTTTGAGGCTCCTCATGAAGCCACATCATCACGATTATTCATGATTATTGACCATTATATTTTGTGATGTGGATTCATCTTATACACTTTTCAGTGATGTGTTTTGATCTCAACTGTTAATTTTTTGTAGATTTTTTGAAGATCATATTTTGTGTAGTCATTTATGTGTCATTATTTTACATCATGCATTTTGAATCAAGAAAAAAATATTAGTACTATTGACGTGTTACTACATATGTCGTATAATTCATTACTTTTATATTTGATATTGTATGAAATATTGTGAGCAAGGATATAATATTTATTGTTATGTTTATTCTTAAAATTGTAATATATCTCATATATCACTATATAATGACACTAATATAAGTGTTATTATTTGATTAGAAAATGAGATTTTGTGTTATCATAATGTAAAATAGTCGTAAAATATATGAATAATCATAGATAAATGAGTCTGAATAATATTATTTTGAAATGATATTATCAATGTTATCATACAAATGTGTATTTTGTATTACAATGAAAAACATAAATAAAATTTTCGCCGCATAGCGCGAGTATTTTCCTAGTTTTGGTATTAGTTTATAGCGAGTATTTTCCTAGTTTAGCTATTAGTTTATAATGTAGTTCTAAGATTTTCAGGTTATAATTGTTTAGTACTATATGGTTTTACGGTTTATTTGATATTATTGTTATTATTCAGAATAAAGTTTATTCATGAAAGAATGATCATAATAAAAATAAATATGTTAAGAAAAAAAAAATGTTAAAGATTGCATTACCAGAAACATTATGATATACATTTTATATCGTGGGCCCTTCATGTACGCCATTATAAGAAAGGCCGTTTGACATGGTGTTTGTCTTTATGGCTTTTAAATTGAAAATGAGGGGCCCAAAAATTAGTGGGGAGTGATGTTAGTGAAAGAAAATTTAAAGATTGTTAGATTAGATCGGCTAAATACTCAATAATAAAAATTTGCATCTCATATCACTCAGTATTTAATTGTTATAAAATGTTTAATTGGTGGGATATAATATCTACACTGTACAAGTCAACAAATATTGACAAAAACCCCTCTACAAAATTGCGCCATTTCGAGGGACTATTCTACAAAAAAACGCACTAAAGTCACAACAAAAATGAAAAAAAAAATTCCTATAATCTACAAGAAGTTGAAAAAATGCGGAGTAACATTAAGATCTGTATCCACATTATCACTCATCTCACAGTCCGAGTGCGAAGTAACATTAAGATCGATATTACATATCGATTTTGGAGTACCGCGCAATTGGTTTTCTAGAGGTGCGGCAGATACATGTGAAGTTTGAATCGTCGAATTATCTAGAGGTGGATGGCTGTGCTTCTTTTTGTACTTGATGACTAGCATCGACGGGTCGTCCGATGCTTTCATTACGTTTTTCTTTGCCAAACATTGTTTTATCGTCTCGCACCTGTAATAACTCCTGAAACAATTAAATTTTGTACTATTTAGAATTTACTCATTTGATTATTTACTTCTATGATTTTGTCAAAGGGTTTCGATATATCGAATTAAATAATTACCGTGGGTACATGGATCCTTTAATTGTTTTCTGGCCGCACTTCCACCATCTGTAACCATCTGGCGGCATCTCCGACTGTCCCGATTTAAAAACCGGAACACGGATCGTGTCCAGTTTGTCCGTTTTACCTTCGGGCACGTCCACCATTCTGCATTTAAAATAGATTTAATTTTTCTTGTTAATACGAGGTAATAATATTTAAATTTTATTTGTTTCGAACA
The DNA here is from genome assembly GCA_946800325.1 of Luzula sylvatica. Classification (NCBI taxonomy): domain Eukaryota; kingdom Viridiplantae; phylum Streptophyta; class Magnoliopsida; order Poales; family Juncaceae; genus Luzula; species Luzula sylvatica. Next base: position 15,788,796 of record OX326961.1, on the reverse strand, counting down.
GAAGAAAAGAGAGAAAGATTTTGGGTACCTTCTTTTTCGACCCGACGTGCTAGCATGATTCGCACCATCTACGTTTCTATCATTCATCGCGTCTCTATAAGCAGAGGATTCTCGTTGCAGACTGTTTCAATGAAATCACAAATATTTTAATTCTCTGAATTTGATATCTCTATCCCACTAATTTCAAAAATTATCATCAATTACCTTGTATTGGTTTCTTGAAATGAGATCATTTGTATTTTTCCTTCTTCTGTAGTGGTTGTAGTTGTAGCCCAAGTCATCAATGGATTTTGTAACAAGGTCCCGCCTCTCTTGCCATTGTAGACCGTTCCCTCTTCTGCTCCGGGCATGGCCGTCGTGGTTGACGGTTTCGAAAAAGCAGAAAAACCACCTCTTCTTCCACTATAAACCGTTTCCTCTTGAATTCCGCTTGTTTCGGTACTCATACACATACTCGGTTGTCTGAAGTTTCCACCTCTCTTGCCATTATGAATAGATCCTTCTTCAATTGTACTCATACCGGCTAGCGAAGTCGAGGCTACCGCGTTATGAAAACTCGTGGTGGTCGATCTATTGTTATAAACACTACCTTCTCCGGTTACCACCGATCGATAAATTTGACTTTCAGACGAAGCCAACTTCATCTTCTTGGAAGGCATATCAGAGGAATCCATACATAATGGATATGAAGAATTCTCTTGTGATGGAATTGGATCATGGCGAAAACGAGCCCGGTTTGTTGGTTTGCCCGTATTTTGATCAGTCTTTGACGGATCAAAATCCATGAATTGAATTTGATTGAAGAAAATATACAATCAAGGTATTTTTGCTGATTTGGGTGTGTTGAAGATGAAGAGGAGAGGACTTGGAAGAAGAAGAGGAATTTGTGTGAATGAAGAATTATCAAGAAGACTTCAAAGGGAAGATAGGTATAAAGCTCTTAATGTCAACATTGACTTTATAAAATAAAAGGAACTAAATTAACATGCTATTTCTTTCATGATCAAACTAAATTTTACTACTTTCTACCAAAGCAAATTTATTTTATTTTCTTTTCAGTATTTTTTATAATTTGGAAATAATTTAAGTTGTGATTTTAAGAAATAGATAACATTTTAGTGAAACAATAAGATTTTGCCACTTCATATTATTGGTGGAAAGTAGTAGACTTCAGGGTGTAGAAAAGGAACCAAGCATACAGCTGTTGAAAGGGTTGTTCATGATGATTAGTCAACCCTTTGATTTGTCAAAAGAAAAAGCTGACTTTTGAATGCTTTTTCTTTTTTCTAAAAATAAACAAACAAAGAATAAATAACACCTGTACATGATAAACTCAAAATTCAAAATTTATTTCTTTGTTTCACTATAATTGAATGTAAATAAAATTTAGTATAATTAAGTTAAATAATTAAATGTAATGCTAGATTGTAAAATATAAAATAAAATTGATTATGATTTAATTATTATATTTAAAAGTATCCAAAGTCTACTTTGAAACAATTTAGTTTGAATGCTAATAAAACTAGACTCGTCATTTTCAAACCCTTCGTGTCATTCAAATTTTTGGCTTTTGTTTAATTGATTATGATGAATGACTATCTTTGCCTTTTATTTAATTGATTATGGTTCATGACCATTTTTGTCTTTTATCAGCCATATTATTTCCTTAAATTAATCTTTTATTAAGATTTTGAAAAATTAAAAAATTTAATAAAGTGTTACCTAATCCTATGCTATATTTTTCTAAATATATGTACAGATTTGTTATTGGTGGCCTACTGCATTTAAAATAGTCAATGTTTTTGAGGTTGAACCACTACAAATTCATGAAGTTTCCGATGCATGTTTTTTATTAGGTAATTTTATAAATGGTCAACTAAAGAAAACAATAAAGATTTCAAATTCATTGCGCAAAAATTGTCAACTACAAATTGCATTGTTGAAAGAAGCCTTTCAAAATGTCAATGATATTTATTTTCTTTCTAGAACACCGCAAAATATTATTTTGGGGAATTTTTCAAAAACCTCCTAACTTTTCTTCAAATCCCTGTCTTTTTAGAAAACCCCCATTTATTTTAGATTCCCTCAAAAATCTCATATATTTTTTGTTTCTTCCAAAAACCCACTAACATTTTTAGATTTCCTTAAAAATTCCCTACCTTTTTGTTATGTTTTTTAAAAAGGACCACTATACCCCCATAATTTTATTTATAAATCTCTAAATTTAATAAATAATAAATATATATTAAACTATTATAAAAAAATAAAAAAATGTTAAAAATAAATAATAAATAATACATAATATAAAAATATTATAATAAATAATACATAGATATTAAAAATTATAATAAATAATATATTGTTATTAAAATATGATTTTCAACAATTATTAATATTTTAATATCTATGTATCATTTATTATAATATTTTAATATACATGTATCATTTATTATAATATTATAATATCTATGTATTATTTATAATAATATTTTAATATCGATATATTATTTATTATAATATTTTCATATCTATGTATTATTTATTTTTTGTATTTTAATATCTATTTATTATTTATTAAATTAAAATATTTATAAAATAAATTATGAGAAGGCGTATAATGGTCATCATCAAAATCATAACAAAAAAATAGGGGTTTTTTTAGGAAATCTAAAAATGTTAGGGGATTTTTGATGGAAGCAAAAAATATAGAGAGTTTTTGAGAGAATTTAAAAATATAGAGAGTTTTTTCATAATTATCAGAAAAATTAGGAGGTTTTGAAGAATTCCCCTATAATTTTTAGTCCCCCAAACAAGAATATACCAGGTTGAGCCAAATTTGTGTTCAATCTCAATGGATTTCAAAGCCCATAATATAAACAAGTACCAATTTGGCCCATGGTTAGGTCCCATAAAAATGAGAATTCACTGCTCCCCTGACGATGAGGCACTCTAAAACATGTCACCCCCGGAGTCATTGTACAGTGCGTCATTGTCAGAGCCAATCCACCAAGAGAGTGTACGAACAATGAGGCATTGAGGTATACAAATGATCGGGCGGATCTAAGATTGTACAGTGCGTCATTGCCGTATCTAGGATTCCGAGCCAAGAGGGAGCGTAAAGAGGTTAAGAAGAATAAGGTTTTCGAATAATACAATCCCAGAAGAAAAAAAATTGGACAAAATATTTGTAGGGAATTATTCCGTCCCCGGGCCCGCGCAGCGGATATGAAGGCCCGGTCCGGTTACCAAAATTCCGAGATCACGTTTCGATATCGAGGATACGATGCAAAGTAGGATAGACGATTACCTGCGTGAAATTTATCACGCACGACGGGTTGATCGCTCAAATCCTTCTCTTCTTTGGTGTCACGTTGGTGACTAGCCCGTGCGTCCCATACCACACGTCTCCAACCGTTTTGACACGTCTCCGGTTGTCTTCGTGCGTCCCATGTCCACACGCTTCCACAGTCTTTCACTACTTTACTTCTCCGGTTTGATCACAAACGAAAAGCCACAAATGTCGCTCCTCTATCCGTATCCACCGTGAGTAGTAGCATCTCGGTCGCGGATGCACCTGCCTAGACGATGCACCGGCGAAGTTGCATGATTGCTTTCGATTCTCTAGATGGAGAAAACTCTTTTCTCCTCTTTTCTCTTTCTCTCTTTCTCTTCGCAATATTTCAACACCTTGATAAGAGTCTCTCTAATTTCTGGACTGAATTGAATAATCTGATTCTGAATTGTCTAACTAGAGAGAGAGAGAAAAACATCTTATTTATACAGTATAGGATAATGATGGGCCAAAAGGTATGTATATCTACTATACACCTTTTCAAACAGAAACTGCATACACCCTTTCAGTATTCTGTTGAAACGAAATTGTTAAATCGTTCCAACCGACTTTAAACCTTCACGAAAGTTGTAGATAATCTTATTATATTTCCAACCCAATTTGGTCCAGCCCAATTGGAGTTCGGATGCGAAAGTTATGATGGTTTTACTAACTATATGTCAAACTGTCGCATCCTTTCGGTATTTCATTAAAACTACACTGATACTTCGCTCAAATGAAATATATTTCTTTATGAAAGTTCTAGATAATCTCATTATCTATCTAGCCCAATTTGAACCATTCAAATTGGAGTCGTTATCTGAAAGTTATTGCAGTTTTACTAAAACTGTTTCTTATGTCCACGAACGCGTACGTTCGTTTGTCTTTCTACGTACCATTTTAGCGTTGATCCAAAACTGTATTTCCTTCAATATTAGTATATAGTATTTTCAAAATTATAGATTTTAAATAAAAATAATAAATATTAAAATGTTTATTTGTGTTATTTTGCATTGTTTTACTTACATAACTTTTTTTTTTCAAAAATTATAGTTAGAGAAAAGATTATGTCGGAATCATATTTATATGGAACTCAAAAATTAAAATGAATTGTGAATGATTAGCATAAGATACATAATATATAACTAAAAATCGTCATTTTTTCGAGAAAAAAATACGAAGAGACTAATTTAATACGATCTATTATAACACCAGAATTCATTGAATTATAAGATAATCAAGATAATAGTTGTGTTTTACTTAATTTTTTTTTATTTTTTATTTTTTTGTCACGATAAATATTGAATTTGATATTAATCGTCAGATTTGAATCATATGATGCGCAACAAATAAGACTATAATCACATTGCTTGGTAGAATATAACTTGCAAAATAATAACACACAAAATAATAAGTTGCAAAATAATAACTACAAAAGAATAAAAATTATAAAAATCGATATTTAAATTAATGAAGAAAATCAAACCAAATAAGTGTCTAGTGATCCAAACCAAATTAATGACGCGTCTTCTTGTAAATATCTAATGGATTCAAAATAAAAATGTAGACAAATTATGTAAACATAAAAAATGAGCAATTAAATCAAAATTATTCTACACAATATGCTCTCGCAACATGATTGCCAGCAGGATGATGAGATGTACGATGTAAATTGAATTAAGTTAAATTATTTTTATAATGTGAAATTACTCATTAAATCAGCATATGTCCAAACGGAGGACCTCCTCCGACTAAGGATATACAATAATACATCAGAAGTATTAATATGAAATTGCATTAAATCACTAATTTATTTTAGAAAATGATTATATATTTAATATTCTCTTAACCTATTTATGTATTGGACAATACATTATAAGTACATCAAATGTCAAATTATATTAAATGATAAATCATAATACATAGTAAATCGTATTAAATATATAGAGATTTGTAATTAATAGATAATCTAATCCTATACTAATCCAATTATATAAATTAGTAGATGATCGAATCCTGTACTAATCCAATTATATTAATTAGTAGATAATATCCAATTATATTAATCAGTACATAATCGAATCCTATACTATACTTTTTAAATATATACAGATTTGTTACGGTTGCCTAATGCATTTTAAATAGTCAATGTGTCTTGAGTTTTAACCACTACAAATTCATGAAATTTTGAATGCATTTTTTAATCGGGTGATTTTAGAAAGTCAACTAAAGAAAAACAACCAAACTTACAAAATTATTCTGAAAAATTTGTCTACTACAAATTGCATTGTTGAAGCCTTTCAAAATATCAAATGATATTTCATTTTGTTTCTAGAACTCCACAAAATACATTTTCAGTCCACTTTGTGGTTAATCTCTGTGCATTATTAAGGCCCAAAATATAAACAAGTTTTAAACAAGCTTAATTAGGCCCATGAATAGGTCCATAAATATGATAATTTATTGTAATTTTATTTCAACTAGATCCTAGGTTTTGAGTGATTTTCGTCATGTTTTGTTGTTCCATGTGTGGTACATAAGTGCGGAAAGTCCCGACAAAATGCATATTAGATATACAAGTATTAAGTTATAATTCAAGCGAGAGTCTGAGATGATATGTATTAAGACAGGGACTATATATATGATAAGTTATAATATATGATATAATGAAAATGCCGATACTTTCGTTCGGGAACAAAAGCTTCCGTTACGGAACGAAAAGTGTGACTTTAGTCAAAAGTTGAATGTGTACAATCTAATTATCCACATATATATATACAAGTACATTTATGTGATTTTTTCCTTCCTAGCAAACATTTTAAGTAATTATTCTGGTTAATCCAAGAGTTGCGAAGGAGACTTTGGAGAAGTGTCTTGAGGAGATTGAGAGGGAAAGTAGAGATGACGCAAAAATATTCAACGGTTGAACTAGAACAACTGTTGGCTGTCTGAGAAAACGAATTCACGATGAATTACGAGTAAAAGTCTTCGAGTAAGGAACAACTGGTTAATTCTCATAGTTTCCTTATATTTTAGTAAATAAAATAAAATTTTTGTTTGTACGGATTCAAACTCATGGCCCCTCATTAAGTAGATAATTGTTCTACCAATTAATCAAAAGATTTTTTTTATGATATGTAGTAATTTATTATAATTTTACTTATTTTTAAGATCATTCGGTTTGTGAATTTTAGATCATTCTGGTCGTGAGTTTCGGGTCATTCGCCTCGTGAGTTTTGGATCAATCTGGCCATGAGTTTCGACCTTTCGGGTTAGTTTGGGTCTCAGGTCGTTCGGATTTCGGGTTCGGGTCATTCGATTTCGGTACCATTTTGGATTTGAGTCGTTTACTTTTCAATATTGTTTGGTTCGGGTTCGGACGGATCGAGTCATTTTTTCAGATCGGGTCACGTTTTGCCAGCTCTAGTCATCATACTCTACTCTGTTATAATTCATTATATCAAGATTTTACAATTCTACAATAGGATGATATAAAAATAAAATTCATAATTAAAATTCTACCCCCTAATCAAATTAGGAAATCTATTTAAGTTTACATCTCAGATCCTAGAAACCAAATCCACCGATCACATCTTTTTTTTTCTTTTTTCTTCTAGAAACTGCAATCCGGTATAAAACTTTAAAAAAACAGTTTACCAAATACCAACCCTAAGAATTACAATTCCCGAATTTCGACTGCAAGTTAGTAAATAATGCAACCGCCGCCATTTTCTTGCCCTAGCCGGCTTATTCATCTTCTTCTTCTTCTCGAGTATATCTCCTGCAATAAAATTTCTTCTCTCTCCATGTAAATCTCCACAAACTCCGATCTTTATTTCAAAATAAACTCAACAAGTCCCCAATGGCTTTTATCTCCAAACACTCTTCTTCTTCTTCTTCTTCTTCTGCAAGCCATACAAGTGTCGTAACAGGACTCCACCAGTTCAAAATTGTGCCATTTTCACACATCAAGCTATTCCCTCGTGACCAACATGTATCTTCCACGACATTCACCTTCGATGACTGTGATTGGGTTATTCGATTTTACCCAAATGGCTTTTCTCCGTATGATACCTATCCGATAGTGATCCTTGAACTACAAACAGAAGATAAGAAGATTGAGAATGTAGCAATTGAATGTTTCTTACTCGATAATACAGTAAGCCGATCGGATAAAACGAAAAGGTCAACATGCCGCACCTTTAATGGTCGCGGTAGCCGAGCAGTATTACATTATTCGCCGCCGTTTGATTTGCGGAGTTTCGTCAATGATGATTGCTTAGCAATAGAATGTACTATTAGCGTCGTAAAGCCATCTCTTATAATTCGCTCAATTGTCTTGCAACCCTCAGACTCAGACCTACCGCAACAATTTGGTTCTCTTTTGGAGAGTGAGGAAGGCAGTGATGTCGCTTTCGAAGTGAATGGAGAAACTTTCAATGCTCATAGATGCGTGCTCGTCGCAAGATCACCTGTTTTTAAAGCCGAACTTTTCGGTCATTTGAAAGAGAGGATGGGCAAAAAGATAAAGGTGAATGAGATTGAAGCACCGGTTTTCAAGGCTATGCTTCATTTCATTTATACCGATTCATTGCCTGAGTTCGAGGAAAGTTGTGAAGAAAGTTCGAATGCGATGATGCAGCATTTACTAGTAGCGGCAAATCGATATGATTTGGAAAGACTGAAGATTCTTTGTGCTCAGGTGCTACATAAAAATATTAATCAGTCGAATATATTCTCGGTTTTAGTTTTGGCTGAGCAGCACAATTGCTTGCAGCTCAAAGATATATGCCTTGAATTCATCGCCGCATCTGGCAATCTTAGAGATCTAATGATGGCCGATGGATTTGAATCGTTGATTCAAATTTGTCCTTCGATTGTGAATGACCTACGCAAGAAAATAGTTAAGAAGTAGAATAGTTTATGATTACTGATTGTAAACATTAAGGCTTTAGCATTGCTTAATGTGTGTTCTTATTTGATGTAATGTATGTAATGTATGGACCCTATGAATCATCTATATTTTAAAGGGGGGATTTCTTGTTTATTCTTTCTGAAGCTTGAAACATTAGTATCAAATTTTCTGGACAATCTTCTCTATATTTTTTAGTTTCCTTAATTTTAAGAGAAACTAAATATGTAAGGAGGTTTTTGAAGGAAACTAAAAATATAGGGGTTTTCTTAAAGGATTTAAAAGATTAGGGATTTTTTAAAGAAAATAAATAATGGTTTTTTTTAATCTAAAAAATTAGATGAATTTACATAATTTTCAGAAAAATTATAGAATTTTTGAATTTTTTTTTTTGGATTTATCCAAAAGTTTTAGCTCACAATATATTTACATTTTTTACTATGATTTGAAAGAAACATTTCGATTGTGAGGCCCAAAATAGAATTTAAGTTTAAACAAGCCCAAGTTTGGATTTATGGCCTCTCATCAGAAACTCCTAACAAAATTAAATTAAATCATCTGTTATAAGGTTGAAAGTAACATTCAACCAGATTTTATTAGTTTTAGCAAAACTAGATGGCTACTCAGCCTATTCTATGTGACCTTAATGGACGTTCCAAAGGGAATTTTTTCACTTTGAAAAAGGGTAAAAAATCAATAGTTTTGTTTGGTTAGCAAAAATAAAAAATAATGTAAAAATGCTATTATAATTGCATTTTTTTTCTTTATTTATTAATGCAATTTTTCTTTATTTGTTGTTTGTCTCTTGATTCCAGGGTAAATGTTTAGTTAGGATTTTTCGGATGGGCCGAGTGGGCTATAATGGTCCGTATATTTTTTTCGTAGTTTTTATGTTTCCTTCTTAAGATATAAAAACTGAGAGATAGATAGTATAGATTGTTTTTTGTTATTGCAATATGTGATAAGAAGAATTATGTAATTATTCTTTTATATATTGTTTGGAAGAGAGGTTTGAACCCTCTCCAAATTAAGAAAAAATAAAAAAAAATTGCTAGTTATATGAAAGTATGTTTCTCTTAATAATGTTTTCGGACAATCTCCACGACATATGGATAAATAGTATGTGGAAAGATGAAAAACTCCACAATGCTAAATGGGGAACGGCGTGGCAAGCGGCGATGTGGATTATCTGGAAACTGAGCGTTATGTTAAAGATAACGACCCTTAATATTCCCGTCTCCTCCATTTGTGTCTCATCTCTTGTCTAGAGTCCCGAGCAGAATTGTTCTCTCTCCTCTCTCACAAAGTAGGAGCAATCTCTCTCTCTCTCTCTCTCTCTCTCTCTTCTCTCTCTCTTTGAGACCAAAGCAGTTCGAGGAGAAATTTTTCATTCTTCGCTCTAATCAAATGGCTCTTGAATTAATACTAAAATTTTTATGGGCCAATAAATGAGATTTTGCTTTCAAAATTTGGGCCTGAAATTTGATTATTAAATTTGATTATTGAATGAGAGAGAGCCGAGAGGCTCAAACCCAATACAATTCCTCTTGAATGAATACTACGTTTTCTCTAGGGACTGGTTTTTTCTAACAATCGGAGGTATATGCTCTTTCTATGTATTATGGATTATGTTTTACTAAAATTTCCGAGCAATTAATTACTTCCTAAAATTACTTAAATCCTGAATTTATATATTTTTTAAATGATTTAAACCCTGAATGAATTGATCTTTGGAGAATTTCTGGCAGTGACCCGGTATAGAATTTTTTTCCGAAAAATAACCTTGTTTTAAAAAATATTTCAAAATTAATCCAAAACGAATTTTAAAAGCCCAGTACCACTTAATTTTAAAAATCCGACGAACTAATTAGATGCAAATACAGTTAACTGGGGAGATTAAGCAAGACCTAACAACACCGGATTTATTCGGTCAAAAACTTTCTAAAAATGACTAATAAATTTCCCCAGATTTTACTCTCATATCTTGCATATTCTAGTTAATAACAATTAATTAATATATACTTAATATTTATTTAAATTACTAAATATGAATTAATATTAGTTAACTTTTAATTCATTATCATGCTAATTATTTGTGTTAAATAGAAGGGAAAATATACTTGGCCCCCCAAACTCAAAAAAGAGTCTCGATGAGGTGGCAAAAGTGAGTTTAGTGGATTGATTAGTTTCTCTAATTGATTCGATTAAAAATTAATTGACACGTTTAATTCACACGTAAATAATTTATAATATGTTAATATTAGTACATGTTAATTGACGTATCAATCTAATTAAACGATCAATTAAATTATTAATCGAGTGAATTATCAACACTAATCAATTCATTTAACCAACTTTTGTCACCTCATCAAGGTTTTTTTTTTTTTGAGTTTGGAGAGCTGAATATATAATCCCTAAATAAAATATAGAAAATGTTATGGTGAAATCTCGGAGACAACCAAAATTTCTTTTTATTACCGTGACACCAAATAAATGACAATTTTAGTATGCTCCAAGATGGCACCACAACATTCTCTTGATTCTATTTAACACACTTAGCATTTTAATTAAAAAAATACATAATTAAAAATTAGTCAATATTAATTTTCATTTAGTAATTATAATAAATATTAGTTTTATATTAATTAGCTGTTAAAAATTAGTCAATATTAATTTTCATTTAGTAATTATAATAAATATTAGTTTTATATTAATTAGCTGTTAAAAATTAGTCAACATTCTCTTGATTCTATTTAACATTCTTTTGCAAGTTGCAACCAGCTTCTTATTGGAGGCTCAGGTTCCATGTGTTTTAAATTTAAGGGGAGGAAATATCAAATGTAGAAAATAGTAAACATCTCATGAGAGAGAAGGAGATTCAGTGATGAAACGGCGACGACGACGCCTCTGCTAGCGTCGGATTCGTTTGTTGTTGATCTCCGCCGCTCGGCTTCTAACAGCACTTCCCAAGTCGCCATCGTCGGCTCTGAGGTTTCCCCAATTGAAAGCCTTGATTACGAGTAATTATCTATTCAACACTGTAATTTCGACTTAGAAAACATTCATTGTTCGATTACACTACTTTTGTTGGTTTTAACACTAAATTTCAAGCTGCCACAGTTGGTTTTGAGGTTTACTTCATTGATCACGAGTTAGTGATTAATTCTCACCCAATCTAAACTCTTAATTACCTGTATAGTTTCTATTATAGTGGATTTCATCAATTTATTTCCGAAATTAGCAAAATCTACCTTTTTTCTCGTTATTTCCTTAAATCGGAAACAATTTAGTTGTCAACTGAGTCTTTCAGTCAATCTCACCATTCACCGAATGCCAAACCTGATTCACAAACTTTGTCTTATCCAATTCAATGACCCTGCTTAATTTTCTATTTTGAAATTATTTTCCTTACAGATTGGTTGAGAACGAGTTGTTCAAGCAGGACTGGAGATCTAAAGAGCGGGGCCAAATTCTCCAGTACATCATTCTGAAATGGAGTCTCTGTTTTCTTGTTGGCTTACTGGTAGGTGGGATCGGCTTCTTCACCAATCTTGATGTACAAAATCTCGCTGGCGTTAAATTTGTCGCCACCTCCAGCATGATGCTCGCTCAAAAGTAATAACAAAAGGATAATTTCATGTATGAAAAAATATCACATATACCCCTACAAAAGTGGAATATCATGGAATATTCATGATTTTTTTAATTTTGGTGGGATATATTTGGTGATATTGCCAGATTTTCTATTATCAGACCTGAAATTTCTTTTCAAACCCTAAAGTTATTTGTAATAATGGTAGATATGGAGGGGCATTTGGGGTATTTGCCGCATCGAATTTTGTGATGACAACGTTCGCTGCATCGATAACCGTGTTTTTCGCGCCAGAAGCTGCAGGGTCTGGCATACGATTGGTGAAGGCATATTTAAACGGAGTCGATGCTCCTAGTTTTTTTTCATTTAGGACCCTGCTGGTCACGGTCAGATTTTGTGTTATTATTTTATACTCGTTTATGCAGGAAAGATATTTTAGTGTTGAATATATGGAATTCAATTAGGATAGCTATTAGCAAAAAAACTTACTTAAACAAAACTAAAACTTATTTTTTTGCAGTGAAAAATCGAAAAGGCACTAAAACTTATTTTTGGCAGCGAAAAACAGAAAATGGCACTAAAACTTGTCTTTGGCAGCGAAAGATGGGAAATGGCAAAAAAACTTATTTTTGGCAACAACAACAGAAAAAGGCAGGAAAACTTATTTTTGGCAGCGAAAAGACAAAATGGCACTCAAGCATTTCTTTGGCAACGAAAAAATTATAAGTCACTAGAACTTATTATTTGCAGCGAAAAATGGAAAAGAGCACGTAAGCTTATTTTTGGCAGCGAAAAAAGAAAATAGTCACCGAAACTTATTTTTCGCAGCTAAAAATTGAAAACGGCAAGAAAACTTATTTTTGGCGGCCTAATAGAGAAACGAGCATTTAAGCTTCAGTTTTGGCAGCTAAAAACAAATCGGCACTAAACATTTTTATCGAAAAACAGAAAACCGCACTAAAATTTATCTTTCGCAGCGAAAGACGGACAAAGGCACTAAATCTTATTATTGGCAGCGAAAAAATTAAAAGGCAGCCTCTATGGCAGCCTAATTCTACACGGCACCAAAGCGTCTCTATGGCAGCCAAAAAATTAAAAGGCACTAAAACTTATTATTGGCAGCGAAAAAATAAACGGCACTAAATCTTATTATTGGCAGCGAAGAATCCAAAAAATCACAACTTATTTTTGGCAGCTTATAGGAATTATTGGCGGCGAAAAAGAAAAGGCACCATAACTTCACTTTTGGCAGCTAAAAATAGATGGCTCTATTACTTATTTTTGGCAGCGAAAAAAGGAAAAGTTCCTAAAACTTATTTGTGGTAGCGAAAAACATAAAAGGCGCTAAAAGATTTTTTGGCCGCGAAAAAGCTAAAGGCACTAAAACTCATCTTTGGCAGCAATGATGGGAAGCACTAAAACTTATGATTGGCAGCTAAAAATAAAAAATGGTTCGAAAACTCATCATTAGCAGGGAAAGGCAAATGGGCACTAATAAATCTCGTTTGCAGCGAAATTCCAAACGGCACTAATAAATCTCGTTTGCAGCGAAATTCTAAACGGCACTAAAGCATTTCTATTGCAGCCAAAAAATTAAAAGGCACTAAAACATATTATTTGCAGCTAAAAAACGAAAAAGTTACTAAAACTTTTTTTTGGCAGCGAAAAAAATAAAACGGCAATAAAAGATTTTTTGGCAGCGAAAAACCAAAATAACTCTAAAACTCATCTTTGGCAGCTAAAAACAAAAAAGGCACGAAAACTTATTTTTGCCAGCCAAAAAATTAAAATTCACTAGAACTTATTTTTGGGCAGCAAAAAACATAAAAATGCACGAAAACTTATTATTTGCAGCGATAAAAGGAAAAAGTTACTAAAACTTATTATTGGCAGCGAAAAAAAGAAAATGGCACGAAAACTTATCTTTGGCAACGAAAGACAGAAAACGGCACGACAACTTATTTTTGGCTGCTAAAAAGACAAAAGGCACTAAAACTTTTTTTGGCAGCGAAAAAGAAAAAGGGCACTAATACTTATTATTGACAGCGAAACTGAGAAAATGGCACGAAAACATCACTTTTGGCAGCGACAAAATAAATGGCAGTAGGACTTATTAGTGGCAGCGAAAACGAAAAAGGCACCATAACTTTACTTTTGGCGACGAAAAATAGAAAGTCTCTAAAACTTATTTTTTGGCAGCCAAAAACAAAAAGAGGCACTAAAAACATTGTTTGGCAGCGAAAGAAGGACAACGGCACTAAGCAGTTTTGGCAGCGAAAAAAAGAAAGGCACCAATACCTCACTTTTGGCAGCGAAAATAGAAAAGGTCACTAAAACGTATTTTTGGCAGCCAAAAAGAGAAAGCGGCACTAAAAACACTTTACAGCGATATAATAAAATGGCAATAAAAGTATTTTTTTGGTAGCGAAAAAGAAAGAAGGCACTAAAACTTCACTTTTGGCAGCCAAAAATAGAAAAGGCACTAAAACTTCATTTCCTTCAGCAAAAAAGAGAAAATGGCACAAATCTCATTTTTTGGCAGCAAAAAGGGAAAGCGGTACTAAAACTTTTATGGCAGCAAATTCTAACTTTTTTTGGCAGCGAATTCCCAGCAATAATTTCTTCTTTGCCGCTATTTGAAGTTACTTCCATGGTGCAACCAGAGTGAGTGTGTTTAACTAAAAAATAATTTGATGATATTATCATATTTCGTGAAAGTATTATCCCCATTTAGAAAGGGGTATGCCATGTGATATTTGAGGTTTTGAGGTTTTCTATGAATGTTTTTGTAATTATATTTAAAATACTGAATTATGATTATAACTAAAATATAGTAACTTTATTCTAGTATAATAATCACATGTTTAACTTTATAAGGATAATTAAAAATTTCGATTTTAATGTATGTTCTTTGCATATGAAGCCAAAATAATATAGTATATTTGATCGTATTAATTATTTAAATCATCTTCAAAACATGTATTCAAGAAAATATAAATTCCAATGTTCTTTTATTATATTTTTTTTATAAGTGAGTGTACATTGGTAATCCTCGAATGTGCGACTAATTGGGCCATGAACTGGGATTTTTGGGACATATAGAATTATTTGTGACTAGCAATGGCCCGCGCAACAATTGCGCGGGTCTTCATACATTTGTTCACATGTTTTGGTATAATTTGTTTAAATAAAATTTGCGCGGGTGCGTTTAAACATGTGTTAAACGGATGAACATGAATAAAACTATCATAAAAATAAATAAAAATAATACATTCGCAAAAATCAGCGAACTAAAAATGAAAATACTTTATGTTTAAAAAAGATTGAAAATAAAATAATAAAAATTTGCTCAAATAAATATGACTTATCATGAGTTAAATTAAATAGTATAAAAATATTAAATAAACCAAAATATTTTTTAATAATTTTGTTTAAAACATAATCAATGTGGTTTACCACCTAATCAATGTGGTTTGTCACCTCATTAATACAGCTTGTCACCTATTATGATTTATAATCTGAAATAATTTAACATTTAATGTATTTGTTATGTGTTGCCAACACATCAATATATTGAGGGGATATTATAGGAGACAAGTACAATTTTTCTAATAATAATAATATTTTTGTTAATCCGGTGAGGGTTTTTTGGGGGTGAAATGAAAGACATGTTCTGAAATGATACTGAATAATATATTTTGGGATGTAAACAATAAATTTATACTCTTATATTATTAAAATATACTGAATCACTAAGCATTGACATGTTTGATTTGAGGGATTTTGGTGGAGATGTATTTCAAAATGATAAGCTCATAATTCTTTGTTTGATTTCATGTTGTATTGTATTTTGAATCCCTTATCCGTGTATTTTGTCATCCACCTAAAATTTTGGCATTTCATTCCTTGTATTTTCTTATTCATGTAATCTAATATTATATAATTATATAATATAATATAATTGCCATATCATACAAAATATATTCTTATATAATCCAATACAATATAATATAATATAATACAATAAAATAAAATAAAAATGTAATGTAATAAAATATCATATAAAACAATATAAAATAAAATAAAATAATATAAAACAATATAAAACAATTTAATAGAATATAAAACAATATAATGGAATATAATATGACACAAACAATATAATATAATATAAAACAATATAATTGATATAATATAATACAAAACAATATAATATAATATAATACAAAACAATGTAATCTAATATAAAACAATATAAGTAATATAATATATTCTAAAACAATATAATATAATATAATCTAAACAATACAATATAATATAATATAATATAAACAATACAAAATAATATAATATAATATAATACAAAACAATATAATATAATATAAAACAATATAATATAAAACAGTATAATATAATATAATATAATACAATACAATACAATATAATATAATATAAAACAAAATTAAAACAATCTAAAACAATCTAATCTAATATAAAATAATATAATATAATACAAAACAATATAATATAATATAAAACAATATAATTAATATAATTTAATCTAATATAAAATAATATAATATAAAACAATAAAATATAATAAATATAAAATTATAAAGAATATAATATAATATAATACATGACAATATAATATAATGTAAAACAATATAATTAATGTAATATAATATAATATAAAACAGTATAGTTAATGTAATATAATGTAATATAATATAACACAATATAATATAATATAATATAAAATAATATAATATAATATAATGTAATATAATACAAAACAATAAAATATAATATAAAATAGTATAATTAATATTATATTATATAATATAAAATTATATAATATAATATAAATAATATAATGTAATACGAAGCAATATAATATAATATAATATTGAAATCATGGATTTAGTACAAAGAATCAAACAACCAATTTTTTTTTTTTTTTGAAAACTAAAGAGGCGAAGCCTCTTTTAATATATTAAAGCATAGTTTAATACATTGGAGTGCGATTTTACATGATTAATGTAAAAAAATAATTTCAAAAGAAAGATACAAACCGAAAGACGATGCTTTCGGCCATCCTTAGACGATCGAATCGTCTCCATAATCGACCTCGTCGGAGCTGTCACCCTCTTCCTTGTCGCGGCACCGTCGCCCTCGCTGTGGCAACCCTCGCTGTCGCTGTCGCAGCCCTCACCGTTGCTGTCGGATCTCGCCCTCGGATCTCCGCCCGTCACTCTCGCTGTCGCTGTAAGATCTCCGCCCGTCGCTGTCGGATCTCGCCCTCAGGATCTACACCCCTCAGATCTCCGCCCATCGGTGTCGCTGTCGCTGTCGGATCTCCGCCTTGGACCCTCGCTGTCGCTGTCGCAGCCTGTCCGCCTCGGATCTCCCCTCGGATCTTCGTCAGATCTCCGTCTTGGACCCTCGCTGTCGCAGCCTGTCCGCCTTGGATCTCCTCCTTGTACCCTAGCTGTCGCCGTCGGACGCCTGCCTGCCTCGGATCTCCGTCGGACGCCCTCACTGTCGCTGACAGGGCTGTCGTTCTTCGCGAATCTGGAGCCGCGCCGTTCAGTTCTCCTCAGTCGCCACTCCTTCGCCTCAGTCGCCGTTCAGCTCCGCTCGCGTCCGTTCGATTCAGTAGCCGCGGCTAGGGTTTCCTCTCGACACAGTCGCGTCAGTCCCTCGCGTCAGTCGCCTCAGTCCCTCGCGTCAGTCGCGGCTAGGGTTTCCTCAGCTCCGCTCGCGTCAGTCGCCTCAGTCCCTCGCCTCAGTCGCGGCTAGGGTTTCCTCAGCTCCGCTCGCGTCTCGATTCAGTCGCCACAGTCTCGTCCTTCGCAGAAAGCGTAGAGAGGAGGGGGTGGAGGCGGTGGCCAGCGTTTGCCTCCACCCCAAGATCGCCCCAAAATCGCCCCAAAAACAACCAATTTAATATACATGATTATCAAATAACATTGACTGTGAAATAGATCCGTGTATATAAAAATCCCCCAAATCAACCGGGTCATATATACACCTTTGGAGAGTCATGACTTTCGGTCCCTATTAAAATTCATTGCTGAAGGTAACCCATCAGTCTTAATTGTTTTCTAAATTTAAGATCTTGTCCGAAATTGTAGACTAGTAAAATCATCATATTTAATTAGATCTCATCATATTTAATTAGATCTACTAAGTAGTTGCATGTGTGAAGAGTAGCTGAGAATCTGTTGATTTGTCAACGATACAGACAAAATATGATAAAAAGGGAAATTCTCAATTGAAGAACTCTCAATTTTTTTGAAAATTTTATGAACTTCGTAGTTTTGGGGATATTTAAAAAAGGAGAACGTCGCACCTCCCCCTTAGTCTCTCCCCACATTTTTGATGTGTCAACATAACATTTAACACCTTCAAATTTAACATATTGATTCATGGTTTAGCATCTTAAAACTAAGATGCTAAATCATGAATCAAGATGTTAAATTTGAAGGGATTAAATATTATGGTGACACATCAATAGTGTGGGGGGGAGGCTAAGGAGGAGGTGCATCAGTGCTCTTTAAAAAACTGATTTTTATTTATGTTTGTTTGATGGGACGATGTTGAATTCTTTTATCAAAATACTCTTCAATATTTCATATTTAATTTTATTAAACTAATTTTGTTATTTTTTATTAATAATAAAAATCATAAAAATTAAAAAGAGACTAAATGACTAAATATTATACTATATTTCATCTATATTTCATTTATTATGTATATTTTAATGCAAAACTAACATCAAATAATAAAAAATAAACAAGACACCTAAAAAAATTGCACTTCGAAAATATCTTAGTAGAAAATTGTATATTAGCTGCTAGTTTTATTGTCCAATCATCGTAATAAAAATTGAACGAACATTAAACCTACATGCTAAACTAGTATTTCTTTTTTGCAAGATATTTTGTTATCGTCTGTTTTAATTTTGACGCTTTACCAACTAGTTTTAATAACAATGAATATATATTAAATCTATTTACAAAAATATTACTTTTTTGTTAAGATATTTTCAACGTGCATAATTTGTTTAGCTCATTGTTTATTTATTAATGTTATTAATAAAAAATATAAAAAATGAGTTTAAATGAAATTTAATGTCATTCGATATTAAATTTAATTCTCACAAGAATAAATGAAAATGAACTTTTTTATATCTAAAAGGTTTAGGGACTTTTTTTATTTTCAGAGAAGTTAGGAAGTTATTGGGGATTTTTTTTTTCCAGAGAAATTAGGGAGCTATTGGGAATTTCTTTTAGGGGTTTTATTATTTTAGAGAAGTTAGGGAGCTATTGGGAATCTTTTTAGGGATTTTTTATTTTCAGAGAAGTTAGGGAGCTATTGGGAATTTTTTTTTGGGGAATTTTTGATAATAAATAGAACAGCACGTGATTGTCAAATCTTAATATCATCTCCATTTCTAATAAAATTATCATTACCATTTCCGCTATGGTACCCTTATATCGATTCACATATTTAGTGATATTTATCCTTTCAAAATCCAAAATACCATATTTATCCTCCAAAAAATAAAAAATGTAATATTCATCCTCAAAATTGTAATATCATATTTACTAGAAATAAGAATATCATGTCTTAAAGTTAAGGTTTATGCTAGAATAATATTTCGACAAGTCGAAAAATTACCACAAGTGACAGTGGCAATTAAAGACGGTGAGAGAAGCAATTATGTGGATCAAAATTAGAAACTAGTACTATTTTTGGATGAGTATTAAATATGCAGTTTAGTCTAGGAAAGGTAAATACTTCTCCAATATATCATGTCATGTTTGGATACACAGTTGGGTAAAATTAGTGACTTTTAGTACGGAAAGTTCTTAGTAATTTTTCTTTATTAATAATGATAAAAAATTAAATTGAATAACTGATAATAGTATTTATGAACATTTTAATACTATATCATAAAATATAACATATAACATAATAATATTATATATTATATTAGTGGGAGATTCTATCATACATCTTTTTTTTATGATACATTAATTTTTAATGATATTTTGAGTAATTATCCATTTATGAATATTTAAGACAAAATTTCAAATATATTTATTAATTAATGTTTAACTAAATTGGAATTGTTTGTTGTTCATTTAAAAAAAAATCTCTATAAAAAATAAATTTTATGATATATATTTTTACAAATAAAATAAATTGCTTAAATATTCAAAATACCCTTTTAAAAGGTGTACGATAGAACTCTCCTATATTATTATAATTTATAGGATTTCACTTTATAGGACTAATGGATTCTCGCAATCAACCCCTCGACCCTCCATGATAATCCATGATCTCTTAATTAACCCCCCTTTTAAAAGGTGTACGATATAACTCTCCTATATTATTATAATTTATAGGATTTCACTTTATAGGACTAATGGATTCTCGCAATCAACCCCTCGACCCTCCATGATAATCCATGATCTCTTAATTAACCCCCCTTTTAAAAGGTGTACGATAGAACTCTCCTATATTATTATAATTTATAGGATTTCACTTTATAGGACTAATGGATTCTCGCAATCAACCCCTCGACCCTCCATGATAATCCATGATCTCTTAATTAACCCCCTTTTTAAAAGGTGTACGATAGAACTCTCCTATATTATTATAATTTATAGGATTTCACTTTATAGGACTAATGGATTCTCGCAATCAACCCCTCGACCCTCCATGATAATCCATGATCTCTTAATTAACCACCTACTCTCGTAATAACTAATTCAGGATTAATGTGATGTTTTTTTTAATGTCTTTTAGATATAAAATATAAAATAAAAGTGGAGCTACAAGATATTGAATTTGCTACAGATCGATGTGATGTTAATTGAATGTCTTTTTACTCTCGTTACTTCCTTGTCTCTTGTGAAACTCCAACCACATGTCTTTGGAGAAAAAATTAATAACACACATCATATAAATTGACAAGATAATCCAAGAAAATATTAGTTAATAAATATTTTAGCTCCTAAAATGATTAAAAACATGAACATAAAATATAACACGATAGCTTTAAAGGATGGAGTCGACAAAAACTCTCACCCTTGAATCGTAGAAACGTAGCGCGAACGTATCGAAAACTCGGCCGCCAGCTTTCTGTTTTTACACCGACTCACTGCACACAAACTCGGCCCCCGATTGTCAAGTCCTCGAAATTTAGTTTGAAATTTGATCTTGTATACAATTTGAAGAAAAATTAATATATTTTGTCACGAGCGATTGTGTAGCTTATTTGTTGACATTCTAAAATTTCCTCCAATAGATTGAATGTTCAGATCTCGTTCTTTTTCATATTTTCGTAATAACTAATTCAAGATCACTCAATTTGTATTAGATATAAAATATACAATAAAAGTCGAGCCAGAAGATATGGAATTTGCAACAGATTAATGTGATGTTGATTGAATGTCTTTTTACTCTCGTTACTTCCTTGTCTCTTGTGAAACTCCGACCACCTGTCTTTGTCGAAAAAATTAATAACACACACACATCGTATGAACTCACAAGATAATCCAAGAAAAATTTCATTAATAAATATTTTAGCTCCTAAATAAGTTTTTATCATTAGGTGGTCGCACTATTCTTGTTAAATCGGTATTGGGTGCCCTCACAAATTTTACAATGCATTCTTTATTTTTCCAAGTGGAGTCCTAAACGAGGTTAATAAAATTACACGGCCTTTCTTTCGGAAAGGCACAAATAAAGTCACGGGACGGCATTGCCTCGCGAATTGGAAAAAAATGTGTTTGCCAAAAAAAAAAAATGAAGGGCTTGGGATAATTAATATCCGTAACCAAAATTAAGCATTCACAATTCGATAGCTTTACAAACTTGATTTCGATAGAGATTGTTTATGGTCCGTGACAATGAGAGACCTAACAAATGTGCCGACTAACATCGCTTCCTTCTATGTTCGGGAATTACAAAAATTATTGCCGTTTTACAACTCCCTATTAGGGAACTCCCCGCACGGATCCATATTTCATAGGAATAATGACAACCCGCAGAGATTTAGTTCGGCAATGATCTATGAAAGAACGTCTCATCCGGGATTCAAGTGTCGGTGGACCTCCTCTTCAAAATTAGAGCTCCCTTGAAGGTCAAAATTTTTGGTTGGCTAGTGATGAATAACCGCATCTTAACATCGGATAACTTGCGCAAGAGGGGATGGCCTCACGAGCCAAGTTGAACACTTTGTTCAACATCGCAAGAAACTTCCTATCATCTTCTATACGATTGTCCATTTGTTAGGACTCTTTGGCTCATGGTGAACCCGGCCATTTGTACTTCGGCTCTCTCGATTGAAGAAATGTGGTTCCAAACGAGACAACAATTAACTTCCACCGATACACGTCTTTGGGACACACAATGACTCACCACAATTTGGACCATTTGGAAAGAACGAAATTAACGCATATTTAGACGAAAGGCAAGGATGCAATACCTCCTTGTTTCGGTAGTGAGAGACCTAACTAACAAGTGGGGTAGATTTTGTTAGATTAGATATTTCATATTTTGTTAGAGGAGCTCGTGTAAATATCTTTATGTACAAAACTTTTTTATTTTCATTTTATAAAAAAAAATGGATCGAGCGCGTATCGCGCTTGCCAATCCTTCAAAAAAAAAAAAATTTTAGCTCCTAAAAATGATTAAAAATATGAACATAAAATATAACATAATAGTTTTAAAGGATGGATTCGACAAAAACTCCCACCCTTGAATTGTCGCGTGAAGGCATCGAAAACTCGGCCACCAGCTTTCTATTTTAACATCGACTCACTTTACACAAACTCGGCTCCAGATTGTCAACAATTGTCAAGTACTCGAAACCTAGTTTGAAATTTGACATTGTATACAATTTGAAGAAAGATTAATATATTTTGTCACGACTGATTGTGTAGTTTATTTATTGACATTCTAAAATTTCTCCCAATAGATTGAATGTTCAGATCTGGTTCTTGTTCATATTTTCGTTGTCTCTTGGAGGAAAAAAAACTATAATTGTAGTTTGTAGTATTTGAATCCATAATTCCTAACAAGGAAAATAATTATTTTATCAACGAGCCACAAAATTTGTTATAATTTTTAAGAAATTTATTATAATAATTATACTCATTTTTAATTAAATAAATCATATTTTTAAAATTTTTTGGAGCCATAAATTTTTGTAGTGAGCCCCATCATGGTGAAGTTTTGGCCTCCTAGTGCAGTGCATGTTGTATGCAGTATGCCACATCATGATAATTGGTTCAAGGACTATATCTCGTACATCAAATGTGGGTCTGCATTGGGAGTTGCAGACTGCACTAGTGTGTTTTTCTCCTTGACCTCCTTGGTTCTCGTGATTTTGTTTCTTCTACGTCTTGGCCATGCGATTCGCTTGCTTCGTCCCTATCATTGAAAAATCTCAAAAATAATTCTAATACTTGCAAAAATTACAAATTCAAACATTCTATGTGTTTCTGATAAATATGAACATATTATTGATAAAATCATGAAAATAAATAAAAACAGATGTTAAATCCTACGAGGGATTAGGGATGTTAACGGGACGGGTTCGGATAAATCTCCTCCATATCGTATTCAAATTTTCGGGTATTATCCAACCTTAACCAAAATTATTTGCGGGTAAACAAATCTGCCCGTATCCGAACCCACAGGTAAATTTGTATCCGCAGGTATTACTCGTTACTCGAATATACTAAAATAAATACATTAAAATCCGAAAAAATCACCAAATCACAAATAATTTTGAATACATAAAACAAACAACATTTTCAAATACATTTAAAATCCAAATATTACAATAATTAAATCGTAAAACATAGAAATGTTCAAATTATTGAATATTTTCGGATATTTTTCGGATACATATTGAGATCCGGTATTTTTCGAGTAACGTATAATACCCGCGGATAAAAATTTATCACATACCCGAATCCGAACTCGAACCCGAAACCGGAATGGATATTTTTGGGGTATTATCCGACCCGCATGTATTTTTTTCAAGTATTATCCGTCTCAGATCAGGTACCCGCAGGTTCGGATTTTATCCGCCTGTTGACATTTCTTATTGGGATGAGTGGTTTGAAAATATCATGATTTTTGATGGTCATACAAAGTCAAGTTTTTTTTAGAAAATCTCAAAAATTAGATTTTTGTTCCTAACATTCAACAAGTTAGAAGTGTTACAAATTAAAGGTAAAGTAAATAAAATGAGAAGATAAATGGAGGAAAAATTCTATATATTTCATGGTACAAAAATGATCAAGACAAATCATGTGCCAATAATAATAATATTAGAGACGAAACATAATTATTCATTACTCATTAACCTATTAATAATGTTGAATACATTCACATTTATAGCAATATCTTTGAGAAACTTACTTTCTTGGCAGGGTAAATATTAGGGGATTCTTCAAAAACCCCCCAATTTTTTCTGAAAGTTCTGAAAAACCTCCTGTACTTTTAAAAATCCCCCTATTTTTTTTAGATTCCCAACAAAACCTCCTATATTTTTTGCTTCCTCAAAAACCCCCTAACTTTTTTAGATTCTCTCAAAAACCCCCTATCTTTTTTATTATGTTTTTTAAAAAATAACCATTATACCCTTTAGTTTTATTTTTTAAATTTCTATAATTTCATAAATAATGAATATATATTAAACTATTATATAAAAATTAAAAATAAATAATACATGATATTAAAATATTATAATAAATAATATATAGTATTAAAATATTATAATAAATAATATATTGATATTAAAATATCATTTTCAACAATTATTATAATATTTTAATATCAATATATTATGTATTATAATAATTTAATATCTATGTATTATTTATTATAATATTTTAATATCAATAAATAATATATGATATTAAATTATTATAACATTTTTATTGATATTTTAATATCAATAAAATTATAAAAAATAAATAATGCATGATATTATATTATTATAACATTTTTATTGATATTTTAATATCAATAAAATTATAAAAAATAAATAATTCATGATATTAAAATATTATAATAAATAATACATATAAATTAAATTATTATAATAAATAATATATTGATATTAAAATATTATAATAATTGTTGAAAATGATAATTTAATATCAATATATTATTTATTATAATATTTTAATACTATATATTATTTATTATAATATTATAATATTTTGTATTATTTATTTTTAATTTCTTTATAATATTACATTATTTATTAAATTATAGAAATTTAAAAAATAAAACTAAAGGGTATAATGGTTATTTTTTTAAAAACATAATAAAAAGATAGGGAATTTTTGAGAGAATCTAAAAAAGTTAGGGGGTTTTTGAAGAAGCAAAAAATATAAGGGGTTTTTGAGGGGATCTAAAAAAGATAGGGGGTTTTCTAAAAGTACAGATGGTTTTTCAAAAATTTTAGAAAAGTTGGGGGTTTTTTGAAGAATTCCTCTAAATATTATTTCTGATTTTTAAAAGGATAAATATGTAAATTCCCTTTGCTTACTTACCCTCAAAAAGTTTCATTCATCAAACTATTAATCTACGGAGGGTATATACAAAGAAGCCATTTACCATGTCCCCCAGATTTCACCGATACATTTTTTTATTTTAATTAAAATTAATATATTTAACTAATATGATAATTAATACATGTCAAACAATTAAAAAACGATTTATATAAAATTAATATTCATATCATGTGAACTAATAATAATTGATTGTTAATTGTATGTTTTCTTTTAATTGCCATGTTAATTAATTAGGTTAATAAGGATATAGATAATGCCTTGGTGAAATCAAACTAATATTTCCCATTGGGGTTATATATTCATTCCCCAAAACTCAAAACAGAAGCCTTAATGAGATAGCAAAAGTGAGTTAAATGAATTGATTAGTATTATTAATTGATTCGATTAACAATTTAATGATCGTTTAATTGAATTGACATGTCAATTAGCGTGTACTAATATTAACATATTTTAAATTATTTACGTATCAATTAAACGTATCAATTAATATTTAATTGAATCAATTAAAAAAACTAATCAATCTATTTAATCCAGTTTTGCCAGCTCATCAAATTATTTTTTGAGTTTTGGGGGCAAGTATATTGTCCCTTTTCCATATACGAAAATCTGGGAGACAGAACCAAACACCTAAAATTGTTTACATATATTTTCTCTTCCTTCGAGAAAGAGCATCTCATTTCTCCTTTCTCCAACAATGGCTGTACCAGTACAGGTACAGTTGAAAGAGATGGTCTACGGAGTGCTACCACACACCGTATTGATCCTCAAGTCTGCGAGCAATGTGAGTTTAATGACAATACTTCGGGCTACGCTGAACCCGGTGTACGGAGTTAAGCCAGTGGTTCTTACTGCGTACCAGCAACTCGCCTCTGCTACTACGCTCTGTCTTCTCGCCATTCTCTTTGATCAGTAATGTCTTTTTTGCACCTTTGATTATTTAATTTTTTTTATGGCATCCTAAATCCTGCATTGTATATGTTTTGTATATTTGATTATTTGTAGTCAATTAGTAGAATTTTTGGTCTAATTTCGATTCTGTGATTTACTTGTGGTAGTGGGAGAAGGAAAAGACCGAGCTTTCAGATCCTCTCATGGACATTCTTGATTGGCTTATTGCAGTTAAGTCCTCAAGTTTTTGACATTTCCAATGAATATTTTTTCACATGGTTACTTACTAGAAAGTTTTGAGTTTATTACTCAATCTAAATCTAATAACTTTAATTCAAAGGGTCAAATCTTCTTTATTCTTATTTTTTTGTTTACATTATAAATTAATGATAGTAGCAATTTTTGGATTATTAATTATTAAATCGAATATCGAATATCAATCTACAAAATACAAAATTTATTTTCTATTTAATCAATTTCGAATCCTGAATATACGGTATATACCATTTTTTGTCTTGTGAAAAAAAGGATAGGAACGAGTGAAATACTGTTAACAACGAGTCTAAAGTACATAACCGCGACGGTTCAGAGTGTCGGTTTAAACATGATCCCAGTCGGCGTCTTTATTCTCGCGGTTTTAGCAGGACGTGAAAAATTCAAATTTTGCAACTTACATGGACAAGCGAAATTATTCGGCGTTTTGGCATCGACTATTGGCGCGACGATAGTAGTCTTGGTTTCTGATTCCTATTCAGATACCGATACAAATAGTAATGCTCTCGATGGGTTTTGGATCGGCGTTTCGATGGTTGGTTTTGCTGTTGTCGCAAATACTATCGCAGCTCTACTCGTGGTATGCATGTTAATAACAATTAAAATACTTGAAATTGTAATGATGCCCATGAAGTTGTTGTTATCGCATCTTGTGAAAAAAATTTATAGGAAAAAGTAGCAATCGAGTTTTCATCGGATATTACGTTATCAGCAATGACGACGGGATTTGGTACCGCGCAAACATTTATAATTGCTGCATTTATGGAGAGAGATATATCTTCTTGGAAAATCAATATGAAAAGCCCTGAACTCCTCGCTATACTTTACGGGGTAATTATCATTGATTAACAACTCAAAATTGATTATCGTATAAGATTTCCAATATTTACATTTTTTCTTTACAGGGAATAATCGTGACAGGAGTATTTTACTTGGGTGTAATTTGGTGTGTACACAAAAAAGGCCCGGTATTTGCGTCGGCATTTTCTCCTTTGCTAGTAGTTTTCTCTTTTGCAACAGAGACGTTCATATTAAGATCCGAAACCCACTTCGCAAGGTCTTTTTTTCGCTCTCTGTAAATATATAATTTAGTTTAGTGATGTTAATTTTCTCTAAATGTTAGCGAAATTTTTTGAACTGATGAGATGAAGCTATGACTCTTTGCAGTGTCATTGGTGCGGTTCTTGTGATCGGAGGTCTTTATCTTCTTCTATGGGCAAAAGCAAGAGATAATAAAGATAAATTATCACAAATAGACGCAAACGATATGCTTG
This sequence comes from Luzula sylvatica, assembly GCA_946800325.1. NCBI lineage: Eukaryota > Viridiplantae > Streptophyta > Magnoliopsida > Poales > Juncaceae > Luzula > Luzula sylvatica. The sequence continues at coordinate 15,760,913 of OX326961.1, read as the reverse complement.
AAAGTTCTTGCACCGACCCATTATTGTAGCTCAAAACAAAGCTTAAAGCATAAAAAATAAACACGAGATAGTTATGAACTTTCTTTCGGATGTAGATTTCGATGAAATTGGGAAAATATTTCACTTATAATGTAATAACAACTTCTAGGTAAGCTCATGAAAACTTGTAATTAGATATTTTCCTGAACATTGAAGTTATTATATATTTTTCGCGAAATCTCTATATTTGATTGTTTGCAGCTGAGATCCAATATTCGATATATTTGCCGGGCTATTCTTCGATCCTAATATATATGCAATCAACCCTTTGATTATTATAAGTTTTCACAAATTATGTCTAATCTAATTTCTAGTTTGATATTTCTAACTGATAAAATTGTTAGTTCAATCAAAAAACAAGGACAACACATGTTAAGCAATTTTGTTTTAAAAAAAGAAATGACAAGGAATGATCGGATAAAATATCCAAAATCATAATGCCCCACTAAGGGGGTAGACCTGATTTAGAGGCACAATTATTATTGATAGTGCACATTAATATTTCTTTCAATTTATGTAAAGTTCGATTTTGATGACATTATTAACATGCAGGGGTGTTTAAACGATTCGGTTAATTTGAGAGATGAAACGGAATTGGTCAATTTCAACTTATTTGGTTCGGTTGAGAAAATGTTATTGTTTGATTTATTCGGTTTAATTTTTGTTTTTAAAACTTGGTTAAACCGAATCAACCGGATTATATTATATTTTTTACTCTTTTCCCATATGTTAATATATATATTTTTTTGATAAATGGAAAAGACCCATAATAACAATTATAATAATAATGGAAGACTAGATGATTATATATGTTATTAATAATAATGATGATGGTGATAATATTATAAGACGAGATGATTATATTTTTCTTTAACATGTTGTAAATTAGATGTAATCAATAATCATGGATCTTAACTATGCATCTTACTATAACCATAAATTTGAATTAATTACGTTGGTTTTACTAAATTTAAAATCTTGTCAGACGAAGTTGACTAATAAACTCAGTACATTTAATTAGATAAACTTAGATCTAATTCATAATTTGGTACTCTTGATCCTACTAATTGTATTTTAACCATTGTTAACGCCACAAGACCCCCTTAGGTTACTTGGCGAAGAAAAAAAAACTAGATAACATAGTTACATACATAAACTACTTATTTCGAGAAAAAGCGTCTCATTTCTCCTTCTCCGACAATGGCGGTACCGGTACAGGTACAGTCGAAAGAGGTGGTCTACGGAGTGCTACCACACACTGTATTGATTCTCAAGTCTGCGAGCACTGTGGGTTTAATGGCAATACTTCGGGCCACGCTGAACCCGGTCTACGGAGTGCTACCACACACCGTATTGATCCTCAAGTCTGCGAGCACTGTGGGTTTAATGGCAATACTTCGGGCCACGCTGAACCCGGTCTACGGAGTTAAGCCAGTGGTTCTTACTGCGTACCAGCAACTCGCGTCTGCTACTACGCTCTGTCTTCTCGCCCTTCTCTTTGATCAGTAATGTATTATTGACATTTTTTTATAGCATTCTTAATCCTGCATTATATATGTTTTATATATTGGATTTGTTTTTTTGTATACTTCCAAAAGATTACTGTAATCATGCTTAATTCCTTATCCTGATGAATTATTTGTAGTTAATTAGTACAATTTTTGGTCTAATTTCGATTCTATGATTTACTTATGGTAGTGGGAGAAGGAAAAGACCGAGCTTTCGGATCCTCTCATGGACATTCTTGATTGGCTTATTGCAGTTGAGTCCTTTTTTTTTTTTTTTTACTTTTCAATGAATTAATATATTTTGGCATGGTTACTTACTAGAAGTTATGAGTTTATTACTCAAATCTAAAGATCATTAACTTAATTGAATGAGTCAAATCTTCTTTGGTCTTATTATTTTTGTTTACATTACAAATTAATGATAATAGCAATTTTTGATTTATTAAATCAAATAGCAAACTAATTTTTCAAAATTGAAAAAAGAAGTTAGAACGGACAATGTAACCAGCAATATCTCAAATAAAATATTTTCTTTTTATTTACTATTTTGTCAATTTCGCATTCTGAATATATCGTTTTTGGCTTGTAAAAAAAGGATAGGGACAAATGAGATATTGTTAACAACAAGTCTGAAGTACATAACCGCGACAGTTCAGAGTGTCGGTTTAAACATGATCCCAGTCGGCGTCCATTCTCGCAGTATTAGCACGACGTGAAAAATTTAAATTTTGCAATATATATGGACAAACGAAATTATTCAGCGTTTTGGCATCAACTATTGGCGCGGCGATAGTTGTCTTGGCTTCTGATTCTGATACCGATACAAATAGTAATGCTATTGATGGGTTTTGGATCGGTATATCAATGGTTGGTTTTGCCGTTATCGCAATTAGTATCGCAACTCTACTCGTGGTATTAATAACAATTAAAATACTTGAAATTGTAATGAGGTCAATGAATTTCTTGTTATCACATGTATTTTTTATCGTGATTTTTTTGAAGGAAAAAGTGGCAATTGAGTTTTCATCGGATATTACATTATCAGCAATGATGACGGGATTTGGTACCGCACAAATATTTATAATTGCTGCATTTATGGAGAGAGATATATCTTCTTGGAAAATCAATATGAAAAGCCCTGAACTCCTCGCTATACTTTTCGGGGTAATTTTCATTGATTAAGAACTCAAAATTAATTATTGTATAAGATTTCTAATAGTTACATTTTTTTTCTTTACAGGGAATAATTGTGACAGGAGTGTTGTATTTAGGTGTAAATTGGTGTGTACACAAAAAAGGCCCGGTATTTTCGACGGCATTTTCTCCTTTGCTAGTAGTTTTCTCTTTTGTAACCGAGACGTTCATACTAAGATCCGAAACCCACTTTGCAAGGTCTTTTTTCTTCGCTCTTTATATATATATAATTTAGTTTACTCATGTTAATTTTCTCTAAATGTTCGCGAATTTTTTTTACTGATGAGATGAAGCAATGAATCTTTGATGCAGTATCATTGGTGCGGTTTTTGTGATCGGAGGTCTTTATCTTCTTCTATGGGCAAAAGCAAGAGATAATAAAGATAAATTATCACAAATAGACGCAAACGATATGCCTGAAAGTTCTTGCACGGACCCATTATTATTAGCTCAAAACAAAGCTTAAAGAACGAAAATAAACACGAGATAGAATGAACTTTCTTTCAGAAGTATTTTTTTCTGAAGGTTGGTGTTTTATTTGTAGACCACTTAGATTTCGATGAAATTTGGGAAATATTTCAGTTATAATGTAATAACAACTTCTATGCAACTCATGAAAACTTGTAATTAGATATTTTCCTGAAAATTGAAGTTATTATATATTTTTCGCCAAATTTCTATATATGATTGTTTGCAGCTGAGATCCTATTCGATTTATTTGCCGATTATCATTGACTAATAACAAAGATAACTCGTGTTTAGCGGCTATTCTTTGATCCTAATATATATGCAAATATGCAATCAACCCTTTGATTATTCTAAGTTTTCACAAATTATGTCTAATCTAATTTCTAGTTTGATATTTCTAACTGATAAAATTTTTAGTTCAATCAAAAACCCACGACAACACATGTTTTAAGCAATTTTTAAAAAAAAAAAAGACATGATAAGCAATGATCGGATAAAATATCCAACATCATGATCCCCCACTAAGGGTGTAGACCTGATTGAGAGGTATAATTATTATTGATCAACAGTAATATTTCTTTTAATTTATATAAAGTTTGATTCTGATTGATGACAATATTAACATGTAGGAGTGTTCAAACTGTTCAAATGGTTCGGTTAATTTGAGAAAATGTTATTGTTTGATTTATTCGGTTAAAACCGAATCAACATGATTATATTCTAATTTTTACTCTTTTCCTATATGTTAATTTTAAAATGTATAAATTTAAAATAATCATATTTTATTAATGATATATTTTTATTCTTAAATTATAAAGTATTGTATAAAATTTAACCGAACAAATCAAATAACATTTTTGTTTATTAAGTTTGGTTTGAATCTTGATCATTTCGATTTTAAATCAGTTTGATCTAATTTGACTTAGTTTGAGTTGAGTTGTCTATAACCATACCTAAACTTCAACAGAAAATGAAAAATGGACAGATGCAATTATCTATATCTAATGGAGAGAAGAACCATACATAAACTTCAACATAAAATAAAAATGTCAACTGTGAAGATCTAACATCGAAAATTATCTCCAACCCATCAACCCACCCACACACTAACAAACACGCAAAATCAATCTCAACATGGCCTTGTCTTCGATGATAGCATCATCGACAAGAGGGTTCCATGTGTTCAAGATCATCGGCTATTCCAAGGGCAAAGGAATCGGCACAACCAATTACATTCAATCCAATATGTTCACAGTTGGAGGATTTGATTGGTGTTTGCGTTTTTATCCTGACGGATCAGACAAAGGCAAAGATTGTGAGTATATTTCGGTTTTTCTGGAATTACTTAATCTCGAAGACGAAGTAAAAGCTATGTTTGATATTACATTGATTGATGAAAATGGAAATTATTCTGTTAATGATACGCCAGAATGTTCTGAGCCACAGTGGTTTAAAGGATCGAATAATACTTGGGGTTTTTCTCAGTTTTTGAAGCGAGATAAATTTGAAGGATCCGAGTTTTTGAAGAACGATGAATTTACGATTAATTGTCATGTTTTTGTTGTTGAAGGGTCCAAAGAAAAGGCAAAGCTTGGTGAGAGTTTGGAGAATGTCAGCATTAATTGATTGAATTCCGTATGAAAATTTCAAATCTTTGTTTGATTACAAAAAAAATAGTTTGATAAATTTGAGTTATTGTTCTTATTTGTAATTGTTACTTAATCTTCTATGGCAATTTTTGATTAATAACACTAGGAGGATTCCTGCACTTGCACTGTGTTGGGTTTCTTTTTTTATTTATTTTTCATCAAAATCTCCCTCATTTTTAAGATTTTTTAAAAAATCCCCTTTTTGAAACATTTTGAATTATTTTTGACCCTCATAGGGCGTTTGGCAAGTGAAATTAGTGGAATGGGATCTGATTATAAGGTGGACGAGAACAAAATTCTGGAATTAATAATTTTACAATTTGTTCGGATGTCTAAATTATAAGATGTTGAAAAATATAAAAAAAATTGGTAAAAAATCTTACAAATATAAAAAATAATATTTTATGTAAAACAGAATTATGTTTTATATAAAATATAAAAGATATTTTTATATAATGTAATATCTACTGGCGATGTTATTATATTATATAAATAAATAGTAAAAACTGAAAATTAGTTTACACAATAATAATTATATTTTTTACAAAATGTATTTTGTACAAATATGTCGACCCATGAAAATATTGATTAAAATTAATATATATAATTTCAACAACTATTATATGTTTTTTTGTTAGTTTTAAAGTAATAGGATTTTTTTTGTACATAGATAGATAAAGTTTGTTATTCCCCAAAATAACCAAATAAGTTTGATAACAACAGATGTAACACTTTCGACCTTTGAAAATTCGAGCATTAGTAAGCCTTACGACCTTCCAAAAATCGGACAATCTAAACTACACGTTTCTCGTGAAAAACTGAATTAAACAAGCTTTTGACCATTTGAACGCCGGCTTTTGAAAAGTCGGTCAAAGAATCTATCCAGTAAACTGATCTTCCAAATGTCGAAAAATGTACTTCCTCCCGGAGAAGAAGCTCGTCTCCTCGTTTTCAGATAACACAACCCACCCTTTTCTCTGTAAAATCACACCCACACCCCTCTCTCGGTTCACTCAAACTCAATGCCACCCACAAACCCTCTCATATGCTCAAATTCCTCTCTCTTACATGAGTTACACTAAAACACTTTCACTCAGTCAAACCTCCCACTCCTCCCAAATAGAATCTCAAATTCTTGAATATGTCTTTGGATGACAAAATATTACGAGGTCCGAGCGAACCCGATAAATAATTTATCAACAATATCACCTATCCGAACGGATTCAACATGATAGTCACATTTCAGTTTGAGTAGAAATCTACCACTTGGAAGAAATGGAGAATTCCAGACTCATGGATAGTAATTAGTAAATCGACTTAAATGAACGGTTTTTATTCGATAATGCAATGCCTCCCGGTGAATGAATTGAATCAATCACTTTTAACGACTATAATATGACGATGACATCCGAAAACGAATAAATTTCATATGAGATTGTGTGAAATGACTATTATCCTACGTGATGTTGCACCGCTAACGGTGTGCAGGGAGGGTTCCGCTAACGGTGTGCAGGGAGGGTAAACCCAATATAAGTTCGTATATTTCGTCAAAATAATCTGAAAGATATTTATGGACGAAATCAGATGATTGGAAGAAAGAAAAACCCCGTTTTAATCTCGAATGGTTAATTCAAATTTCGGACCCATGGACCCAGATAGAGACGAGTATTGTGATCACCGTGTTAGGGGGATATATTCTCTAATTACTTGGTACTATCATGTTCACTGACTCGAGCACGAGTTCAAATATCGGCGAGTTACATTTTATGTTTGGAGAATTTTAAAAGATGTAGTTAGTACCCACCAAGAGTAGATAAAAGACCAATCATTTGCCCTCATAAATTAAAATAATCATAAAATATCATCTTATTCATTGTTTATATACTTGATATTGAATGAATTTTTGTGAAGAACAATAAATAATATTTGTTATTAGGTTGTTTTCGTAAAATATGTTATAAATCAGATATTATTATACAACGACAGTATTTATATTACTACTATATAAAAAAAATAGTCATTGAATATATAATATAAAATAATGATAAAATATATACATGATTATACATAAATAAATTATATCAATAAAGTGATATTAGTATATTATGACATAATTACATTTTAAAATAATATTATCAATTATTTTTACAAATAAAAATTGTCATGTTCACGTAAGACGAGCTGTATTATCCTAGTTAATAATAAAACTATAATAATTGCAATCTGAGATACCAATAACTCTATAACCTACAAAACTTTCGGCCCAGTTTGATGGACTTCATTGCAAACTATTGAAGGCCCATAAAATATAAAGTACGTATCCAGTTAGCTATATTAGGGAGACAAGAACTATACTTAGTTAAATTTGAACAGAAAATAGAAATGTCAACTATGGAGATTTAGGATAACTTAGCCACCCCTTCACCTTCAATCTACTAATACACCCACGCCCACCCACCCACCCACACACACACGCACACACACGAAATCAATCTCAACATGGGCTCATCATCGACGGTAGCTTCACTGAAAAAAGGATCCCACATATTCAAAATCATCGGCTATTCGAACGGCAAAGGAATTGGCATTGGTAAATACATTCAGTCTGACACGTTCACAATTGGAGGAATCGATTGGTGTTTGCGATATTATCCAGACGGACTCGAAAAAACCGATAATTCTGAGTTCATCTCCGTTTTTCTCGAATTACTCAGCACCGGAGCCGAAGTGAAAGCTTTGTTCGATATGAAATTGATTGATGAAGATGGAAATTATTCTGAAAATACACCGGAAATTTCGAAGCCACATTTGTTTACAGGATTGAATGACACTTGGGGTTTTTATCAGTTTTTCAACCGAGATCGATTGGAAGAATCGGAGTTTCTGAAGAACGACGAATTTACGATTACTTGTAATGTTTTTGTTGTTAAAGCCTCGGCGGAAAAGCCGATGCTTGGTGAGAGTGTGGAGAATCTCAGCATTAATTGAATTGGAAATTGAAAATCTTTGTTTCAGTATGTGGTTTAGTGCAAAAGAATTACAGTTTGATAAAGTTTGAGTTACTGTTTTGTTCAAATATTTTTATTTTTGAAGTTGTTTTTCTTATTTGTAATTGTTGTTATGTATCATGATGATTTGTAGTATGATTTGTTTTGTTTAAGTACTTGTTGATTTAATATTTAGGATGCCTAAATTGGATGCCTCCAGTTTTCTGTAAACACTGGAGGTAAGCTGTGTATAATGTCTAGAAGACTTGAGATTTATCTAATAAAAAATTGAGAGGAGACTTTGATCTTTAGCACAAGGAAGCTTCCATATTACATGTTCATCATGTAGTTTCTTCAATTATTATGAGTTTATTATCTACCATTTGGCATATTTTAATAAAGGGTTTACTTATCTAGTAAATAATTAGAATTATGATAATTTCTATTTAATTTGACTTTTTTGAAATAAAAAAATCAATTGGTTAAATGGTTCTTACTTCTGATTTTTTTTTTTCCAGATACATGTTCTATTGAGAATTATATGATAATACTATTTTTCTTTAATTCTTAAGATAGATTAAATTTAAATCTATATTATTCAACTAAATGATAATCAAGTTATTTTATCGATACCTAAATTAAAATTTAGTTGAATAATTTAAAATTAATTCATTGTGAAATTTAGACCCTTGTTCTTTATCTTTGATATATAGGGTAATTTAAGTTCTTGAATAGTTTAATTTGGACAATTTTTTGGCGCACACACGGACACACACACACACATATTGACGAACAGCAAGCACGATACATGTCCGATCGATGATTTTTATTGAACTAAAAACAAGCAAACTCGTCTACATATGTAGACTATAGTAAACAAGAAAAGTATTGGCCGACTCTAGCTAGTCTATATAGTAAATCAGAAAAACACAGTATCATATCAACCAAAGAAAATCAAAATTTACCGTCCAAATTTTAATTTTTTCATTGAAGTCGTAGATAGGGGTGTCAACGGTTCGGATCCGGTTCGGATAGTAGTCATATCAGATCCATATCCATATTGTCGGATCCGGATACGGTTCGGATAATAAACGAATACGGATACGGTTCGGATATTGTCAGATACGGATACAGATATGGTTCTGTTTCGGATATTAAAACGGATATTATGTTATCATAACGTAACTTACTTTTTAACTATAAATATATATAATTTGTGACATGAACGATAAATATGATTATATTTAAACATAATTTTACGATTGTGAGTTAAATCATTTACAAATCATTAATTTTTATATGATTTTTCAACTAATATCAAATATAATACATAAAAATAATATATAATATGAGTATCCGGATCCGATTTCGGATACTCGAATCTAGTTTCGAGTATCCGGATCCTAAAAATACCCGGATCCGGAACACGGATCCGGTACCCGCACCAAAACCGAATATCGAATCCGGTTCCGGATCTTAAAATTAGCAACCAGATCCATATCCGGATCCACTCGGATCCGGATATTTTTTTCGAATCCGGATATTTTTTCGGATACGGTTCGGGTCGGTTCGGGCAATATCCACACCATTGACATCCCTAGTCGTAGAGCCCCACGAAACGTACAAAACGTGCCCATTTTGGACTCAATTTTTTTATAGATTAAAAAGGTGAAGTTATTACAACTTCTGTCAATGACCAGAGGAAAAAAAATGTAGCGAAAAAAACTGTATCTAATTTTCAATATTGCTTACATAGCATTCTAGATTATAAATTCTAGCTAAGTTTTACTCGTTAGCTCAAACTTTTGCTAGGATCCAATTTTGTAGTAGGTGCTTTGCAATTCTTGTAGTTGAAATTTGAGACTTCATTTGGTCTCTATAAATTCGGTAGTTTTGCTCTCGCCATATTGCCCAAACAATTAACCGTTCAAATTTTAATTTTCAGGCAAATTAACCGTTACATTATAAATGGTTTCATCGATATATACCACTCAAGTACTTAACAAATTTCAATCATTTTACTTTGATAAAATTTGAGTTATTGCTTTCAATTTTCTTTAATGTCCTTCTTTTTAAAAAAAAATTCAGTTTTAATTCCTTACATTTTATCTCAATTTAATTAAGTCCATAATGTTTTGATTTGATCAATCAAGTCAGTTACACATTTTTATTTTGATCAATCAAATTTCTTACATTTTTAATTTTATTCAATTAGGTCATTTCATCTATTAACTGATGACTAAATCGTTAATTTGTGACGTAATTAATTATTGACATGACATATTCGATAACACAACAATCAATGATATGTCAAATTTAATGTTGTGACAACATAAATTAGGAATTTGTCATCAAATTTTATGACATGACATATTTAAAAAATAATTTATATTATCATGTTATTAAATTTGACATATATGTTGTCACATGAGAACTGAAACGAGTCAAGTCATCATTTAATGGACGGAATAATCCAATTCAAATAAATTAAAAATGCAAGAGACTTGATTAATCAAATTGAAGAGATAAAAAACTTGATCCATCATATCAAAACATTCGGAACATGAATAATTAAACTTTAGATAAAAGGTAAAAAGACAAAAAAAAAAATTCTTCTTTTTATTAGTAATTCTCATGTATGTGATGATTTGTTTTGTTTAAAGTACTAGTTGATTTAATATTTAAGATACTTAAATTGGATGCCTCCCGTTTTTGTAAACACTGGAGGCAAGCTGTATATAATGTATAGAAGACTTAAAAATATTTTTTATTTGAATTACATAGAAGACTTAAAAAGTTGAGAGAAGACTTTAAGCTTCATTTGAGTTGATCTAAGCACGACGGGAGCTTCTATATTACATGTTCATCATGTTCTTCGTTCAATTATTATGAGTTTAAAATCTACCGTCTGGCATATTTTAATAAAGGGATTACTTATCTAATTAGAATTATGACAATTTCTATTTACCCTAGTTTGACTTTTGGAAATAGAAGAATCTATTGGTTAAATGGTTCTTACTTCTGAATTTTTTTTCCAGAATTGATAATTATATATAAAAAATGAATAAATAAAAAAAATTCGGTGATCCTTCATTTATTGATGTCAATAAGACTCGAACCCACAATCTTTCATAACATATGATTTTTTATGTTTCTTTAATTCTCCACATAAATTGAATTCAAATATATATCATTCAACTAAATGATAATCTAGTTATTTGATCGATACCTAAATAATATTTAGTTGAATAATTTAGATTCAATCCATTGATAAATTTAGAAGATGAGCGAGGGTAATTTAAACTCTTGAATAATTAAATGAATAATATTAATTCTAGAGCTAATATTTTTTCGTCTGGAACAATTTATATTTTTACCAAAATACTATTCTTTAGTTATGATATGTATTAAAAACATAATTACGCTTTGAATTGTTAAATTTATCTTTCTTAACTCGACAGATTAAAAGAATGTGCATTAAATTCGGTTAACATGCTCATAAAAAAATGTCGGTTAACATGTATATAAATAATCTCCAAATATTATTGTTGAATTATTGTTACATGAATTAGGAATTCTATATATATTCTCACTACTAATTTAAGAAAGGTATAATGCATAGTAATTTTTTTGGAAGAAATTTGGAAAGGGGCTTAATAATCCCTCATCCAGATATTTCTCCATATATATCCAATAACATGTATTTTCATGATTTTATTTATAAACTAATGAAATATTATCAATTTAAATAGTGTTTCCCTAATTTACTTTTGACAATTCTTTGGTACATCTTTTTAAAAGAGTATTTTAGGTATTTGTACATTAATTAGACTTTCTTTGATTGTGTGAATGATGATTTATTTCCAATTTTAAGATAGAATTAAATAAGTAATTACAAAATTCTCAAATAACCATTTCTAATTTGTATATGATTTGAAAACAATGAATCACCATATAATTATCCAATTAATTTAATTTGATTTATGTAATTTAAGAACAATTTCTTTTCAAAGCCGAAAACAAAATAAACTCGAATAAAACTTAGTGCAAAATAAATACACCAAAGCAAAATTACAAACAAAACACCATATAACCGATTTAACCAGTGACATAATATAATCATCATATTATTATAGAACAACTCCAGAAAAACACAGCTTCATATCAATCAAAGAAACCTGAATAATAGAACAGAAATTTACCATCCAAATTTCCATTATTTTAGTTTAATAGAATTCGAGTTATTGCTTTGTTCAATTTTGTTTTACTGTTGTTGTTCTTATTTGTTATTGTTATGTATCATGATGATGATTTGTTTTGTTTTAAGTACTCTTTGACTTAATATTTGGGATGCCTAGACAATGACCAAATAAACCACTTGGTTTTTCATAATATTAGGAAAAATATATTTACATGATTCATGAAAAATAGAATTATAAGAATTCATCACAAGAAAATAACAAAATGTTCAACAGATTTGAATCCGAAATGACAAATCGCGCATAAATAGGGATATAGTGATCATTTGATTAAAAAAATTTAAAATCGCTCTCAATTGAGTCATGTTAGCTCTTACAATAGCGCTACTCTTATAATTCTAATTAGTCATGTTAGCTCTTACAATAACGCTACTCTTATAATTCTAATTAGGTAAGTAATCCCTACATTTAGTCATACCAAATGTAACTGTAAGCTAATGATAATTGAAGAAACTACGTGATGAACATGTAATACGGAAGCTTCATTGTGCTTAAGATCAACTCAAATGAAAAACTCAAAAGTCTCCTATCAATATAAGTCTTTGGCATGATTAATACACACTTTGCCACCAATGTTTGCAAAAACCGGATGCACCCAGGTTAGGCATTCCTAAAAATTTTGTTGAAGAAAATCCTAAATCACGAATCGTAATTATTATAAGTTTATATTTTTTATATTGATGTCGACAAAACTTGAATTCATAATCTCTTTAATATATGATTTTATTGTGCGAAAAACCAACTCAAATGATCACTATACTCCTATATATCACATGTAAACATTTAATTGAGTTTTTATGATGAAAACAATTAAGGATAATAATAATTTATATATATGAAATATTTAATTTGCATGTTTTATGAAAAGCGATAAACTAAAAGATAAGTGTAAGAAATATCAATCATCGTTAATAGGGATATAAACCGTATAACAGGTATTTGATAAAACGAAATTGAAACCATTCTTAATAAAATCATTTAAGCTCTTGCGATAACATCATCAAATTATAGTTATGATAATTTCTATTTACCTGATTTGACTTTTTTGAAATAAAAGAATCTATTGGTTAAATGGTTCTTACTTCTGTTTTATTTTCATATACATGTTCTATTGAGATTTTATTTATTTTTTTCGAAGATAATATTTAGTTGAATCATTTAGAATTAATCCATTGTGAAATTTACAAAATGAGAGTATTATCCTTGTTCTTTATCTTGATATATGAGGGTAATTTAAGCTCTTGAATAATTTAATTTGGACAATTCTATGATATATCTTCTTTTAATGATATTTAGAATATTTTTATATTATTTAGACTTTATTTGATTATGTGTAGGATGATTTATTTCTAATTTTAACATTGCATTCACGAAGTAATTATAATTTTTTTTGTTAATGGATTCATAACTCAAATGATTGATAACTCAAATGATTGAGTCCATATCACAATAAATCATAGGCCATGAGTTCAATTTCTATTGACACAAAATAATGGATGGGCTAAGAACTTTCTCCGTTTAATAATAAAAAACAAAGTAATTACAAAAATTTCAAATTACCATTTCTAATTTGAACTTGACAAAAATGAATGTACGATAGAATCACCCATTTAATTTAATTCGATTTACGCAATTTAAGAAGTTATTTTTTTTTTGTTACAAGCCGGTAGGCATTTAAGAAGTTGGGGGCTTCTATCATACACCCATTTCCTTACCATACACTCATTTTCAAGGGTATTTGGAGTAATTACCCATTTATGAATATTTAAGGTAAGATATCAAATATATTTATCAATTAATTTTTAACTAAATTGGAATTTTTTGTTGTTCATTTAAACCAAAATTTCTATAAAAGATAAATTTTATGATACACCATTTTACAAATATAATTAATTGCTAAAATACCCAAAATACCCTTGTAAAAGGGTGTATGATAGAACTCCCCTAAGAAGTTATTTTCGAAACAAAAGTCCACAACATAAACTTGAATGAAACTTACTACAAAATAAACACACCAAAGCAAAATTACAAACAAAACACCATACAACCAATGACAATATAATCCTCATGTTATTATTAATTTCCAAATAAAATCAGAAAAACACAATTTCACATCAACCAAAGAAAACCAAATCATAAAACCGAAATTATCTTCCAAATTTCAGTTAATCTGGCAAATTACGAAATTATCTTTCGAAATTTCATTTAATCTGGCAAATTGACCGAGACATTATCGATGGTTCCGTCGCCACCACTCAAATCCTTGACAATGACAAGATTACACTGCACAGTAAAGGTATCGTCTTTCAAGAACTGCGAGCTCTCCAAATCCTCCTTTCTCATGAATTGATAAAAACCCCATGTATCAGAACTCGCCTTGAACAAATGCGGCTTCGCCACCTCAGGGGTGTTAATGGAGATATTGCCAAGATCATCGAGCAATCTGATATCGAAGAGGGCTTTCACGTGATCGTCAGTGTCGACGATTTCGACGAAGAAGGAGACATATTCAGCTTTGTCTTCCTTTTCATATCCATCTGGGTAATAACGAACTGCCCAATTGTAGCCACCAACTTCGAAATTCTCAGAGGTGATGTATTTGCCGATACCGATTCCTTGGCTCTCGGAGTAACCGATGATTTTGAAGAGGTGAGACCCGCTAAAGAGCCTTGAAATCGTTATTGATGGGTTTGCTAACGTCATGAGAGACCTAATCGAAGCAATTTCAAAAATCTGAGATAAATTGAGAATAAATTATGAGAAAAATTGATATTACCTAATGAAATACGATGAATTTCAAAAATCGAACGGTGATTTGGGGGCAAACTCAGTTGAGAGAGACTATTGCTATTCCATACATAGTTATTTTCATAATCTCCATTTTCTGGGCCAATCCAGATCTCCATTTATATAAATGTTCAGCGTATGGTATAGGTGTTTGTGATCTCCAGTGATGAAATGATGGACATGTCCATGACATTACATTTCAAGGAAATAATACCTCTGGTTTTGCCATGATTATTTATGTTTAATTGGAGGTAAAAATGGAGAAGAGACGTCTCTTAATTATATTGACTTAGTAAAGGTCAATGCCTTACCAAACTAGAAGTTTAGAAGAAGCAATGTATCTTCCTCTCCATTAAGTATTTATGTACTTAATTATGTACTTATTTTAAGAATTAAACTATTAAGACAACTTGTAAGAATTATCTAATTTTCTAAGAATAAAAAAAGGCTGCCAATGTAGGCCGAATTTGACTTAATACATCTACAACGCACGTCGACATCATATGTACTTCTAAAATTCTTTTCGATATATATAACAAGTGTTTTTATTTCAAATATATATAATATGATACATTTAAAAAATATATTTATTTTTTTAAATGTATCATAATAAATAATATATTTTTTTAAATACAACACTTGTTATTTGAAAAAAAAATATATATTTAAAAAAAATATATATAATATGATACATTTAAAAAAAAAGAAATATATATATATATATATTGACTGATTTTAACGTAAATATTTTTTTTGGGAGAACAATCATTGGTTTTTCGAGAGTTGAAACTTGAAGGTATAGAAATTGGAAAGAACGTCATGTCCCAAATATTTTTCATTGATAAGTAGTGACGGATGTTAACATAATTTTTTTGTAGTAATCAAATAAAAAATATTTATTAAAATTACATTACAATTTTTTTGGGAGAGTCAGTCAGTAAAATTTACATTACTATATTGATAAAATACATTATAATACTAATTATATATACTGTTCTGCGAAAATTTAAATAATCCTAAATTTCTTCCCCCCCTACGTAGATATGTTCTATCAGTGGATGCGAGTGATGTTTTGAGGAATTTTTCATGAACACTTATGTTTGAACTTTGAATTGGTGTTAATGGATAGGAAGGGGAACCAATCAATATAAACAAACGGTCTTACCTCAATTTCCTTATCCCCCCTTTCATTTTGTCAAATACATCATGCTTCTATCCGGATCAAATTAATTTTAATCTACTAGATTTTGGATAGTTTTGTTTTAATTTCTGGTATGCATACTAAATTTTATTTGATATCTCTAATTAACCCTCTTACATTTGAAGAAAATAACGACAATGACTTAAATAACATTTAAACACCGAAATTTTTTCGAAGATAGAAAGTGTTTAAATTTAAATAACATTTAAACACCGAAAAATGCTTCTATCCAAATCATCAGACGTGGCACTGCCTTCTCATGAAAATCCAATGCATTAGCTTCCTTTGAACAACATAATACATATCATATTCACCTATTTGTGATATGTGTTGATGTCACAAATTATGTATGTTATGCAAGATATTTTAGAATTTGCGGCACCCATGTACCACACACGGGCTGCAATCCAAGATTGCGGCATCCATGTACCACACATATAGATTGCGGAACGTACTGTAATCCTAGATCTAGGACCATGTTATCGTGTAGAAGTACAGAAGAAAAAGTGTAACGTGTTTTACCTCGGTTTGGGTAAAATCAGATTGCTAGTAGGGTTGACGCGTTACCTTCTGTCTTGCACGCAGATTGCCATTCAAAACTTTGGCTCCGATCACTAAAAGATTCAAGGAAAAATGTCTCTACTCGTAATCCATCACGAATCAAACTCAAAACTTTGCCAATATAGACGTTAAATGTATTACGATTTACTGAAACGACACAAGCCAAAAAAAATTTCCGTCGCGATTGCGTTCGAGCGCAAATGTCATTGTTTCCGAACGCTCTCTGTTCCAAAACTAAATTGTAGATAATTCAGTTATCTAACCAACCCAAGTTGGAACACCTCAATCGGAGTTATAACGAAAAAATTATGACAGTTTTATTAAAACAAATTTGTACAAAAATGTTGTAATCTTTTCATAAACATCCAATGTTTATTTTATCTATTTAATTATGTATATCCAATACACACTACTAATTTTGTGCCCGGTCATTATTGATTCTTGGTGCGGCCGTGTGTAGCTTCGTTTAATGCTAGCAATGAATTTAGGCAATGCATTGATCATAATTAGCTCCTAGACAAACGTTATGAACACCCAACTTAAATTCAATATGATCGTGATCACAAAACCTAAATCAAATAACAAGTAACTAGTTGTTTTTTTCTACGATATCTTGTTCATCAAAGTCATGGTAATAATCAACCTTATATTGATCAACATACACTCTTCTCGATGACGCCTCATTGAGTGTGCGCACATATTCACTTTAATCTCAATTCATCAAGGGCACGAGAGATATCTCTTTCCTATAGAAAAAAACAAATTTCATCTTGGTTAAACATATTTCGTACTATGTTTCAGATAATACCCAATGATGCTCTATTCTATTCGTTTACGAATCATAAGAAACATATCAAAGTATTACGATCCACATACCAATAATATAATAACCTCATGTCAAAAAATCAATATTGTATTTGTTATGAGAATATTATTTATGACTTAATCATGAATATTTTCATAAAATGGTCCATCCGATATATAGTCTCCCATTATATTCCATACGTTATATTATCAGAAAAAACATAACTATATCTTATGCGAATGTACTAGTGTGCATATATAGTTCCGTTATATTCTACTCACGTTTTCACTATCTTAAAGAACAGTTATACAACTAAAAACTTATTTAATATATAAATGATTTAATATCAAATAACCACACTATATTGATTGTATGAACAATTTATACAAAAAATAATAATATATATAATAATAAATGATAATGTCTGATAAATACGAACCGTTAACTTACACAAAACGTTTAGTCGAGAATATTATATCTTTCAGTCTCTAATTCAACATCTTGCCTTCCAAGAAAATAATGACAATGACTTAAATAACATTTAAACACCGAATTTTTTTCGAAGATAGAAAGTATATGCACTACAGACAAAGTCGTCCTCAAAGTCGACGGATCCAAATCATGAAACGTGCCTTATCATGAAAATCCAATGCATTAACTTCCTTTCATGGCCCCCCATGAACCGAATTTTGTGAGAGTTGACGTTGACGAGCTGAGACATGGTTTTATCAGAGGATGGGTAATCGCTAACATAAATTTATTGTTGGGTTATGATTGGAGATTGGACCCCATTCTAGCTGCAAATATTTCTCGGCCCAATTTAATAAAAGTGGTAATTTCTGGTATGTTTTAAAAAGAAGATTCAAAATATCAAATTTGTTCTATTAAATTTATATATATCAAATTTGTCCTATTAAAACATACACAAAAAATCATATTTATCTTAATATGTTAACTTACCATTACATTCGTTAAGGTGACCATCATTAATCTTCTAAACATATGCTAATTCAAAAATTGTAATTTAAAATGCCTAAAATATCCCTGGTTAATTTGGCTCTAACACCTTATGGAAATTCTTTTTTTGTCACTGACACCATAACTTCACTCGTATATATTTTGTTGTCTTAACCTTGGCCTTTTCCTTCTTTATCAAGATACTTTTCTGTCTTAGACAACTCTGCTCCGTGTTCGTGCCTATGTTGCACGGATTCAGATACATATATCGTATTTGATGCGATACAGATAAATCGATACATCGACATTAAAAAAAATCTAAATACGAATATGACAATATAATAACTATTTAATATATTTGTATTATATAAAATAATAGAAACAAATTAATTAAATATTATATTAATAATATTTTAAAATTAAATATCATGATAATATAAGTTCACATAAGTATCGTAAACTTATTCTAAAAATATTATAGAATTAATTTTAGAAGTAATTCAGAGATTTGGAGAAAATATCAGAAAGACTGAGAAAGGGACGTAAATGGTGATTTCAAGTTGATTGTTCGACATTTACGAGACCGGATATTCTTGGTGACGAGAGGGTGACACGACATCTCTGTGAATGGTTTCTTTGCTTTAATTAATGATCTTATGATTTGTACCCGGTTTTTTGTACCATTGTTTGTGACCCGTACGAGATTTTTGATGCCAGTCATCTATTGATAATGGAATGACAACACTAATTTGTTGTACCAGTGAGGTACCAGTAAGGACAATTTTGGGTCATTTGACGTGTAATTATGATTTATTGGTTGTACAAATGGGTGACCAATTTAATTTGTAGGTTATATGATGACAAAATTGGTTGATTCGAGAACTGCTATTTCGATTTACGAAACTGAACCCAGTACAGGGCTAATTCGAGAACTTCTATTTTGACAAAATTGGTTAATTCGAGAACTCCAATACAAAATTGAAAAAAAAAAACGAGTAAATGAAGAAGGTTCCGTGATCCTCCATCCATTAATGTTAATGAGACTTGAACCCAACCCCAATACAAAGCTAATTCACTCTATATGTACTAATTACAAATTTCAAACATTTTGATGTAAATCCAATTCACTTAATCATAGATACCAATAAAATGTACAAAAGACGCAAGTCATCTCAAATACATGAAATAAAATCAACTTAAGCACCACCACCAAACATTATAGTACTACACATCAAAGAAAAAAAAACCATATAGAGAAGAAACCTATCATAACCACAATATATATTAAGTACCTTTCAGTTAGACACATTTTTAAGTTTGTCCCCCAACTCCTTGAGAATCGCGGGACAACTTAGTAGTAGATGGAGATATCCATCTGTTATTGCAACCTCCGTAAAGTTTTGGGGCAAGGTTGCAAATTCAAGACATCTAGCCTTCAGGTCGGGACAATTATATTTCTCAGCTAAAACTAGAGTGTGCGCGACCGTGTCAGTAGTTATAATTTTTGATATTTCATCTTCGCATATCCGTTTTAAACTCTTTAAAGCATAACGATCCGCAGCTGCGAGTAAATCTTGCAACATTTTAATTGAATACATTTGATTTTGTTCTCCATTTACGCCATGATTGCTCTCATTTAAATCCGGTAACATATCGGTATAAATGAAATCGAGCATTGCCTTAAAAATACCAGGTTCCATTTCAGTAATTTTTATTCTCTCTTTCTGGTTTTCTTCAATTGGACCTAACAGTTCGGCACTAAATACAGATGATTGTGCTGCGAGTACCAACTTATGAGCATGAAAAATTTCTCCGTCGACATCAAAGATGACATCGATACTCTCCTTATTTTGCAACAATTCGTATAGACCGACCTGTAAATTGGAAATTGGAACATTGGTGGACTGAGAATTTGTTTTTCCGGTGCTACTTATGATACTAACATCATGATCCGATGTTATAGTTTCGCTTAATATGGTGATGTTGCATATTACTCGGAAGTAATCATCTTGCAAGTATCGTTTCATTTCATCTCCATTAATGAACTCTGAAAAACGAATATATTCCCAGCACTTTCCAAAGGTATTTGTACTGGTCGCCCATTTGACCGTGGATAAACCTTCATTTTTCGTAAGCAAACCGAGCTCTAAATTTGCTTTAAGATCCTTGGTTACACTAAGAACATTAATATCAAATGATAAACTACCATTTTTGTAGAAGCACTCGATAAGCCAGCAATGCTCTCCAACCATAAATATTGGGAAATCCAAATACTTATCCTCGTTTATCTTAATTTCGGAGCACTGAACTTTGAATTGAACTAAACCACTTGCCATCTCAATTTCCTTTCCGCTTTCCGAGGTAATTAAATTTTTGGATGTTCCAATTAGCGATGAGAACATGGTGATACCGCAATCTAAGATTCGTACACAATCCGCACTTAAAATTGTAATGTTAAAAATAACAATAAAATAGTCGTCTTTCAAGTACCTTTTCAAGTCATTTCCTTCAACAACTTTTTCTATCGAAAGCTTATCCCTGCACTTAGCAAAGGTATGAGTAGTCGTTATCAATTTTGCCGAGGATGAGGCTTCGTCCTTCTTAAGCAAACCCAAGTCGAAACTCACTCTAGTATCTTTCCCTTCACTTCCGTAGAAAATATAAAATGATAAATTACCAATTTCCCCTTTTACATCTCCTTTGGTCGGGAAACATCGGATATGCCAAAAATGTTCTCCGGTGGTGAAGGAGGGGAAGCAGACATACGATTCTGCCATAAGAGCAGAACACAAGATTTTGAACCGGCACGAATGACCGGTCATCTCGCCGTTGATCGGCTTACCTAATAGTGGAATACTTGAAGAATATGCCATTTGAAGCCAAAGAAGATTGGTGGATATATGTTAAGTCAAGGGAAACAATTGATAGGAGGAATTTATGGGGATTTGTGGATGTTAGTTTTAATTTATTTTGGTTTTTAAATGAATTTTGCCTAGCAGTTAGTTCTCTATTATTGTACTGGTTTTCTCAGAGACTTAACTACGGTAGGACTTGATCAAAAGCCAATTATTTAATTCGTTGGAAGAAAAATTGAAATGAACAAAATGAATAAAATAAGAGAACAGAACTTTTCATGACGCATTAGCCATCAAGCGAAGCAAAACAACTTTTCTAGTTTTTCATTGGACAAGCATTATTTAATGCATCTTGATCTTACCCATTCAACGTCGACTCCACAAAACTGAGGATTTTATGTATAAAAGCCGCGACTTAGAATTGCGTAGAAAGTGACAGAAACATCAATTTGCAAAAAAACAAAGAAAAGAAAAATCAAATAGTAAATTTTTTTTGAGGTCATATATGGCTTCGCCCAATTTGGCCCAGATCATGACATAACTTGTTAATCGAGAACACCTTACTATTCTTTTTCAAAATTTTCCCAATTAACTCCGCCCGCAATTAACTTTAATTCAAATTCAAATTAATTGAGTTGGTCCATATATACCCAAACCCTAAACACTCTCTCTCTCTCCCCTCTCTCATTTTCAACCGCCACAAACACACACACACCTCTCTCTCTCTCTCTCTCTCTCTCTCTCTCTCTCTCTCTCTCTCTCTCTCTCTCTCTTGCGCGCACACACACACACACACTAATTGTAGCCTTCTCTCGCTCAACAGCAAACAAGTCTTTCTGGTTTTTTTGGAGATTTTATTGGTTATTTCGTTTTTTCGTTCGTTTTCTTGAAAATTTTCATTCATTTGTTGTTTTTTTTTATTTGCTGTTTTTTATTCGAATTATGGATGTTAAGTCATGTGCGTTTTTCAAATCTATTTTTTATTCGAGTTATCCCATTAATTCATGGAATTTTGACTGAAATTCGTGGGGTTTCTATTTTTCATTTTTTTTTGTTTATTTTATTCCAGATTTGGTAATTTTTCTGGTACGTATTATCTGTTAATTTTCTGGTACGTATTATCAGTTGATTTTGTGTCAATTTTTTTGTTAATTTCTTGGATTTTTTTCAATTAATTTGCGTATCTGTTTTTTTTTGCTGAAAAATGGGTTTTGTTACTTTTCATACATGTTGATTATAAGCAAGTATAAAATTTATTTGTGCTCTTTAATTTGCTTGCTGTTTTGGATATGATTTATATGTGTTTTTTTAATGGTTTATTTCTTTAGTTTTTAGATCTCAAAATGTGGTGTTAGTATCCTGTTAATTAGCAAAAAAAAAAGAAAAAAGAATTATTATCTGCCTTTTTAGGTTTATTGATCAATTAATGCATTATAATGGATAATGTGTATTGTCAAATTAATTCCATCTAGGACTAATTGATTAATGCATTTTTAAGCTAATTGATTAATTCTATTTATGGCAAATTAATTTCATTTAAGTAATTTGTTTCATTAAAGCTAATGATTAAATATTAGTTTTTTTTTTAATTGGCAGGTTGCATTTTTCTTAGGGCTAATTAATTTCATTTTGGCCTAGTTTTTTATTTCTTAATCAACAGTTAATAGACAATATTTTTCGAAATTAATTGTTATTTGATGATTAATTAGGATGTGAATGGAATATTTGATGACTAATTAATTGTTATTTGATGATTAATATGAACTTGTACAGAAAAAAATCAATGCAAATTATTCATTATTAACTGACTGTTAATTGGAGGAACGATTTGAATATTAATGATTACTAATAAATACAAATCAACACGTGTGCACGCGCGGACGCACGAAGCACGTGCGCGCATGCACAAAGGAATCAATATTAATAAATACGAATCAATGCAAACTAGGGTTCGGGAGGATGCTTCGATCGAGAGGAAGGTTCTGGGGACAGAGGAATGACCAAGAAGGTTCTTAATAGGGGTAGGGGTAGGGGTAGGGGTAAGTCACGGGTTGAGCCTTGAGCGTGCGTGTGATTGTTTTTACAAAATGGCCCCTCCGCTTATTTTTATCTACTGTGTATTAAAAATTGCAACAAAGTCCCTGAATTTTTTTTGTGGATTCTTTTTGTGAATTTTAATTGTAGGGTTACGCACACGATTATCATAGTGTGCAGCGGAATTATTCACGCATGCGTAACCTAATTCTACCCTGGATCACGCCCTAAAACCAACGAAAAAGGAAGAGTTGGAGATAATTACCTCGTACAAGTTAGTACGTGTCGATTACTTCTCCAAATCCGTGAACCTTCTCCAAGAATCGCTCGTGCAATCCCTCTACTCGTGTCCACCTTGATTTCGACCAATCGGAAATCGCCAACGCCGTTCTAGTCGCCGTCACGATCAATCTCTCAAGATCCTTGCTCGAATCTCCCTCTCAATCTCACCAGATCTGATCTGGAATTCTGTGGAAGAGGAAAGAGAAACGACGGCTCAAAACCCTAGAAAAACTTAGGTCAAATTCCGGAATCAGAACTTTATATATATAGGAAACATGTCAGTTCGAACGCACTTAACATAGTTCGTTCGAACGAACCCAGTTCGTTCGAACGCACCTAAATGTTCGTTCGAACGAACCTACTTCTGTTTATCACGAATAAGTCCGTTCGAACGCACTGATATAGTTAGTTCGAACTAACCTTATTCTGACTGCAGAATTGCCTATTTATATAAATTCTTCCAAGTTAATTCTTAAGCCATATTTTCTTTCAAACTCCCTCTTGGATTAAGACTTAATCAACTTGGCCATATGTCCAACATATGTCGTGAGATCTAATCTCATGTGATTCCATTTTGTTTGTCCAACAAACGTATTGGTGAGCATTATCTTGAGAATCCGATATGTTACGAAATCTTGGTGTGACCGTGTAGGTTCGTCTAAGACTGGCAGTGGATATGGCAGCAATCCACAAGGTATTGCGAGCACTAGACTGCCGTTAATACCTACCCAGAATTAGCACGAAAAAGTGGAGAACACCTTTATGAAGATGCAGTACATCTTCATACCTAACTCAGATAAATGTTACTAGTCCTCTTGTTCGCGATATCTTCTGATCAAAAGAGTCACGGTGAAGCCTAAGACTTCAAGTCATTCTCTTTTCTTTTTGATCAGATATACTCTTTCTCGATAAGAATTAGATTGATAATAACAATGCGAACTCCTTGAGTTCCATCGAGCTTGGCCAAGCATTTCATCAATCTCAATTCAATCGAGGGGCCCGAGAGATATCTCCCTCTATCCTTTTTCAAGGTTAGAAAGGAACAATTCCTATCTTGTAATCTCACATCCTTTGCTTATGCTAAAAACAATACCCAATAGTAATTTCTGCTACACAGTTACGCGTAGGGTTAATTATATCAAAGCATTGTCTTTTCACATACTAGGTATCCGTGAGATCACTCAAGTATGAAGAACTAAAACGCACTATCTGGATATGAGTTCGTCTCCAATGACTCTAACCATGTTACAAACTCATATAGTGGTCAGTCCAATATACGACGCCGCGTATATCCATATTCTAGAATCGACGCTACCGTCCCAGATCAGTAAAACCTGATCATCTCATCTACGAATATGCCAGTGTATGTAAAAGTTTCCATTCAGTGAATGGACTACCTGGTTCAAACCTATGAACAACTTTATACACCAGGGACGTTTTAGAATTATATTGGGAATTTTTTTGCGAAACGAGCGAAAACAGCAGTGCAAAAATCGCATAGTCCGTTATAACGGACTGCTCAGTCCGTCGCAACGGACACTGTAGCAGATACAGAAAATTGGGAATTTTTTTGCGAAAAACACATATTCCGTTGTAACGGACTTGGAGTCCGTTGCAACGGACCCTGTATAGGATGCGGGGGTGTGAAGAGAACTGTGAAAAATGCATATTCCGTTGCAACGGACTTGGAGTCCGTTGTAACGGAACCTGTATCAGATACGGGGTTGCGGGGATGCCAATGGTGTCTATTGAAGTCCGTGGTAACGGACTGGGTCCGTTATAACGGATGTCTACGCAGTTTTGTCCGTTACAACGGACTATATGTTGCGTTGTAACGGACAGGTTTCTGGAAATTTGGACAAAGGTATGCAGAAAATAGCGTTGTAACGGACCAAGGTTGCGTTGCAACGGACATGTTTCTGGCAATTTTGGCCAAACTCCGGAATAAATAGCGTTGTAACGGACTGGTATTCCGTTGTAACGGAGCACCAAGTATACTGGAGGTCCGTTGTAACGGACTATGTTGCGTTACAACGGACTGGTTTCTGGTTGCTGATTTTGTTTTCGTGATAACTTTGGCTACACAACTTGGAATTTTGAGTTCTTTATATCGATTTGATCGGCATCAATCATACTAGCATATAGTTAGATAATTATTTAGAATAATTAGACTCTCAAATAAAAACATATGCATTTATGAAAATCTTGTGATAGTGATATAATTGGATTATGTCACGAATTTAGAAACATGCAATGGCATGATCCCTCATAATATTTAAGTCATGAAAATGCCTTCCATATCCACAACTACCGAGTTCGGTGTTACGTTTCACGTGGGTTCAGGCTAAAGTCGGGCACGTGATATTGAAACAATCGAAAGGGTGGCAAGCGTTAAATCGGGACTAGTGAGGCACAGGCTAAAGTCGACTCACTAGTAGCCTATTTGAACGATACGATGGAGATGGTTGTGACTTAACCGTCCAGGCCAATCAGATTGGAGTTCGGGGCATAGATAGGATGCACACACGGAACTGGGATTGTATTGGATACAATCCATCACCGAAATCCTATAAAGGTTCAAGAGTCGCATTGGATGCGATTGGATATAATCCTACCTAAATAACGGGATCCCACCCGATAGGCTAAAGTCACTTGTGGGAGGAACGGAAATATGGGTCTTGAGTGTTATGGACTTGGAGTCCCGTATCGGTATGAGGGTTATCGATTCGATAAAATAACACTATCATATAATCATCATATAAGCCCTATAAGATAAGTACGCAACGTTAGTAATCAATCTTTCACTTCATTTGTAGAATATGTCTTCTAGTAACACCAACACTATGTCGATTAGATCGACGTTAGAAAAGGATAAGCTAGTGGGTCGGAACTACTTTGACTGGCACCGAAACCTGAGAATAGTTCTCAGGCAAGAGGGCAAGAGTCACGTATTGGATACGGAACTAGTAGAACCGGGCCCCGATGCTACGGCCGAAGAAAAGGCCGCGTTTGAGAAACTTAAAAAGGACTCAAATGATGTTACGTGCCTCATGTTGGCATGTATGGATGCTAGTCTTCAAAAGCAGTTTGAGGACTCGGATGCGCACATCATAGACGTTGTGCTCAAGGAAATGTTCCAAGAGCAGGAGCGTATTGAACGGTTCAATACGCTCAAGGAGTTAGTAAACTGCAAGATGCCTTCGGGGTCTTCAGTGAGTACTCACGTTTTGAAGGTGCAAGCTCTCATAGACCGTCTTGAGAAGCTAGGAGAGAAATTGTCGAAGATTATGCAACAAGATTTGATCTTGTGTGCACTTCCTCCAATGTTTTCTCCGTTCGTGACTAACTATCACATGCATTCGATGGATAAGACGATCCCGGAGCTTCACGGAATGCTCAAGAATTTTGAATCGGAGACGTTAAAGTCGTCCGGAGCGAACAGGGCAAGAGTTGCCGGAAATGTTCTCACAATTCAGAATAAGGATCGTAAGAGATCAAAGTCCAAGGGCGGTTCGGCTAAGAAACGTTCGAAGCCGAATAAAAGGGGAAAGGAGAAATCCAAGGATGAGACGTGCTTTCATTGTCACAAGGCTGGACATTGGAAGCGCGATTGCAAGTCTTACCTCGAGGAGGTGAAGAAGGGCAAGGCGGTTTCAGCGACCGGCCTCTCAGGTATTAACGTTATTGAAGTTAATATTTCAACTATGACTAATTGGGTATTGGATACTGTTGGGGAATATCCCCGGCCCCGGGCCCGCGCAGCGGATATGTAGGCCCGGTCCGATTCCCCGATTCCCGAGATCACGCCACGACTTCGAGGGTACGATGCAAATAGAAGGTTAGATCCATACCAGTTCCAAATTGATGGAACACGAAGGGTTGATCGCTGCCTCCTATTCCTCCGGTCACGTTGGTGACTTTACGCGCGTCCCACACCGTGCGTCCTTCACCGTTCGTTCCCGTTCTTCGATCCTTCGGTTCGATCACAACGGAGAGCCCCAAGTGTTGCTCCTCCACACGTATCCACCTTGAGTCGGAAGACGCCGGACACGGATACACCTGCCTAGACGATGTATCGGTGCACTTGCTTGATCTCGATCGATTCTCTATTAATCTCTCTTCGTGCCTTTTCACTCACAAAAGATCAAATCTGAATTTGCTCTTTTCTTGTGTCTTGGGCAGAATATTGCTTTGAATTACTTCTGAATTCCTTAGTGAAGATGAGAGAGAAAATCCTATTTATACCTAATAGGATAAGGATTAGCCAAAAGGCATGTATATCCAATATACACCCTTTCACACAGAAAACTGTATGAACCTGTTCAGTATTCTGTCCAGACGAAATTGATAAATTTCTCTGACAGAAAATAAACCAACACAAAAGTTGTAGATAATCTTATTATCTACTCAACCCAATTTGGCCCAGCCCAATTGGAGTTCGTATGCAAAAGTTATGACTGTTTTACTAACTGTATGTCATACTGTTGCACCCTTTCGGTATTTTACAGAAACGACACTTATACTTCGTTCATATGAAATATATTTCTATATGAAGGTTGTAGATAATCTCATTATCTATCTAACCCAATTTGAACCATTCTAATTGGATTTTCCCACTGAAAGTTATGGCCATGAATGTACGACTACATTCGTTTATCCTTGTGTACACTTTTACGGTTGATCCGAAACTGTATTTCTTTCAGATACCGGTTGTGGGACTCATATTTTTCGAAATATGCAGGTTCTTCAAAATAGTCGAAGGTTGGAAAAAGGTGAAGTCGATCTACGGGTCGGGAATGGAGCAAGAGTTGCTGCATTTGCCGTAGGAGTAGTTAATTTGACTTTGCCTAGTGGACTTATTTTAGTACTAAATAATTGTTATTATGTACCAACGTTATGTAAGAACATAATAAGTGTGTCGAAACTGGCCAATGATGGCTATGAATTCGTTATTAGGAATAATGAGTTTTCGATATGTAAGGATTCTATTATCTATGGAAATGTTCTGTTAGAAAATGGTCTTTATGTGTTGGATTTCGATCACGGAAATAATAAGTCCATATATAACGTTAATGCAAAAAGGATTAAATCTAAAGTTGATAATCGGACTTTCTTTTGGCATTGTCGTCTCGGTCATGTGAATGAGAAACGAATTGCTAGACTCCATAAAGATGGACTACTAGACTCATTTGAATTGGATTCATTTGGGAATTGCGAATCTTGTTTGCTTGGCAAGATGACTAAGGCGCCGTTCTCCAAGGTTGGAGAACGGTCCAACGATCTATTGGAACTCATACATTCCGATGTGTGTGGACCGATGAGTATCGAGGCAAGAGGAGGCTATCGATACTTTGTTACGTTTACGGATGATCATAGTAGATATGGATATATCTATTTGATGCGTACTAAAGCGGAGACCTTTGAAAAGTTCAAAGAGTTTCAAAACGAAGTTGAAAATCAGCTTGGCAAGAAAATTAAAGCCATTCGATCGGATCGAGGTGGTGAATATTTGAGCTATGAGTTTGAAGATCATCTAAAAGATTGTGGAATAGTTCCACAATGGACTCCGGCAGGAACGCCACAATGGAATGGCGTGTCCGAGAGGAGAAATCGAACCTTGTTGGACATGGTTCGATCCATGATGAGTCAAACTTCCCTTCCAAAATCGTTTTGGGGATATGCCCTAGAGACAGCGGCTTACTTATTAAACCGCATACCTTCTAAATCGGTACCTAAGACGCCATATGAGATATGGACCGGAATAGTTCCGAAGTTGTCTTATGTTAAGATTTGGGGATGTGAGGCTTATGTTCGAAAATTATTATCGGACAAGCTCGATCCCAAGTCTGAAAAATGTTTATTTGTAGGGTATCCCAAGGAAACAATGGGGTATTATTTCTATAATCCCGTCGAAAATAAAGTTTTCGTAGCTCGAAGAGGAGTCTTCCTTGAGGAGGACTTTATCTCTAAGCGAGTGAATGGGACTGAAATAGATCTCGAAGAAATTCGAGACCCGCACACGAATGTTGAACCGATGAACGTTGATCCGATTTCCTGAAATGTTGAGGATCCGGAGTCAAGTGCACAAGGCGCAGTTCGTAGATCGGGTAGGATTCGTCAAGAGCCTATACGATATGGTTTTATCGTGGCAAATGATGATGAAGTCGAATTCATAGATGATGAACCGACATCTTATCGCGAGGCTATGAAAAGCGAGGATTTCGATAAGTGGCAATCTGCCATGAAATCCGAGATTCAATCCATGTACGATAATCAAGTTTGGAACTTGATTGATCCACCTCCCGGGGTTAAACCAGTGGGATGTAAGTGGGTTTTCAAGAAGAAGACCGACATGGATGGGAATGTGAACACTTATAAAGCACGGCTTGTGGCGAAAGGTTTCAAACAAATTCATGGTGTAGACTATGAAGAAACGTTTTCTCCCGTGGCAATGCTTAAATCCATACGGATCTTACTTGCTATCTCTGCGTATTATGATTACGAGATTTGGCAAATGGATGTCAAAACCGCATTCCTTAACGGGAATTTAGAGGAGGATGTGTACATGACACAACCCGAGGGTTTTGTCGATTCAAAGAGTCCGGATAAAGTGTGCCAGTTGCAACGATCCATTTATGGATTGAAGCAAGCTTCTCGGAGTTGGAACATACGTTTCGATGAAGTTATACGAGAATATAATTTCGTGAAAAACGTAGAAGAACCTTGTGTATACAAGAAGGTTAGTGGGAGCCGCGTAGTATTTCTTGTACTATATGTAGACGACATCTTGATCATAGGAAACGACATTCCGATGCTTACGGATGTTAAGAAGTATTTAAATACTTGTTTCGCTATGAAAGATTTGGGCGAGGCCGCCTATATATTAGGCGTGAGGATTTATAGAGATAGATCCAAGAAGTTACTCGGCTTGAGTCAAAGCACGTACATCGACAAAGTGTTGAAACGGTTTTCAATGCAAAATTCGAAGAAAGGACTTCTTCCAATGTCGAGTGGCATATCGTATTCTAAAGCTCAATGTCCGACATCGAGCGAAGATAAGAATGCGATGAGTATTGTTCCATACGCTTCGGCGGTTGGATCAATTATGTATGCCATGATTTGTACGCGCCCCGATGTGTCGTATGCATTGAGCGTCGTTTCGCGTTACCAATCTAATCCAGGGGATATGCATTGGATCGCGGTTAAGAACATCCTTAAGTACTTACGAAGAACTAAGGATCAATTTCTAATTTATGGTGGAAAGACATCCGGGTTGGTCATCAATGGATATACCGACGCCAGTTTCCAAACATGTGTCGATGACTTTCGATCACAAAGCGGATACGTGTTTTGTCTAAATGGTGGAGCGGTAGTTTGGAAAAGTTCCAAACAACCCACGATAGCAGACTCTACAACTGAATCGGAGTATATTGCGGCTTCCGAAGCGGCAAAGGAGGCGGTTTGGATCAAGAAGTTTGTGTCGGAGCTTGGTGTAGTCCCGAGCATCTCGGAACCTGTAGTTGTGTATTGCGACAATACGGGCGCAATAGCACAGTCCAAGGAACCGAGGGCACATCACCGCTCCAAGCACATACTCAGAAAATTTCACTTGATTCGTGAGATTTTGCAAAGGAAGGATGTGATCATTGAGAAGATTGATACTGACAGGAATGTTGCGGACCCGTTTACTAAGCCACTCTCGCAAGCTAAGCACGATTATCATGCGAAAGCTATAGGTTTGAGATACCTAGAGGAGGAAGAGAGTAGTTAGTTATCTAAAACGATAGTTTCGTAGGACGAGATTAGTCTAATAGATTAGTAAACGTTGTATCACCCCAAACTTATCTTATAGTAATGCAATTTCAAAATTTTAAAATTTTTCATTTTGCATCTATCTTATATGAAAACTGTGTGCTGGGTTGTGTAATATGATTGTTACATGAACCTTGATTTGAACTTGTGTGGACGTCGACATGGTTGAGGACCATGTGCAGCGAAACCGTCACACTTAAAGTGTCATTTCTAAACATCCCTAGTCGCGGATCAGCTTGCTTAAGAGAGAAGCATTTCTATTATTAGATAATAGACTGAACGCGTACACTAGTACGTTTGCCGAGGAGATGATTATGTTTTGCTAATCATGGGACAAAGGAGTTTGTCGAATCGGGAACGTAGATATATGTTAGGTTACATGTATTGGATATGACCGAAGCCGCGAGATCATGACATGGTTTAGTCATTATAGATGGACTTGCGACGGATGGGGTTTTAGATTCTTCAAACTTGAGGGGATCATTGATTGCGTTTCGTGCGTAACACAATGCTTTGATATGATCTTACGCTCACCGTAACAGAGAGTTAAAAGGGTCATCATTGGGTATTGTCCGAAACACGGAATTCAATGTGAGTCTCCAAGATAGGAATTGTTTATTCCGAAAGGAAGAGATATCTCTTAGGCGCCGCTCGATGAGTCGATTAACGAAACCTGCGGCCGCAGTCAATGATATTAATGGTTAATATCGATTGAAATTTGTTAACTCAACTCGGAATCGGGGAATAAGTGTAGTTAATCAAATTATAAGGATGACTATTACCATGCCTTTTGATTAACGGATATCGCAAACAAGAGAACTAGTAACCGCTATTCGAGATAGGCACAATGATCACAATCATTATTCGTTTAACATGGGTAGCTATGATGGAGTGACTAGATCCCGCTCATGAGCTTGTAGGTATTGGAAACAACCTACTGCCATCGTTAAGTCGAACCTACATGGTCACACAACGAATCGTACTAAGTCGGGCTTGATCATAAAATTGGCACATAGGATGTGCATAGCTTGGTGTTTGATACGCGAGCTATATTCTCTAAAATCGTGCGTATTAGATATGCATGAGTACCTTTTAGGTAGATCTGAAATTGAGTGGGAGACTGAAGGAAATACAGTTTCAGGATCAACCGTAAAAGTGTACACAAGGATAAACGAATGTAGTCGTACATTCGTAGCCATATCTTTCAGTAGGAAAATCCGATTTGAATGGTTCAAATTGGGTAAGATAGATAATTAGATTATCTATAACCTTCATGTAGAAATATATTTCATATGAACGAAGTATAAGTGTCGTTTCTGTGAAATACCGAAAGGGTGCAACAGTATGACATACAGTTAGTAAAACAGTCATAACTTTTGCATACGAACTCCAATTGGGCTGGGACAAATTGGGTCGTGTAGATAATGAGATTATCTACAACTTTAGTGTTGGTTGATTTTCTGTCAGAGAAATTTATCAATTTCGTCTGGACAGAATACTGACCAGGTTCATGCAGTTTTCTGTGTGAGAGGGTGTATATTGGATATACATGCCTTTTGGCTAATCCTGATCC
The DNA here is from genome assembly GCA_946800325.1 of Luzula sylvatica. Classification (NCBI taxonomy): domain Eukaryota; kingdom Viridiplantae; phylum Streptophyta; class Magnoliopsida; order Poales; family Juncaceae; genus Luzula; species Luzula sylvatica. The sequence goes on along the minus strand of OX326961.1, from coordinate 15,727,942 downwards.
TATTATATATAAATATGATTTTCTCTCTCATCTTAACTAAGCAATTCATTCAGAATTATCCAGAAAATTGTGAGACAAATTTCTAGAGAGTGAAAAGGTGTAAAAGAGAGAAACCGTGAAAAGGTTTTTTACGGTTTAGAGAATCAATTCGATTAAGCAAGTTCACCGGTGCATCGTCTAGGCAGGTGCATCCGTGACCGACGTCTTGCGATTCAAGGTGGATACACGTAGAGGAGCAACAACTGAGGCTCTTACGGTTGTGATCGATTCGGACGAGTAGATTGAGTCGGAGACGAAATCAAGCGAATCGGCGAAGTCAACGAGCGGTGAAAGACGCGTGGTGTGGGACGCGCGTATTGTCACCAACGTGACAGGAGAAAGAAGGCAGCGATCAACCCTTCGTGTGCAATCAATTTTGCACCGGTAAAGATCTAACCTTCTATTTGCATCGTACCCTCGAAGTCGTGGCGTGATCTCGGGAATCGGGGAACCGGACCGGGCCTACATATCCGCTGCGCGGGCCCGGGGCCGGGGATATTCCCCTTCATAATGTCCCACCATCACGTCTCAATTTTTCACCTCTCTCTCACAAGGCTCCACAGAAGGCTTAAGTCTTGCCTGCTCTCACAAGGCTCAAGTCTTCACGCCGACTCCACCTCTTCATGCCTCCACAGAAGGAAGGCTTCATCTCTCACGCCTCTCACAAACGGCGCCTCTTCAGATAGGTACTTATCGCGGTTTCTTTCTCTGGTAAACATTGTCGCCATTTCTTCTTTTTCTCTTTTCGGTCCCGAATCTCTTCTTTGCTATTTTTTCGATTTTTCGGAGTAAAGATCCAACTGGCCCGTTCTTGATGTTTTTCTTGTCATCTGAAAAGAGGATACTCTACTCTTTCATATGAGATTCGTGCGTGTTCAACCAATTTCTTTCAAAAGACGGTTATGGACGATTTTTCTCTTTTGAATACTCGCTATTGTTTCTCCTTTGTTAACAAGGTATAATTATTTACTCATTTTTTTGGAGCCTTTTAGTTTATCAAATTCGAAATTTACTTAGAATCAATTACCCCTCATACAATCTTTTTTCATATTCAGAAATTGGTTGCATAACTTGAAGGTAAAAGCTCGTGATGCTTAAGTGTTCGATGAAATTACCGTAAGAAGTTTGTTCGTATTTCAAGATCCAAATACCAAACTCATTTCATAGGTATTGCTTCTCCTTTGTTAACAAGGTATAATTATTTACTAAGTTTTTTGGAGCCTCTTAGTTTATCAAGTTCGAAATTTACTTAGAATCAATTATCCCTCATACAATCTTTTTTCAAATTCAGAAATTGGTTGTCACAACTTTGAAAGCAAAAGCTTGTGATGCTCAAGTGTTTGATGATGCTCAAGTGTTTGATGAAATTACTCTAAAAAATTTCTTCGTATTTCAAGATTCAAATACCAAACTCATTTCATAGATATCAACTATATCTCATTTATTTCTTGTCTATTCAAGATTCAGTTTTTAATACATTATTTGCATTGCTGTTAACAAGGTATTAAAACAATACTTGCTATTGTCCTCTCCTTTCTTATCGAGGTATTAATTTTTGTGAATTTTGTAAAACCTCTTATTGTATCAATTTTTAGTTTGCATTATTATTTAATTGAAAGCATTTGAATTTAATGGGTATTATTGATCAAGGAATAATAATTGGGTATTGCGTAGAGTCTCATAATTTTTATTTTCAATTTGAGAAATAGCCTACAATTTTCATCAGTCTTACTTCACTGCAGCCATCTTTTCTGTCAATTTCCCAATTCTCCTAAATTCGAAATAAAGGTAGTGCAAAAAAAGGTAAAAAAAAAAGTTGATTTTATCTATTCTGGTTGCTTCATCAGTAGAAATTATTTGTATTCATGAATATATATTGAAGTTTGTACATTAGATAGTTTTGTGTTTTAATGGAATAAGAAATTAAAAAGTATTTAAAATTCTTCACTTTTTAACATAAAGTTGTATTTCTGATATTTAAAATGTAGATATGAATTTACCTTTCTAGAAGAGGTTAATAATTCGAGTTTTTCTGTGACTATCCTTTCACAGTAGAAACTTGAGATAGGATTTTTATTATTTTTATCAAATATGGTTTTCAGATTTTTAAATACATAACATATTATTTATTATTTTCTAAAAGTAAATATTGCTCTTGATGAGAGTAAGTATTTCTCGGTAACATCAAATAAAAACTGTTGATTATGTAAATAGTTACTTATTTTTCATTTTTGATAAACCAAATTTTCTAAAAAAAAATTTGATTATGTAAATAGTTACTTATTTCATTTTTCTTGTGAATTTATATGACAAATCTTTATTTTGCTGCTATGCAGGACGTTTAGCAGTATTGGAAAACAGTGAGAACAATTACCGTCAGAAGGTTCTTCCTCTTTTCTGATCAGAAGACCAAACTCGATTCATAGGTATTCAATCATATTCTACATTTTATTTTTGATGATTGTTTGTTTTTTTGAGTGATTTAATTTTTTAGTACGACATGTACTAATAAATGCTGAGAATTGAAATTACACCAAACTATGAAAGAACACAAGGAAATATATACAAACATTTCCGCAAAATAGAAATATGAATTTCAGGGGTTTAATTGAAACAATGTGTCTGAAAATAAGACAGTTAATTTAAAAGTTTTGGTTATTATGTGTATATAGTATCGAATGATGAATGCGAATTGCTTTTTGTTTGTGAACAAATAATATATATTTGAATGATATTGTAGAATTGTTTGTTTATTTAATTGCACATTTTGTATTTTAGAAGTCCAATATGATAAATATGAACTGTTATTGAGTAAATTAATTTGATTTGATGGGTTTGCATTTTTTATCTCTTTAACTGTTATTGAGTTGTAAATTTTATGTGTATCGCAATTTTTGGTTTATTTTACTTAATCTCTCGTGCTTTTGTGGTAAAAAATTCACAAGTCGGACTGTTGAAACTAAAAAAGTAACAAATATGATTTTGGATTTTGTGTCAAGAATGTTCAGATTACTATATGTTGATAATTAATTTGGTAAGTATAGAAGATTACTTTAGTTCACAAGTTAGAACATCAATATATAATTGTTGGAACGCCAATCATATAAATTTTGGATTTCGTGTGTTCAAACAATTAAGAAATCCCGCAGCGAAGTCGCGGGTATTTCACTAGTATATATATATTTGATGTAATGTCCGCACGATAAGGAATGTGAAAATTTACTTAAACAAAAGTTGAACACATAGAATTTATATTTTTTTTGTTCACTACTAATTTTTTTTTTGTGGTAGTAACAAGCACATTATAATTTATATATTTGTTAACTAGTGAATCGCACATGGTTTTTGCAGTACAAAGTTTTGTAACAAAATAGTCTTCCAGTATCATTAGCCCGTTACTTACACAGATGTATCTTAAGTTACTATTTCATATACATCCAATTTTTTTTTGGCTAAACCGTTTCAAATTTCTTTTTAAAATACAGAATACTCAAATTACAGTTACAAAGGCTCTTTTCTTTTAGAATTACATAATGACTTTAATATGACTACAATAAAATTTTGTCTGGAAATTAAAAGCACTTTGGCTATACACAAAAATCTACTCAATGTACATATTTTTATTATGTGGCACGTTATGATTGGAAAATACAACTAATGCTTGACAGATAATTTAAAGAAACTTTTAGTGAAAATAATAATTTCATCACTCATATGAATAGTCACATAGCCTCTCCTCATGTAGTATAAGTAGAACCCAATCTTGGCTTGAGAAGAACATAACAAAGAAAAAAAATGGACCCCTCAACACTTCTAAACAATTACAGAGAATTCAGGTCCAGCTTGTCGAGGGAGGTATGAAAATTTTTCACTCTCTTATGTGAATTATTAATTATTAATATTACCATATTATTTGTTTCTTAATTTCTTTACATGTTCCAAATTTGCATTCAAAGTAAGTGAGTAACATATCATCTTAGGATATAATTTTAAAAAGTATGTGTTCATACTTCTTAAGTTTTATTTCTCAATTTCTCAACCTAATAAGCACAGGCAGAAGCGTCTATGTCAATAAAAACTCTTTACTATGAGTAATATTAATTTCAAAATTTTAGATAGTTTTATTTTTATTTTTGGTGTATGTTTCTTAGAAAAGTTGCATTGTCTTCCAAAGATAATATATGTAGAATCATAAAAAAATTCTGAAAAATATAGAAAGTCACAAAGTGTATTTACAAAAATTAACTAAGTATTTGTGGATCTATGAATTTTCTCTAAATAAACTTATTAGTAATTATCATGTCCTATTTTGCTAATTAAGTAAGTATTCAACGAATATTCAGAAAAGTATTCCGCGGACATATTTTGCGTCGTTTGAGAGGAGAAATTGTTTTAGTTATGTCATGATAATGAACTATTTTTTTATATCTGCACAAAATATCTACATGTTACCGTAAAAATTGTTTGCGCGATATAGTTTCTAAATTTCTATATTATCTACTCTCATGAATATATAGTTCCCTAAATTAAGTTTGATGACTCAATGAAGTTTTATGTTTGACATATGGTAACTGATTTTCTCCTAACTATTGTGTTTTTCCTCTTTTGATGCAAAGGGAGTTATTAATGACACATTTCTTGAGTTGGAAGAACTCCAAGACGATACTGATCCACACTTCGCATTTGATACGATCGATCTCTTCCTCCATAATGCTGAGCATTTACTTCGTGAAACTAACAAAGCAGTGTTAGTACTTCAACTTCAATTCATTAATTTTTCTTTTATTTTTAATTGATATCTGCTGTTTTAGTAATAATTTATATATATGAGTGTATATAATTATCATAATTATTTCCAATAAAAAATCCGATTCTGTTTTAATATTTGAAGGGTTAACATGAGGCAGATTAATCTGGTTCTGGCCGATGCCTATGTCCACCAACTGAAAGGATCGACTAGTTGGTATTATCTTTTTTCAGATTTTAATTTCTCCATGAAATAATTATTAAATATTCGAGTTATAAATATAAATTTCATGCTTTATTTAAACCGATTAAACAAAATAACAATTTCATGTCTATTTCGTATGTTATACAGTCTTGGTGTTACAAGGCTTCGAAACCTAACCGAAGCTTTTCGCACTTTCTACCTAGAGGGCAGTGTTGATGGGTAATTCTGTTATCCATTTAATACCATACTACATTATTTATTTAATTTAAAAGTAATCACCAACTTTATTTACATTAAATAATGGTTGCAATTCAAATTCTTTTTCATGTAGATGCTTGAGGACTGTGAAAGATTTGAACCAAGAATATGTCTATTGCAAAGGAAGGCTCCAGCTTCTGAAGAGAGTACACACTTATCTATTTCTAAATAGTTATTTCTTTTTCTTTTTTTATTAAAATATATCAAAATAATTTTGACAACAATTATACTAATGATTGTAGCATGCTGAGCAAGTTTGGGCGACTGGTGGAACTACCCGTACTATTTGAAGTTCAACTCAGGGCTGTGCTGTTGCTTGAATCTCTTTGATTCCATTTCCTTTTCTCTGTTTAGTTCTGTTTGAATTATGTGGTGCTTTGTGTTGTTTTTGTTGGGTGGCTTGTGTTAGTTATGTTTGTGTTGTTCCTAGAAGAGACTTGTTGTATCAGTTGTGTTGTTTTAATTATATCCATCATTGTTTGTTTGTGTCATTAATTGTGTTTTTGCTTAATAAATTGAATGAAACTCTCTCTTTTCTTTGATTTTCTTTTTTTTGAAATTGAATTACACTTATCTTATTTACTTCTAATTTTTAAGGGAAGTTCTATGATAACCATTTTCCTCATTGTAGACTTTTTTTCAATAGGATATTTTGAATATTTGTCAACTCATGATTATTTTTGGTAAAATTGAAATGTATTGTTATCATTTAATGCTAGACAAAATAAAAAAACATGTATCGGTAATTGATAAGTATCTAAAATATCCTTTTGAAAAAGGGTATACCAATTCGGACGGGTGTTTCCTTTGTGCGCAACATAGATAGGACGTCGAGCATTTGCTATATCATTTTGATTACTCCCGCGAGCTCTGGATGGCAATCTGTGTGGACTTTCATGCGACAATGAAGGACGGAGTGCTCGCGATGTGGGTTGACAATAGACGAAGAGGAAACATGAGCCACAAAAAGCGATGGGGAGGGCTATGGATGGCCACGATATGGAATTTGTGGAAAGAAAGAAATTGGAGGATTTTTGCAGGAAAATCCATATTGTATGTGGCAAGTCTCTACATTCTCATGTTAGGATCGGTATCGCAAACAAGCACACAAGAACAACACACGAACACAAATATTTTTATGTGAAAACTCCGAAGGAAAAAAAATCACGGCCGCCGACGCTCAAACTATTTCACTATACTCGAGAAAGATAAAATACAATTGTTGGTATTTGTTGGAATGAAAAAAACTCTAACCTAACCCCTCTATTTATAGCTAAGCCCCTATCCAATACAAGAAAATAATCATTGCCTTAATTACCATTCAATCATGACAATAATAATATATAGAGAACTTTCCTATCTCCTCAAAGGTTTTCTTTTCTAATTTCCTAATTAGTCGAGTTTTTAAAAGTTTCCATACCATAACAATCTTCCATTTGGAGACTTCAGCACCAATCTTCTTTTCTCCCGTCCCGAGCGTGACTTCCTTGATCCCCACGACAACTCCCAATTGCTCAAGTTTGTCGGTGGGGACTTCCTTGATCAGCATATATGCAGTGCAACGTGTTGTCGTGATATTGTTAACTTCGGTTATCTTTACATGGTACCAGAGCTACGAGAGTGGTAAACGATATTTTTCAAGATCTCTCAGTGAAGAAGACTATTGTGCATCGATGGACTTCGGTGGTCGTGTTAGTGAACTTGGTGTGGAAGCTCTTAGTTTTTCAAATTATAAAATTTTGAAGACGTGTACGGAGTCTTATCTTAAAGGAGAAGATTTGTGGGAGATGGTTGACGGTACGAAAATTGCATCGATTTCGGCCGTTGCCAATAATGACGTGATAACCAATAGAGCAGTGGTAAAAGAGTGGACAACTGCTAATGCGAAGGCGAAGTTCGTGTTGAAGTGATCTATTCTGCACGACCTATTCGAGCATATCATGGGTTACAACTCAACGACGAATATTTGGAAGACTCTTGATGAGTTACTAAATAAGAATAATATGGAACGACTTCAATTTTTGGAGAGTGAGTTGGCTAGTGTTGTACGAGGACAATTTTCGATTTCTCAATACTTCTTGAAGGTGAAAATTTTATGTTCAGGGATTTCTCTTTTCAAACCCTAAGAAGCTATTTCGGAGGCGTGAATAAAACACTATAGTATTCGACGTCCTCGGAAGGAGTATGTTACATTTGTTTCGTCGATACAATGTTGGGCGCAACAACCATCCTTGATGGAGTTCAAAAATTTTCTGGCCTCTCAAGAATCTTTGACTTGGTAAATGTCGGGTGTTTCAATATCGGAAGGAGAAGTGCAAGTTTTGATGTCTTCTAAGACGAACAATTTAATGAAAATGAAAACAATCAAAATACTAAGAAAAAGGGAGATATTTTCTCTAATAGTGGTGGTTCTCGAAAAATTTCAATTGTTATCGATGTGACAAGGCTGGACATATCAAGAAGAATTGTCGCGTGAAGTTCAAAGGATGAAACGCCACACATAAAGAGGATATTCCCAAACGAGAAAAATTGGGATAAGTGTTTTATGACGGAAAAAACTGTGGTTGCTTCTATTAATTACGAAACGATTGGATTCTCGATTCCGGTTGTGGCCATCATCTTACTGGTGATGATTCTAAATTTTCTTTTCTTCGTGATTTTAAGGGAAATCAAGCCATTGTGACAGCCGACAATACCGTTCATCATGTGAAGAAGGAGGGTGTGGTTATAGTTTCAAGTCAAGATAAGTAAGAATTCGATTATTCTTGATAGTGTTTGTCACGTACCCGGCAGGAAGAAGAATCTTCTTTCAGTGACGAATGCAGTTGATGCGGGCAATTATGTTTTCTTTGGTCCAAAAGTTGTGAAGTTCCTTCGAAATATTGTTGAAAAAGGAGGTGAAGGCCGACGTTACTCATGTGGGTAAAAGAGTAAATGATTTGTATGTTTTATCGGTTTCTTCTTCCTACGTTGATAAGATGAGCTCCAATGATGGTGTATCGATATGGCATGCAAGGCTTGGTCATGTGAATATGGATAAGTAAAAATAATGACTTCCAAGAATCTCGAAAACGGTCTTGCTCAACTTTCTTTTCCAAATGAAGTTGAAGTGTGCGAGGGTTGTCAATATGGGAAATCGCATCGACGACCTTTGAGTAAGTCTCTTTCAAGGTGTAACAGTCTGTTGAAACTTGTTCATAGTGATCTAACGGGTCATACTCAAACACTGTCTTATTCAGGTGCTCGATATATGTTGGTCTTTGTTGACGGTTTCACAAGATACGCATGGGTCTATTTTGTGGAAAAAAAATCGGAGGTATTTTCGAAGTTTCAAGAATTTTGAACAACGGTTGAAGTTGTTCTTGGGAAGGAGATAAAGAAGTTTCGAACCGACAATAGAGACGAGTTTACATCGAATGAGTTTTTCTCATTTTGCGAGAAACATCTCATTAAAAGAGAGCTGTTGATCCAAAACTCTATTTCCTTCAGAGCAAACATTGAAAATCTGAACCTTGATGGTGGTCGAATATCTCTTCTAACTCGGTCCCTTGCCAATAAATACCGTCGATCTTCATTTTGATCTTTCTCAACATTAACACCGTCATGTGCCACTGCACTATCTCGACTCGGTGCCAACTCGGCTCAACCTCGGGCCGAACTCGTATTGGCATCTTCGTGGAACGATACCTCAAACTCCATGCTATCTTCAACCGTGTCATTATTCTCAAATGTCGGCTCGGGTTCAGCCCATTTTTCATTCAACATTGTCGACTCGTTAAAAATGACATCTCTCGAGATAAAAGTTTTGGAACTTTTGGGACACCACAATCTATAACCCTTCACATTATCGGTGTAGCCGAGAAAAACACATTTCTTAGACCTCGGCTCCCAGTTTCCTTCATTCACATGAGCATTAACGGGAAACCCAAACACCCTCACGAAAAAATAATTGGCCGACTTACCGGACCACATTTCTTCGGGTGTTTTACATTTAATCGTAATGGTAGGAGATCTATTTACCAAATAGCAGGAAGTATTAATGGCTTCTGCCCAAAACTCGTTACCCAAACCCGCATTGAAAAACATACTTCTAGCTCGTTCGAGTAGTGTCATATTCATGCATTCCACAACTCCATTTTGTTGAGGAGTATTCACCACCGTTTTGTGCCGAAGAATACCTTCTGGCTTACAAAAATTATCAAACGCTCGGTTGCAAAATTCGAAATCGTTATCGGTTCTGAACCGCTTCATTTTCTTTCCCGTTAGATTTTTCGAAAGCGACTTTCATTCTTTAATGGTGTTAAACACCTCATTTTTCTCTTTCTAAAAATAAATCCATGCTTTTCTAAAGAAATCATCAATGAAAGTAAGGATGTAACGGGAACTTTTACCAATTGATGGCACATTAGAGGATCCCCAAATATACGAATGGATATAATTTAATGTTACCTTTGTCGAGTGAATGGCCGTAAAGAAACTCAGCCGCTTATGTATTTCAAATACGTAATGGTCACGAAAGGGTAAATTTCGTGTGTATTTGTTTCCTAATAAGCCTCTCTTACTCAAAATGATCATTTCACGCTCGCTCATATGTACCAACCTCATATGCCACATTTTTGTGACATCTAAATAACCTGAATTTTCGTCTTGGAAGATTAATTGCTGCATTTACCTGAAATATACCCGGGTAAGTTCTATGACAGACTCATTTTCTTGGGATAGATTTTTTTTCAGAAAGTATTTAAAAATATTTTAGGTATTTGTCAATTAATTATACAATTTTTTTTATTTTGCATAGTATTAAATGATAAATATACACTTGAATCATAAAAAAAAATTATTAATTGACAAATATTCAAAATATTTTTTTAAAAAAAATGTATCACAAAAAAATAAGGATTAACTCCTCTTTTTTCATGTCATGGTCACCACATAAAGTGGACACAGAACAACTACTTAGGAAGATAACAATAACAGTGGATAGAAATAGAATGCATTACCATTTCTAAAAGGAGAATGTTGCTCTTCCCCCACTGCACGTCCCCCACAACTCTTGATGTGCTGGCTATGGATTAACACCCTACAAATTAACACAAAAACATGAGTTAACATCAAAATTTGCGTATTATTTATATTATGTTATGATTTAACATCAAATTAAGGTGTTAAGTCATGTACTCGTGTGTTAATTTTTAGTGATGACACGTCATCAAGAGTGGTGGGGGATGATAGTGGGGGATGTACATCATCACTCTTTCTAAAATTCTTATCCAAATTCTCAGGGCTCAATGGGATTGAAATTCGCCATTCCATTGGGAAGAAAAAATCAATCGACAGAATGCAATACCATTTCTTATCCAAAGATGATAAAATAAACGAAATTGGCCATTTTCGGGTGTTCAACTAAATTGAAAGTCTAAAGAGAGATCAATTACGTTTATCATCAGTTAGAATACATACTTTATTTTAATCAGTGTTCGAATAGAAATTATCTAGCGACCATGATCACCTTCTCTTATGGATCACAAATTTTGTTCGTATCTCCAATTTAGGCCGGGAGAAATTTCAGAATCATTTACTGTTTACTGAATAAATTTTTATGGTTGCCGGTCTTTTAACAAAATTTCCACAATTTTAGAAAGTCAAACAAATCATATTTTAAATTAATGAATTTAGATCTAACTGCATTTCAAAATAAATTATCAATAAAGCCATGGCCATGGGGGAAATATGCCAAGTATTCATTCGGTTTACCTAGCTATTTTAGGCTAATTCGATTTGAATTTCGAAACTATCTAAATATATATCATTATAACATAGGTACCAATTACAATGTCAATTCACACTATAGATACCAATTACAATATACAAACATTTCAATACAAATCCAATTCACTTAATTGCAAATATCAACAACAAAATGTGCGTACGAATAAATATCACTGCAACTAAAAGCAATAAATCCTTTTTAGGCATAATCACCAAACAATGTAGGGGAAAAAAAGGAAAATTAAAAAAAAAAAAAAAATTAAAATAACATGAATATTGCATCTCCCTCGTCGAGCTGTCATGCATAACCACAATTAATTTCAATCAGTTTCGCATCATATAACCATTAGAGTTTAGACTCCTTTCAATCGAACCTACTATGGAGTTTCGCCCCCAAATCCGTGAGAATCGTGGGACACCTTAGTAGTAGATGACGATATCCGTCTGTTATCGCAACCTTCGTGAAATTCTGACGTGAAGTTGCAAATTCAAGACATGCATCCTTGAGGTTAGGACAATTATGTGCGTCGGCCAAAGCTAAAGTGGTTGCAACTGTGTCGACAGTTATAATTTCCGATAATTTACCTTCACACATCAGCTTCAGACTCTCTATCTCGTATCGGTCTGAAGCTACAAGTAAATCTAGAAACATTTGGTTGATTTCTTCATTTTCGCCTGAATTGCTCTCATTTATATCCGGTAGCAAATTGGTATATAGAAAATAGAGGATTGCCTTAAAAACCCTTGGTTGTATTCCGTCAATTTTTACTTTCTTTGTATTGTTTTCATCGGTGGGACCAAATAGTTCGGCACTAAACACAGATGACTGCGCTGCAAGAACCAATTTATGAGCATGGAAATTCGTTTCGCCGACTTCAAAGATGACATCGGTGTTCTTCTCATTTTTGAACATTTTGAAGAGATGGTCTTGTAAGTTGGATGATACGGGTTCATTGTCGGCTTGAATTATTGGTTCTGCGATGGTATTCACAATCGTGACATCATGATCTGATGTTACGGTTTCACCTAGTATTGTGAGGTTACAGATTACTCTAAAGTATTCTTCATGCAAGTATCGCTTAAGTTCGGAACTTTCAATGAACTTATGCATGTAAATTTCCTCGCCGCACTTTTGAAAGGTATGTGTAATGGTTTGCCATTTGACGGAAGACGCACCTTCATCCTTTTTAAGCATTCCGAACTCGATACTCACTTTAAGATCCTTGGTTGCATTTCGAACATAAAAATAGAATGATAAATTACTCTTTATAACATAATGGTATCCAATTTGCCAGCAATAGTCTCCGACGAAAAATATCGGGAATGAGCTGTTGTTAATTGCTGTAATGTGGGAACACATTACTTTGAATTGGAACAAACCACTGGTCAACTCTTTTGTGATCCCTCTTTCTGATGATGGCATCTCAAAATTGTGACTCTTAGATTTCCCAATTAGTGATGACAAGATGGTAACACCCGAATCCAACGCTCGATCTGAACTTATGATTCTGATTTTGCAAATAATTATGATGTAATCATCATTTAAGCACCTTTTCAACTCATTTCCTTGAGCAAACTTTTCGAAACGGAAGTGCGAACCGCATCTTGCGAAGGTGTGCTCTATTGTTCTCCATTGAACCGAGGATAAGGCTTCGTCATTCTTAAGAAGACCCAAGTCAACCTTCACATTGAGGTCCTTCCATTGACCTCCATAATAAAGATCGAACGATAAATAATCAATCTTTTTGTTCGGTAAACATGAGAATCGCCAGAAATGTTCTCCGGCGGTAAAACCAGGGAAATGGAGCCATTTGTCTCCCTTAATCGCCGAGCACAAGACTTTGAAGCGGAAGGACTCCTCGGTCGTATCTTCTTCTACCGACTTACCCAACATAGGTTTGCTTGGAGATGCCATAATGAAGCCACAACAGGAGCGCTTAATAGAAAAGAAGAATGTTTATTACAGGTACTGGTACCTGATAGAGAATTATGGGAGATTGAAAGAGGAAGATAACGAGTCGATTGGTACAATTTGGGTGGAAGACGAAAAAGGAAGGAACTAATTTAGATTAATCGATAGAAGATCCAAGACGAAATGGAGGTTGAGACAATGATATAATTTGTATTTTTCTGTGGACTTTGATGATAAACTAGCAATGCTTGATAGAAAAAGAAGATTGTGGAAAGATGAACAAAAAATACTTAATACGAGTAATGATGTAATTGAATTGAATGTGGCCGAGCATCTGGTTCCAGCTACAACACTAAAAGTCGTTGGTATTAGTGAATAAAGTCTTGTGAATCAAATTACCATTATAATAAGGAACAGAAATAATTTTCTATATTTCTTTGAACAAGCATTATTGGGCGCAAGTTCATCGTAACTACCATTCGAGTCGGAGTCAACTACGCACAACGAGACATGATAAACGGAAACAGAGAATCAAATATGATATTCAATGAAACCTATATTTCTATCTTTGGTGGCTGAGCTTTGATGAAATGTCAGCGTTATATGACACGGACATTGATAAAGAAAGGAAATTATTACATGCCCCTCAAATTTCTCAACATCTTCTATATCATCGATTAACAATTAATTAAACGATTCAGATTCAACTTGACTAATGAAAAATTAACACCAGATATGCACCGGGCTATAAACGGTTCGAATCCAACTTGGATAGTGGTCATACCAGATCTGTCCTTGTTATTTTTCGGATACAGGTCCGAATACACAGTTATTCATTCGAATACAATTCAGATGTTAAAACGGACAAGGATACAATTTGGATATTGCCGGATACAAAAAAAAATTCGGATATTAAAACGGATATTATGATATTGTAACAAAATATATTTTTTTAATTAATTATATACATTATTTGTGACATGAACAATATAAAATGTTATATTTAAACGTAATTCTATGATTGCGATTCTAAATCATTACAAAATTATTGATGATTTTGTTAAGGATTTTCAAAATTTTTTTTTACTTACAAACATACATTTTGTTTCAAGAAAATTTGCTTTAGAAAAATTATAAAGATTTATTGGACTTGCATATTTATAATTTCTTAATGACATAATTATGATGTCATAAATATCATGATAAAAATATATAGATGATATTACGTGTCATCATATATCATGACAAAATATATAGATAATATTATGTGTCATGAAATAAAATGGTAAAAACATGCAAACTTACACTTGTATGGATATGTGTCATGAAGAAAATATGCAACTTACACATGTGTGGCTAAGTGTCATGATATGGTAAAAATTTAACATGAACACTTTACACATGGATGACTATGTGTCATGATATGACATGTTCAATTTCACCATAAATAAGCCACGACTCTTGAAAAAAGAAGTAAGAGAAAAACATAGTAAAATTCAAGAAAGAAAGAGAACAAAAGAAAAGATATAATCTCATACAAGTCTTAGAATTTCTCGATTAATTTTCATACATATTCACTTCGAACAAGTTACTACATAATATGTTTGGCAAGTGTTACGATAGCCATAATAATTCGAATTGGTGTTTTGGTTTGATTTCATTTGTGCAAACGCGATCAGAAGGGCTACTATAACCTGGAAGGTTATCCGTCGGACCTGGTGCACACCATGTTATGGTATGGAGACTTTGCAACCAAAATAATTAGAAATTTGGAGAAAAGAGGGGTAGATTATTTCCTTATATTATTAGTGCTATCATTGGATGGTAATTAACACAATGATTATTTCATTGTACTATTTCCTTGTATTGGGTAAGAGTTAGTTATAAATAGAGGGGCCACTTCAGAGTTTTATTCATTCCAAGAAATACCAACAATTGTATTCTTCTTTCTCCAGTATAGTAAAATAGTTCGAGCGCCGGCGGCCGTGGAATTTTTCCTTCGAGGTTTCCACATAAAAATCTTTGTGTTTGTGTATGTTCTTTTGTTCATATTTGCGGTACTGATCCTAACAAGTGGTACCAAATCGAGGTTCGAGAAAAAACAGACGAGAGATGGACGAGAACAAGATTTCGGTGACTCGGTTCGAGGCGAGATTTCGGTTACTAGAAGATGCAAATAGAAGCGTTGTTATGCTAGAAGGAGCTAGAAGATGCACTCCTCCAAACAAAGCCGAGAAGCATCACAAACGAAGGCAAACGAAAGAACATGAACCACAAGACGCTAAGCTATATCCAGTTGTTGCTAGTCAAAAATGTGGCGTTCAACATAGCGAAGGAGACGACGGTTTTCGGGGTCATGAAGGTGTTATCCAACACGTACCTAAAAACGTCCTCGGTAAACAAGTTACACCTGGTGCGCCGCCTTTTCAACTCGAGGATGGCGGAGGAGGGATCTGTGGCATAGCATTTCAATGTTTTTGAAGTTATTTCCAACCAATTGGACTCTTTTAATTTTAATCTTGGCGATGAGATGAAAGCATTTATGCTATTCTCATATGTCGAAGAGATGGGCAACGATAGTAGACGTTATCGGCGTCAAGGAGGATCTATCCTTTGAGGGGGTGCGGGACTTCATCCTGAATGATGAGATTGGGCGAAAGGAGTGGAGCGAATCCCCAGGTTCCTCGGGATCGGCGTCGTATTTAGAGAGTCGGGATTGTGAAGGCCAGAGAAGCAACAACCGCGGGCGATCTAAGTCGTGAAGGTCGGAGAAGCAACAACAGTGGAAGATCTAAGTCGAGAGGTCGCAACAAGTCAAGACCGCGTGGCGAGTTGGAGTGCTCGAAATGTGGCAAGAAAAGTCACATGAACCGGAACTGCAAAAGCCTGAGAAAGGAGAAGGCAGAATTGAATTCCGCAAATATTATCACCGAGGAGGACGCATACAAATCTCTCATCTTATTTGTCTACAGCCCTGTCGAGTCATGGGTTTTGGATTCAGGTGCATCCTTCCACTCAACCCCACAAAAAGATAAGTTCTTAAATTTTAATCCTGGAGTTTTCGAAAAGGTTCACTTGGCGGATGAAAAACCTCTAAGCATATCTCGGTCTAAAGAAGAAGTTGATATCCTTCAGAAAGATGGATAGTGAGGGGGTACATAATTTTGTTTGGGAACGGATCGTGGAAGATTGTAAAGGGTGGAATGGTGAGAGTGAATGGTACGAAGAAAGGAACCATCTATTTGATCGATAATGGAGGAGATTTGTTCGCAATTTCGGGAGCATCGACCGACCCGATGTTGTGTCATAATCGGCTCGGTCATATGAGTCATGAAGGAATGTAAGGGCTTGTTCCCAAGAGTTTCGTACCGAAGGTAAAATGGGTAGAAACATGTTTATGTAAGAATTGTGTACTCGACAAACAAAAATGTATCAGTTTTTCGAAGGTCGGCGAGAACTCAAGACCGGGAAACGATGTGTGGGGACCAGCTCCAGTCCAATCTATCGATGGATGACGATATTACGTCACCTTCATTGATGATTCTACTAGGAAGGTTTGTATTTATTTTATTAAACACAAATCTGACGTGTTTAATGTTTTCAAAATGTGAAAGGAACAAGTCGATATCAAAACAGGCTTGAAGTTGAAATGCCTAAAGTCGGATAATGGAGAATAGTACGACAACGCCGAGTTCAAAGCATTTTGTGCGGACCACAAAATTAAGCAAGTTCGGACTATTCCAAATCGACCTCAACAGAACGGGATCGCAGAACAGTTAATCAAACTCAGAATGAACGGACGAGGGCGATGTGGTTGCACACATGACTATCGAAGATGTTCTGGGCAGATGCGGTTAACACCGCTGCACATCTTATGAACCGTACTCCGGTGAAACTGCTAAACCTTGAGTTACGTGAGGAGAAATGGAAAGGTAAAAAGATTTCCCATGCTCACTTCCGAATTTCCGGTGAAACCGTCAGATGCGAAGGCCCAAAAATGTGTGTTTATTGGTTATGGGTCGAATATTTTGGGTTATGATTTTGGGTCGAGCAATGTCGAAAAATATTTCGGTCAAGAGACGCAATATTTAATGAAGATGAACTCTACACGAATATGTTTGGATCCAAAAACGAGTAAAGATGATTCCAAAAGCGTGTAAAGATGATTCAGGCGAGCTCGGGGAGGACGAGATTTCGGTCGAGGTTGTGACAGAAAATGCGGATGAAGACATGGCCCAATCCGCACAAGACGGAAGCTCAAAAACTTCGGTTGTGAGACGATCAAGCCAGACAATAACCTCCAGGGCGGATCCAGGATCCATATATAAGGGGGGCCGAAATAAAAAAAAATAAAAAAAAAAATCAAAATATGCAGTTTGAGGGTCTCGAACTCAAGACCTTCCATCTCCCAAACATCAAGTTTACCACTAGACTACTTTAATCTTTGTGAAATACATACAAATTTATCATATTTATTACTTTCCAAACGAACAAAATCACCTTATTTTTTTCGCTAATACATCGGTTCTTGATTTCATAGCCCCCCCCCCCCCCCCCCCCCCCCCCCCTAAATCCGCCACTGATCAACTCCCCCAACCGTTACTCACCATCACTCCACTATTTGTTGTTAACCGATGCGGGTGAACCGGAGGACTACCAAGAGTCGGTAGAAACAGGTGATTCGGTCAAGTGAGAGTGTTCGATGAAAGAAGAGATTGGGAAAGATCAAGGATGCAAGACACTTTACACCGATAGTCAAAGTACCTTATGTTTCACGAAAAATTCGGTGTTCCACTCGAGGACCAAGCATATCCAACTGAAGTATCAATATATCCGAGCACTTGTGAATGACGGGGTTATATCATTGGATAAGATCCAATGTGCCAAGAATCCTGCAGATATGTTGACCAAGTAAGTCTCCACCGACAAACTGAGGTTGTGCGTCACATAAGTGGGGTTGGTCACGTAAGCCAGTGGGAGCCTGTCGTCGGATTCAAGGAAGACCCGCTTGGGATTGGGGGAAAAGAAGATTGTTGCTAAAGTATCCAAGTGAGAGATTGTTATGGTATGGAGACTTTTATGACAACCAAAATAATTAGGAAATTAGAGGAATGAGGGGTAAGTTATTTTCTTATATTCTTATTGTCATGATTAGATGATAATTAATGCAATGCTTATTTTTCTTGTATTGATTAGGATTTAGCTATAAATAGAAGGGCTAAATTAGAATTTTATTCATTCCAACAAATACGAACAATTGTATTGTTCTTTCTCCAGTATAGTAAAATAGTTTGAGCGTTGACGGCCGTGATTTTTTTCACTTCGGGATTTTTACGTAAATTGTTTTGTGTTCGTGTGTGTTCTTTTGTGTTTGTTTGAGGTACCGATCCTAACACACCAAATAACATAATTTGTGGGGACGAATAAGTCTTTAAAAACACTGACATTGCAACGCCAACATAAACCATCTAAGTGTCATTTTCTTGAAATTACTTTGCCACAAACAGATTTACGTTTTTTTAAAATTAAAATTATACATGACTTATAAAAAATATTGTTTATTTGTTTCCGGATCCGGATACAACAATAAAACGAATACATGATCTGCATCCGGATCTGATACTAAAATGGAATATCGAATCCGATGCATACGGTAAAATTGAATATAGGATACATATCCGATCAGATTAGATTTTGTTGAGATTCAGATTTTTTTTTCAAATACGACTTGGGTCGGTTGGAATATCCGACCCATTTACATCTCTATATGTTCATTAAAATTTTGAAGATAAATCAGTCATGTTAAGATGGATTTCTTGTGGGTCCATCAAAGACATCTCGATATTTTGTTTTCTTCTCTGAATACTTGTGGTGCACATAGAACCCTTTTCCTATGGAGGCTTTAAAGAGGGAAAATATGTGGTTAACATTCTGTATAGGGATAAAGACAATATGCACATAATGATTAGATTTTAGTTAACTTAGTAAATAATAAGAAAAACATAATTAATTATATGTTATCAATAATCTCATAGCTCGCGGATTCAAGTTTTAATTGACATCAATACTGGACGTGGACTGAGAATTCTCTCTATTCAATAAATAAAAGTTAACTATAAATCACAAGTTAATTAATTATGTATATACTTTATTAATTACCAGGCTGGTTACCTAAATATGTCAATTAAAATCAATATAAAGATATTCAAGTGAAATCTGAGAGCAAGGTAAATGAGTCAATGACTACTAAAATATAAATTAATTAATGTACTTTTAATTTGGGCAATTTTGGTGGATTATATTTCCAAATAGATTTACGTTTAAATCATTTGTTTGGTTTCTTGTGTACGAGTATTTTGGAGTTGATATTCATGTATTTTAAAACATACAGAAAATTTGTGTATTTTGGATGTTGAATCTCACTCTCCACACATTTGTATAAAATAATACAATATTTTTGGAAAAAAAATATCAAAATTTGCATGTGGTATTATCCGATTATAGTATTTTTTTAACAAAACATGAAAAATAAATATTTTCTCATTTTAAACATTAATTTTTGCATTTTTAGAACAATATATAATTGATTTTTCTAAAGACGTTAGACTTAAATTTTGAAATTTTTGGGAATTTCCTACAAAAATAAAAAGTTATATGTGGTAGTCTTCAATTACAGTATTTTTTGAAAAAACATGAAAATTAAGTATTTTGTTAATTTTAGACATATATATTTTGAAATTCTACAAAAATATGATCATTGTTTTCTTTAGAAATGTGTTAAACTCCACTTTTTGTATTTATTTTTGTAGATTTTTTGAAAAAAAAGAATAGATTTTTGTTTGTGTTTATCTTCAGTACGGTATTTTTTTAGGAAATTTTTTAATTATAGATACAGTAAGTCCGAGATTTAACAAAATAGATGAGAAACTTTAGAAATTTGTAAAATGACACTTTCGACAATTGAAAGGTCAAAACTATATACATTTTCTAACTTTTGAAAAGTCGGAGACTTTATCTCTGCTAATTACCTCTTAATTCTGTTAATGAAATTTCAGCAAACTTCCCACATTTGAAATGTCCAGAAGAATAAATTAGCAATCTTCCATCTCTTTTACTGCACACACGTACCCACAGTTCATCCATTACACCAACATACAAAATCACATATTTAGTTAGTTGGTGTATGGTATAAGAAACACCGGGTGTAAGGGGTAAACAACCGAGCATTTATCAAAAATAAAGAACAGAGGGAGAGGACAAGAAAACCAGTTAGCCTTCACTCTTCTACTTTACACCCCAAATTGCACCCCCAATTATATACATAATTTTATATTGTATTAAAATATCGAAATAATAATATATTGATATTATATTTCAATATTAGATATTATAATCTAACAATTGGTTGCTTGTGAATATATATATATGGATGGAATTTGATTTTTATTTTTCTATTTAGAAAAATTAGCTCCGTTAGTCACGCTGGTCGTACACGGGTGTTGACCATTGAGCCTAACCCTATATATATATTATGAGATTACTAGAAAACAATATATCTGGAACTATTTTATTGTCTTTATTGAAATAATTTTAATGAAAATAATAGGACATTATTAAAAAACATGTATAGACATGCAATATTTTTTGAAAAATATGATCTTCACTACTTAAAATAAAATACTTACAGGTATATCTTTTTATGAATATAATATTTTTATTAATAAACACAAACACTACATTTTTGCGAAAATAATGGTTATTCTTTTTATAAAATACTTACAGGTATATCTTTTAGAAAATAATGGTAATTGATATTTATAAGGTTTTAGACTTCGCTTTTATATTTTTGCGAATTTTTTGAAAAAAATTGGAACTTGCATGTGTTATTCTACAAATACGGTTTTGTTTTTCAAAAACATGAAACATCAGTATTGTGCTTGTTTTAGACATAAATTTTGTGATTTTCTAGAAATTTGTCACAATTGGTTTTTTTGAAAGTGTGATTTCAGTTTTTACATTTTATCAATTTTTTTGAAAAATAAACTAGAAATTTTCTTGTGTTAGTCATCAAGTACGAAGCATTTGAGGAAAACATGAAACTGAGTATTATGCTCATTATAGAAAATAATTTTGGTATTTTTTGAAAAAATATGAAAATTGATTTTTTTTAAGGTGTTACGACTACATCTTTTGCATTTTTGCAGAAAATTTGAAAAACCTAAAAAATACTTGTGTTTGTCTTCAATTACGGTGTTTTTTAGTGGAAAACCTAAAAACTAAGTAGTTTGTTTGTTTTAGACATTAATTTTGACATTTTTCAGAGAATAAGAGACTTCACTTTTTATGATGACGTTAGATTTCACTTTTTGCATTTTTACGATATTTTGGAACCTAAAAAGATAGAAATTTGCTTGTGTTAGTCTTCAATTACGTATTTTTTGACAAAAACATTAAAATTGAATATTGTGCTTGTTTAAGACATCAATTTTCGAATTTTCTTTAGGAAAATATGATAATTGATTTTTGTAATGTGTTGGACTTAACTATTTGTTTTTTTGCACAATATTTGAAAAATAAAAATTTGCGTGTTAACCATCAATTATGGAGTTTTGTAGTAAAACATCAATATTGAGCATTGTGCTTATTTCTGACATCAATTTTGGAATTTTCGAAAATTAAGTCAATTGATTTTTTTTGAAGGTGATATAGACTTTATTTTTTCCATTTTTATAAATTAAATTTTTTAAAAAAAATAGAAATTTTCTTGTGTTAGTCTTCAATTACGGAGTTTAGATATCAATTTTGGTATTTTTTTGAAAAATATGAAAAGTGATATTTTTTGAAAGTATTAGACATCAATTTTTGTATTTTTGCAAAATCTTTGAACAAAATAGAGATTTGTATGTGTTAATGTTCAATTACGGAGTTTTTGACAAAGAAAACATGAACATTGAGTATTTTGTTCTTTTCAGACGTTAATTTTCAGTTTTTTTAAAACAAAACATTATCAACTAATTTTTTTTAAGGTGTTAGACCTCACCTTTTGTATTTTTCGAAAATTTTGATTGTTTCAGTCTTCAAAGACAAAATTTTTGTGGGATAATATGAGAATTGAGTATTTAGAACGTTTTAGATATCAATTTTTGCATTTAAAAAAAATATGATCATTGATTTTTTTTCGAAGTGCCTGACTTCATTTTTTCGTATTTTGCGAAATGTTTGAAATTATTTTATAAATTTACATGTGTGAGTATTAAATCACGGAGTTTTTTGAGAAAAAACTTGAAACTTGATTATATTTTTGTAATGATAAATGTGATTTTTTGGGATTAATGATTGCATATAATTCGTCAAAATTATCATTAGGAGTTTTCATTCGGTATGTTCGGTTCAAACCGAACCGAATAAGACCAAACTGATTTAAGCCGAACCAAAAAAATTCAAACCGAACCGAACCGTTTTAACTTTTGAACCAATTAAAAACCGAACTGGATAAACCCAATTGTCATTCGGTTTATTCGGTTGAACCGAATAAGAAAAATTATAATTTCAAAATAAAAATATATTTATGAAAAAAATATTTTTTGTTTATAAAAAAAAAATAGATATTATAAAATATAATTATGTTATTTTATAAGATTATTATACCATTTTGTTTATATTTTAATATTAACACATTAAAAAAATATGAAAAATAGAATGTTAGTCAGTCAGGTCGGTTTAATCGGTTTTCAGAATTCAAAACCGAACCGAACCGAATAAATCGAACAATATCATTTTTTGAATCGAACCGAACCAAATAAACCGAAAAACTAAACCGATTAAACCGAATTCGACCAGTTCGGTTTGGTAACCGAATAAACGAACCGTTTGGACACCCCTAATTATCATTTATCGTCTCACGAGATTTTCCTTCATATGAATATTGATAACATAAATATTTTAATTGGTATTAGTATCATGATATTGAACTATAACAAAAAAAAAAAGACATGCAATAATTGCAAATGTTATTATATGTATTATTTTGTTTGAAAAGGGTTTATGTATAGTATTTATATATAAAGTGATAGATAGATAGATATATAGCTAGCATATTGAATTGCTTGATTGTTTGATGTACTAAAACACTTATTTAGATATTATGTACAATCAGAATCATAATCAAAGTTCTCTATTATCTATATATCTAAATATTATGTACAATCACAAACCTAAATTCTCTCAATCACCATTAATGCTATTTCTAATTTCTAATACAATTGAAATTATTGCTTAATTACACTACTAATTCCAGGTGCCTGATGGTCTTTACAATACATTTGGCGCGCCCCCATCTATTTTAAGCTAATTCTAATTCAGGGCAGAAGTGATCTAAACATACTACATTCTGACAAATGCAATGAAAAAGCTTTGTCAGCAACCAAATATTTCAATACAAAGCCATTCTCTCTATAATAAAGTACCAATTAAAATATTCATACCATTTCAGTAAGAATCCAATTCACTTAATTACAAATAGCAAAAACAATATGTAAACAAAATACATACAAACAAATATCTTACATGAATTAAACATCGGCACAAGTAACAGAACCACCAAAAGTTGCAGTATTACACATTAATAAACAAGTAAAATCAAAGCAAATTAAGATAACATGACATTGCAATTACATCTGGAGAAACCACGCATAACCACAATAAATACCTCACCCATTAAGTTTCCCGCAGAGCTCCTTGAGAATCGCGGGACAACTTAGTAGTAAATGGCGATATCCATCTGTCACGGCAACCTTTACGAAGTTCTGAGGTGAGGTTGCGAATTCTAGACACCTAGCCTTAAGGTCGGGAGCATCGTGTTTGTCGGCTAGAGCTAGAGTGATAGCAACTGTTTTGACAGTTAGTGATTTGGATAACTTATCTTCGCATATACGTTTCAACCGTTCTAATGCATAACGATCTGCAGCTACGAGTAAATCTTGAAACATTCCAATTGAAATTAATTGGTTGCTTTCTTCATTTTGACCATAACTACTTTCATTTAAATCAAGTAGCGTATCGGTATAAATGAAATGGAGAATTGCCTCGAAAATCCAGGGCTCTATTTCATTAATTGTTATTTCCTTTTCGTTGTTTTCATCCATGGGAAGTTCACTGTCAAACACCGATGATTGTGCTGCGAGTACCAATTTATGAGCAGGAAAAATTTGTCCATTGACATTGAAGATCACATCTATCCTCTCTTTATTTTTCAATAATTTAAAAAGATGGTCATTTAAATTGGGAGATGGTCTATTGGCAAGCACACTCTTCGGTTGTAAATTTGGTGATGGTACATCGGGAGGTTGGCTCTTTGGTTGCAAATTAGGAGATGGTTCATCGGCAAAATGGATCTTTGGTGTGAAATTGGTAAATAGTTCGTCGCCGGACTGACTCCTTGATTGTAAATGGGGCGACGGTACATTGGCAGGTTTGCTTTTTGGTTCTAAAGGGGGAGATGGTACATGGACTGGTTGGCTCTTTGGTTGTCTAATGCTACCCAAAATGGTTACATCGTGATCGAATGCTATGGCTTCGCTTAATATGGTAAAGTGACATGATACTCTAAGATAATCCTCTTGCAAGTATTGTTTTAGTTCATCGCCTTCCATGAACTTCTCCATTAACATGCACTCTCCACATTTTGTGAAGGTGTGTCTACTTGTCGTCCATTTGGCCGAAGATATATCTTCATCCTTCTTAACAATGAACTCTACACTTACATTAAGATCCTTTGTTGTACTTCGCACAACAACATAGAACGATAATTTGTTGTCGTCTCCGTAATAGCACCGGATTAGCCAGCAATGCTCTCCAAGCACAAAAATTGGGAAATCAAAGTACCTACCCACATTTGCAGTGATGTGGGAACACGCGACTTTGAACTGGAACAAACCACTGGTTATCTCATTTTGCGCAATTGTTTCCGAGTCCATAAAGCCTTTGGTATTTCTATTTTTGTTCTCTATTGGTGACGGCTTAACGAAACGACTCTCAGAAATTCCAGTTAGTGATGACAAAATGATGATACCAGAGTTTATTGTTCCTTTATAAACCGTGCTTAAAATCGTGAGGTTACAAATAACTGTAAAATAATCCTCTTTCATAATTTTTTTCAAATCATCCCTTCGAACAAGCTTTTCCAACCCGAAGCATTCACCGCAGTTTGGAAAAGTGTGTGTGCCTTTTTTCCATTTGATCGCGGACGAGGCTTCGTCTTTTTTAAGCACGCCAAAGTCTACATTTACTTTGACATCATGCAATTCGCCACCATACCAAAGATAGAATGATAAATAGTCAACTTCACCTTTTTTACCTTTTTTGATCGGACAGCAATTGATATACCAACAATGCTTTCCGGTCGTAAAACAGGGGAAGGAAATCCAATTGTGCGCTTTGCATTCGTTAATTGCCGAGCACGAGACTTTGAACTGGAATGATTGGCCGGACATCTCACTGTCGACCGATTTTCCCAACTGGTGGATGCTCGAAAATGCCATTATAAAACCAAAGGTGTAAACAAGATAGAAATATAATATTTTTTGGTGGATGAGATGAAATTGGTGGGAGATCGAGCACCGCGGATCTTGAGTCAAGAGGATGATCAATTGATATTTGGTAAGAGTTGTCAAGGTGAGATCAAGATGAGATGAATTAAGGCTAAAGAAAAGGGAAGTCAAGATGCTAATGTTTCCTTGAATTGAACCATGAAATGATATTAACAGATTTTCTCAATTGGTTGACATTACCTTTTTTCTTTCTTTGTTCTCTAGCTTTTCCAATAGATCAAACGTTGTGTCATGCTAATTATTAATTGTTATATTGAACGTGCTCTTAACAATATTACAATCCGTTTTACTCAATTATAAAAACAAATTAGAGAAATGTCTCTGTGCTTCATCTGAATTAATGAAATGTTTTATGTGGTCGAATTATTTTTTAATAAATTACTGTTTGTGTTATTTAATAAATGACTGGTCGAATACTACAAAGTAAAAAAAAAAAAATTCAGCATGCAATTCAAGCAAAAAATAACAAACATTATGGGGGAAAAATATGTTCTTATTTGAGTGTGATGTTCATTTTAATATTAATGTGTATCTTATAGAATTTGTCAAAGACTGTATATCATTTACTGCAAAGTTGCACTTCCTTGTTGATCGAGAGAGGAATAAAAGTAATGACAACTTTTATTCAGAAAAAAGAAGTTAATAACCATACAAGCTTGGATTAAAAGTAATGCCAAATTTTGTATTACGGTGATTATTGAAAAAATCAATCTGGTGGCCTTGGCGGCAAGATCGTACTCTGTCTCTTAAGACTAATTTTAATAATATCTTAATTTTTGTAATTCATTAATACAACTTGTGCGTTGGAGAATCATGCCTACCATCCTTTTTCAAAATAATAATAAAAAATAATTAAGGAAGAAATCAATCCAGTGGACAAAAAGAATTTTAAAAATAACAATCAAGGAAGAAATGAACTTGTTATCTCACACAGGTTACACAGCGAGTCGTGGACGTACATGTCACGCCGTTTCACGACGTGGTGCAGGTGGTCGGTCGTGACCGTGGACGAGCTTGATGTATTGCGTTTTCACAATTTTTGGATATGATGTTTGTGTTTTGTGATATGATATTATGTTTTTACATTTTGGATATGATGCTGTGTTTGGATATGATATGACGTTATGTTTTTGTGTTTTTTTTGTCAATCATATTAAGTGTCATAAAAAAAATCAAATAAATAAAAACATTTGGTGGACAAATTTGAGTGAGCAAATGATTCTTGAAAAATAAAACGAAATTATCTTAATTATAGATCTTCAAAAATTCTAAAACATCAATGTTCTATATATTTTCCAATTCCAACGCGAAATTTTACAAAATTAATGATTCAAATCAATGTTTTAAATAGCGTGTAGCGGCACACAACGTTTTTATGTTTAATTTAGCGGTTAGCGTTAAGCGGGCGATATAACGCCGCTTCACCATCACATCGGACTTTCGTCAAAATTATTACTTTTAAAATACTACAATATGCATATAAACATAATTTAGCAGCACAATATTATTAATAAAAGTTATAATTAATGTTTCTTTATACCAATCTCAAAACTAACATAAATTAATTATTATTTTATTATAATTATAATAATACTAAATAGTCGTTACTATTATTATTATTATTATTATTATTATTGTTATTAAAATTATTTAATAACAATAATAATAATAATAATAATTATTATTATTGTTATTCTTCTTCTTCTTACTATTATTATTTGTACTGTTACAATTACTATTACTATCATTGTTTTATTGTTATTGTTATTGTTACTATTGTTATAATGACTTTTAATATTATTATTATTATTATTATTATTATTATTATTATTATTATGTTGTTGTTGTTGTTGTTGTTGTTGTTGTTGTTGTTGTTTAATGTTATAAATTGTACTACAACATTTTTAATCAAGCTATCGCATCGCTACGACCGCTATATTTGAACGCTTCATGCTATAGCAGTCCGCTATAACATTGCAAGCCTTATGGAGAAAGAGCACGAATAATATTTCCCGCCCATTCCTGTCTGCATGTGGGAGGGGGTCATCTAATCCTTGCATTCTTTCGCCAGAAGGACTGGCGAAAGAGCTTAAAACTGTTTAATTCTCGTATAAAAACAAAAATTAGGGTGTGAGTTCTTTGGCAAAAATACTACTTTTGTAAAAATGGACAAAACTATAGTTCTTCTTACAAATTCACTACAACAGAACTGGGTATCAGCGACGGGGGTTTGACTTCAGCGACTGCCCGTCGCAAATAAAACGACCTTTCTGCGTTGGGCCGTCGCTGAAGTATATTACCGACGGTTTTATTAACGACGGCCCGTAGTATATGCTTTAAATGTTCCGTCCGCCCATCGCTACACTGTAAACCCGTCGCTAATAGTCTGCTACGGCCCGTCGGTGAAACAAAACCCGTCGCATAAGGCCCCCTAAAAATCGTCATATTTTCAAATGTTCTCCGTCGGCCTGTTGCTACACTCCACACCGTCGCTAATAGCCTGCTACGGCCCGTCGGCGATGCTGAACCCGTCGCTAATAGCCTGCGTTGGACCGTCGGTGAAACAAAGCCCGTCGCAGAAGGCCCCCTAATAACCGTCATATTTTCAAATATTTTCCGTCGGCCCGTCGCTACACTCCACACCGTCGCTAATAGCCTGCTACGGCCCGTCGACGATGCTGAACCCGTCGCTAATAGCCTGCGTTGGCCCGTCGGTGAAACAAAGCCCGTCGCAGAAGCCCCCCTAAAAACCGTCATATTTTCAAATGTTCTCCGTCGGCCCGTCGCTACACTCCACACCGTCGCTAATATCCTGCTACGGCCCGTCGGCGATGCTGAACCCGTCGCTAATAGCCTGTGTTGGCCCGTCGGTGAAACAAAGCCCGTCGCAGAAGGACCCCTAAAAACCGTCATATTTTCAAATGTCCTCCGTCGGCCCGTCGCTACACTCTGCTCCGTCGCTACACTCTGCTCCGTCGCTAATAGCCTGCTACGGCCCGTCGGGGATGCTAGACCCGTCGCTAATATCCTGCGTTGGCCCGTCGGTGAAACAAAGCCCGTCGCAGAAGGCCCCTTAAAAACCGTCATATTTTCAAAAACTCTCTGTCGGCCCGTCGCTACACCCTAAACCGTCGCTAATATTCTGCGTCGGCCTGTCGTAAACAATTTCCCCCTTCGCAGATACTTTCCCCCGTAACCCACCCACCAGCAACCTTCTCTCTCTTCCCTCATTCATTCCATTCACAGCCCCCCTCTCCTTCTCCCTCTTCTTCCCCTCTTCGCCCCCTAAACCCTAACAGCCCCCTCACAGACCCCTCACACCCCCTCACAACCACTCTCCTTCTCCCCCTCCCCTCTCACCCCCGCCAGCTCCCCTCTGCCTCATTCATTCTCACCCCGCCAACGCCCCTCTCCTCCTACCCTCACAACCCCTTTTCCTCCACTGACTGCCCTCATTCGCCATTGCTGGCACTTCTTCTCTGGACTGCCCTCTCGACCGTAGTAACGTTCATTTTTCTTTTGGTATTGCTCTTATTTTGTTATTTTTTTTTTCTTTGTATTGATATTTCTTTTTATTTTCGGACACTAGATTTTTGGCACGGATTAGGCTAAGGATTGGGCTTTCATTTGTGTTTCGATTTGGCTAAATTACGAGCTCCCTTTTTCAGGTATATTTTTCTCTCTTTTGTAATTTTTGTAGAGTAATTAGGATGAATGACACATTTGTGCTAGGATTAAGCTAATTAAGACATTTTACGAGCTCCCTTTTGAATTTTTTTCGAAGTGGCTAATTTAATAATATTTTTACAAATTGAAATAATTTCTGTTTTATCCAGTTGAAAATTCTTGATTTATTTATTTTTTATACTGGTTTTAAAATTATCTATTACTATTTTATCCTATTTCTGTTGCAACAAACTATTTTCATTTTTCTTCTTAAAAAATTTCTATTCTGTTGCAATAAATAATTTTCTATTTTTTTTGGTTTTTTATATATTTCTGTTGCCCCCTTTTTTTTGCAAATGTAGTAATGTTTTTATACCATTTTTTTGCAAATATATAGTGGTTTAATTTTTTGTTATTATTTTAAGAATCTTATTAATTAAGCAAGGATTAATTTGTGATTGGTGTGGGATTCTGGACAAAAGCACGGCGAATTAATTAATTAGCTTCTGATAAAGGTTATTAACATTTCAATATTTATAATTTTTTTGTATCAATTTTATAAATATTTGAAATATGTGTAGTATATATCTTTGTAGAAATATTAGTTTTAGATTTAGGATTTAAGAGTTGTTTGGATGTAGGTATTTGTTGTGATTATAACATAGTGTATTTTTAGTAGAAATATTAGTTTCAGATTTAGGATTTAAGAGTTGCTTGGATGTAGTATTTTTTGTTGTGATTATAACAAAGTGTATTTTTATACATTGGTGTGTTCACATTGAAATTTTAGATATATTTTTGACAATAGTATTTTATTATTAAATATATTATAACATTGATTTAACGAAATGTAATATGATATTATATATTATACTATTTTATTAATTTATATGATATTTAAAAATATATATAATTTCAAAAAATTATGAATTAAAAAGTTATGAATTAAAATTTAGTTATAAAAACAGTAAATATATATATATATATATATATATATATATATATATATATATATATATATATATATATATATATATATATATATATATATATTATTCAGTAATTTTTTATTAAAAATTATCATACTATATATTAAAAAAATAGAAATTATGAATAAATTTTAAAATTGATTTAACAAAAATTATGGATTATAATTTAGGGACTTGTATGAATAAATTATAAATTAATATTGGATATTAAAAACAAAAAATTAAATATTATATTATAATCTGTATTACACATTTGCACTCATCCAAACAAAATCTTTAGTAGTTATAGTATAACTTGTAAGTAATCATTCTAATACAAACAATTCCTTCGAAACATTATTATTCCAATATCTCAAGAGTATTTCGTACTCTTTAGAGAAATCTTTGGTCGTGTCCTTATTCCTATATCTCAAGAGTATTTCATACTCTTTAGAGAAATTTTTAATGCTCTTTCCTCGTGTCCTTATTCCTATATAACAAGGGACAAGGCTCGGGATCCGGATCGACGGGATCGGGAGGACTAGGAGGCCGCGACGGTTCTCAGCAGAATATGTTATTTCCTCGTGCATTTTGGCAACAGATAAAATTATATGATTAAGAAAAAATTAAATTTATTTTCGTGTAGCTTAGTTTTTTATGTACATTTGTTTGGAAAGGGCTCGGGGTTCGGATCGATGGGATCAGGAGGACCGGGAGGTTCCGATGGTTTGCAGAATCCCGGAACGTACTCGTCTCCTCCCCTCCAGAATTCATGTTCAGATTTTGCGAATCTACTAAGGTCTCCGTTCCCACAGATGTTCATGGCACATATGTCGCAGCAGAATCAAAACCAGAATGTGAATCAGAATGTGGCTCAGCAACAATTAAATGTACGTACAAGTTAAATAATATATATATATATATATATATATATATATATATATATATATATATATATATATATATATATATATATATATATATATATCAATGTTTTAAATTGCGATATTGCGGTCCATTGCGGTCGGAGCTTTTTTGCTGCGGATTGCGTTTGCGGGCGCAATTGCGGCGCAATGACCATATTGCGGACAGTCGTTGCGATATTAAATTATGTAATAATAATAGCTTGTTTAAATATATTTTTCACAATATTTTTTGCCACTATTAATATCGTAAAAAAAATTTTATAACTTTCTTCAAAAAGGAATAAAAATGTACCCAAAAAAAGTTGATTATAAAATTTTCATTAATATGACAATTATACGGGACTTTGGATTTTGATTTTGTTAATAATTTTTTGTCGACATCCTAAATATATCAAAATAATATAACTCAAATTTTAAATCGGAACATCAATAAAATACAATGAAAATTATGAAATTCATATATTTATAGACGAAAATGACAGATTTTAGAAGTTATACACGTTATGAGCATATTTTATCAAATATTTTGGTAATAAACATGAAAAATAAATAATAAAAAAAATCACAAAATTATGTTATAATGTTTATATTAAATAATTCTCGACGAAATTAATTTAACGTGTGTTTCGTGTTTTATTCAGGGTAAAAGACAAAATTTCACAAATTCAAGCCCATCGCCGCGTTCCTCTCGTCGAGACGAGCGATTTCGATATAAATTTCATGTAATTTGATGGAAGGATTTGAAAATTACAACGATTTGAATATTATCCCGCAATTTATACCCGCAATTACCGCAATTTTCCCGCAATTTTCCCGCAATTGCGCCGCAATGGCCGCAATTTTTCGAAAACGCAATACACCGCTATATGTTATTGCGAAATTGCGTTTCTAAATTTCGGGCCGCAATTTCCGCAATTGCGCCGCAATTGCGCCGCAATTTAAAACACTGATATATATATATATATATATATATATATATATATATATATATATATATATATATATATATATATATATACCGTGGTATAATTTGATATAGCAACAATTCATAAAATTCAGGAGACATCGAACCGACCATCGACATCAGGTCCGGCAAATGAGTTTCTTGGAGGTTTCGATGCTGACGCTTTGAATGACAATTAGTGAGTTTTGTTGTCGGTTTGTTTATTTGAATTATTGTGGATTTCGTATTTAAATTGTCGTGGTTTGTAATTTGACTTGTTGTGGATTATTTGGTGAATTAATTAAATATTAATTAAAATTAATTATAAAATTAAAATTTAAATAATTAATATATTAAATATTAAATATGGCCAGAATACACCAGACTTCCAGATGGGACGGGCCGTCGGAGAAGACTTCTGGGACGGGCTGTCGGAGAAGACTTCTGGGACGGGCCGTCGGAGAAGACTTCTGGGACGGGCCGTCGGAGCTGACTTCTGGGACAGGCCGTCGGAGAAGACTTCTGGGACGGGCCGCCGGAGACACACTGGGACGGACCGTCGGAGAAAACGGGCCGTCGGAGAAAGTACCATCAGCGACGGGCAGTCGGAGAAAGTACCATCAGCGACGGGCTGTCGGAGAAGGTAACATCAGCGACGCGGCTTTCACCGACGGGCCAGCAGCGACGGGGAGCCGTCGGAAATGACTTTCAGCGACGGTTTTGTTCATTTTCAGCGACGGTTTTTGCCGTCGCTGATACCCAGTTCTGTTGTAGTGATTGGACTTTGCAAAAGCTACTCGTCAAAATACTAATTAGTGTTGAGTTAATATCGATTGTATTTGTTAGTTCAAATTTATGATATCATCTCCGAGGAGTAAAACATATAACTAAATATTCATTAAAATTTATTCTAATTTATGAATTCAATAAATATTAATTATGTATCAAGTTAACAACTAACATGTACTAGTTATTATTTTAATTAAATATACTAACCGAGATTATCCAAATTTTATCATATCATCTCTATGTTCTAATTAGTATATTTAATTAAAATGATAACTAGTACTTGTTAGCTGTTAACTTAATACATAATTAATATTTATTCGAATTCATAAATTTGAATAATTTTTTATGAATATTTAATTATATGTTTTATTTATCACGCTAATTAAATGTCATTGTTTAATAATGGAGAATTCGGCGGATACATTTTGGAGTGCAATAAAATTTAATATTTTTTTTCACAACAGTAAACTTATATTAAAAAAAATTACTCTCATCCAAAATGTATCTGCCGAATTCTCCATTATGAAACAATTACATGTGATAATTAAAACATATAATTAAATTAAATATTCATTAAAATTGATTCAAATTTATGAATTCGAATAAATATTAATTATGTATTAAGTTAACTGCCAACATGTATTAGTTATTATTTTAATTAAGTGTATTAATTAGGTCATAGATGATGTTATAGTGAAATTTGGGGAAGTATATCATATTTTCAATTAAAATTCTACAAATTTGAACTGGCTGGATTTAAAATTCCATCGTGGGTTATTTTTGGAATATTATCAAAAAGAGGATTATTTTTGGAATATTTTCAGAAAGGGGGTTATTTTTTGAATTTTGATTTTAGAAGGGATTACATGCTTAAATGTTCCAAATCTCTCATTTTCAATTATGATTTTTTTCGAACAACTAAATACAAATTAGAATTAGAATCACCTCAGCAATTGAAAGTAGAAACATCCAACACTACTAGAAAAACTCGTCTTATGTTGTAAAGTGATTTTAGACCGGTTTAAACCGGCCTTACGTTGTTCTAACATATCCGGTGCTATGATAAGCGTGGTAGCTCTTCTTGCACCGGTTTGAAGAAAAAGAAAGGATATTTATTTATCTTCACAAATCCACCGAAAAAACTAATATATCTGAGGATCAAGGATTTAAGAGCTACTAATGATAGATTAGGAAAACGGACATTATTTAATGAAGTAACACTTAACAAAAAAAATTACAAGTTTTTTAGATGACGTGATGTTGCAAGAACTCCGTAGAAAGTGGGCGAGAGAGAGAGAGAGAAGGGCAGGTTAGGAAGAGGAAATGTGATCGAGAAAAGAGAGAACACTGAGATAGAAGGAGAACAGCTAATTTACTGAATTATAAATAGGAAAATTAAAATGTACACAAAATGCAAACGGAAAAATGTCACGTCAATAACATGCAATATACAACGATACAGGCAACAGAAACACCAAAATTTACAGTGGTACACATTAAAAGATAATTACACTAAAAAAGAATTAAGATATGAAGGTATTGTATACAAAGAGAAACCGCATAAGCACAATAAATACCCCATCCATTCGCACGGGAAAAATGTTGAATTTCCTTCAAATGGACATATTAACTAAGTTTCTCCCACAACTCGTTCAGAATTGTGGGACAAACCATTAGTAGATGGCGATATCCATCGGTTACTGCAACCTTCACGAAGTTTTGTGGTGCTGTTGCAAATTGAAGACACCTAGCCTTAAGGATCGGAGAATTGTGTTGCTCGGCTAAAACTAGAGTGGTTGCAACTGTATCGATAG
The DNA here is from genome assembly GCA_946800325.1 of Luzula sylvatica. Lineage (NCBI taxonomy): Eukaryota > Viridiplantae > Streptophyta > Magnoliopsida > Poales > Juncaceae > Luzula > Luzula sylvatica. The sequence goes on along the minus strand of OX326961.1, from coordinate 15,693,299 downwards.
TTATAAATTTGGATAACTTATCTTCACATATCAATTTCAACCGCTCCAACGCATAACGATCTGCAGCTACAAGTAAATCTTGAAATATATAGATTTGGTTTTCGTCATTTTCCTCATTACTACTCTCATTTAAATCAGGTAGCATTTCGGTATATATGAAATGGAGGATCGCCTTGAACACATTCGGTCGTATTCCATTAACTGATACTTCTATCGCGTCGTTTTCATCCATGGGTAGTTCGGCATTAAACACAGACGACTGTGCTGCGAGTACCAATTTATGAGCATGAAAAATTTCTCCATTGACGTTGAATATCACGTCAATCCTCTCTTTATTTTCCAACATATCATAAAGATGGCCATGTAAATTGGAGGTCGGTTCGTCGACCAACTGGCTCTTTGGTTGTAAATCGGGAGATGGTTCATGGATAGGCTGGCTCTTAGGTTCTAACTTGGGAGATGGTTCTTCGATAGGCTGAATTGTTAGTTGTTCATTGCTGGCCAAAATGGTTACATCGTGATCACGTGTTATGGTTTCGCTTAATATGGTGAAGTTACACGTTACTCTAAGATGATCGTTTTGCAAGTAATGTTTTAGTTCATCACCTTCCATGAACTTATCCATGACCATGCACTCGCCGCACTTCTTAAAGGTATGTGTAGAGCTCGTCCATTTGGCTGAAGATAAATCTTCATCCTTCTTTAGCATGAACTCTACACATACCCTAAGGTCCTTGGTTGCACTCCGCGTAACAATATAGAACGATAATTTTTTGTCCTCTCCGTAATAACACCGGATTAACCAGCAATGCTCTCCAACCATGAATATTGGAAAATCAAAATACCTACCAACGTTTGCGGTAATGTGGGAGCATACGATTTTGAATTGGAACAAACCACTGGCTATCTCATTTTGCACAACCTTTTCTGAGTTGATTAAGTTTTTGAGTGTCGAACTACTTTTATTCTCCAAGGACGACACCTTAATAAAACGACTCTCAAAAATTCCAGTTAGCGATGACAAAATGATGACACCCGAGTTTGTTGTCCCCCTATAAACCCTACTTAAAACTTTGATGTTACATATAACGGTAAAGTAATCCTCTTTTAAATACATTTTTAACTCCTCCCCTTGAACAAACTTTTCCAACCCGAAGCATTCGCCGCAGTTTGGAAAAGTTTGTGTAGTTGTTTTCCATTTGATCGAGGATGATTTTTCGTTCTTTTTAAGCACGCCGAAGTCAACGGCTACGTTGACATCGTTCCATTCACCCCCATACCAAAGATAGAATGATAAATAATCAACTTCCCCTTTTTTACCTTTTTTTATTGGACAACAATTGATATACCAGAAATGCTCCCCGGTGGTAAAACCGGGGAAGGAGATCCAATTGTGTGCTTTGCATTCGTGAATAGCAGCGCACGAGACTTTGAACTGGCATGATTGGCCCGTCATCTCTTCGTCGACTGGTTTTCCCAACTGGTGGATGCTTGATAATGTCATGATAAAACCACAATTGTAAATAAGATAGAATTTTGGTAGTTGTGATGGATATTGTTGGGAGATTAAACACCAATTGATATTGATTCAAGAGGCTGACCGATTGATATTTGGTAAGAGTGTGAAGGTGAGATTAAGAGGAAAACTAGGGGAGATATGAATTAAGCCAAAAGGGAAGAGAGGTGGTCAAGATACTTGAATTTCATCAACTTATCTTGTATATTCAGAAATGTGGTGGACTTTATAGGCAGCTAATCAAACCATTAGTGAAAGCTAAAAGAAAGTCAATTGGTAAAAAATAATAATTAAAAGCTGAGAAAATAAATAAGAGATGGAAACCTTGTTGAATCATTAATCATTTAAAAATAACAAGCAAAACAAAATATATAACAAGCATCATTGCCTGCAAACCCTTTCAAAGTCAGCAACACGAAAGTAAGGATTGTGTAAAGATAACAAAACTAATGATTGTTTTGTACGTGACAAAGCGTTAAGAATTAATATTTCCAGCAGCATCTCCATTTAGTTTGATTCCTTAAAAAATATGGCAAATTTAAAAATAACCATCCATCAATCAAAATTTGAGCAAAAATAAAGCATGAAATGATACTCAAAGAGTTTCCGCAATTGGTTGACATTGTCTTCTTATATTTATTTATTCTCTAGCTTTTCGAATAGACCAATAGCTACATCAATTGTTACATTGAATCTGTTCATAAGAATATTATAATCCCTTTTACTCAATTATACAAATAATCTAGAGAAATGTCCATGTACATCATCTGGAAGCAATGATTAGTTCAATGTGAATGTTTTTTTAAGTAAATAAGTGGTTGAATACTAGGGGTTAACTAAAAAGCTTGCACAAATTTTGTGTGACATTTACTTATGAAATGTATATCATTAGGTTTGTGTTTTTCAAGAAAATCACAAGACATGAAAATGTGTGCTTATTATGAAGAGAGTAGTGATGTACAACCCCTAGTGTTCTCTCCAAAAATCTTTGATGACTTGGATATGTTTTAACACCTTACAAATTAACACATAAATACATAATTTCAGATTTTAATTTATGGTTTGATTATATTAATTTATGATTGAACATCCAATTAAGATGTCAAATCATAAATGAATGTGTTAATTTTTAATATGTTAAATCATATCCACGTCACCGAGGTTCTTGGGAGAGAGGTGAGGGTATGTCCAATTTTTTCCTTACGAAAATTACATTTCTCCAAACAAAACTACGGTTCAAAATTTACATGTAAATATAGAACAAAACTTGTACAAGTTCTCTAGATAACATCTGAAAACTTTATTTCACATTTTTAGTATGTGTGGTATTCGAACTTATGACATTATGGAAAAAAATTATGTCAAATGTATATTTTATAGAATGTCAGAGACAGCATGTCTTGGACTGCAAAGTTGTACTAATTTGTTGATCCAGCTTGTGAGGGTATATTCAGAGGATTCAATGTAATCACACAATTTATTAAGAAAAAAATAACAATAATAAAGCTTGTAATATTCTTCAAAAGAAATAAAAAAATTCTTGGCTTAAATGTAAGGGCAAATTCTTTCGGCTACACAGCCATATAATTTGAATTATTGATTTAATATATTCAAGCGGCAAAAATGTGCACTCCTTCAAAATTAAAATGAGAAGTCATGACAAATTGCATATATTTAAGAAATCAATCCAGTGATCATGGCAGCACGACTTGACCCTCACTCTTTGAATAATTATAATATCGTTTGTCTTGTTATTTTTTTCTTTAAATTAATGCAACATGTGCGTAGGACAATTAAACCTATCACATTTTTTTCTCAAAAAGAAGGAAGAAAGTAATCAAGTGGAACAAAAGAATTACAAAAGTAACATTATCTTATTAATTTTGCTATAAATTAATGCAACATGTGTGTAAGATAATCAAGCCGACAACATTTTCTCAACAAAAAAACAAGAAAGAAATAAACCGACTGAACGAACAAAATTATAAAAATAACAATGATAAATATATATTCATAGTATAGAATCCATGTCCTGATTGGAGAGTCTACTAAACAATGTTTTTGGGATTCCTGTTTCTACAAGGGCCTTGTTGCATAATAAACCACATAACTGGCACGGGTCAAAATGGTGATTTTGGTTTCTTAATAATGACTTCAAAATTTGGACTGGTATCAACTAGTTGGTGACAAGCAATTATCATATTTTGTTTTCTTAAGAACTTGTTTTTAATAGTATGGTATAAACCATATTGTAGGTGTGTATTAAGTAAAAAAAGTTATTTACAAGAGTTGAAAGTGTCTAGAAGTAAAATTTGACGTTAAGTCATTTTTACGCTACCTATACCAGGGACTTAGTTGCTAAACTTCATCCATGTAGGTGCCTCGTCCCTCGCCCTCCTTGCCAGAATTGTCGGTGGTCGTTTGAGTTGCTGAAAAATGTGGCAATTACATTCCTTCCATATTTCCTGGTTGTCAGGCACAGGGTTTCCAGCGTTTCTTGTCCTCTTTATCTTTGCTACGTAATTGTGCATCACATGCTTCCTCTATGGTACCCTGCCCCTTAAACTGCCATGTCGCTTGTTCCGCTCTCTCGATGCGCCTCCATGTTGCTTGCATATAAGAGCAATGCAAGAGGAGGTGATCGCTTGTCTCATTGTGCCGGTCACACAAGACGCAAGTGTTGTGTGTAGCCAACCTTTGGCTAACAGTACGTCGGACCTGTTAATTTTATTGTGAAAGGCGAGCCATAGGAAGAACCTCGCCTTGAGGGGGCTTGCGTGCAGGGCCGGCCCGGCAATTTTAGTGGCCTTAGACAAAAATAAATAAAAGTCCTAATTAAACCCTAAATTGAGAGAAAATTATACCCTAATTCAAGTCCTAATTAAGCCCTAATTCGACCTAATTTGAGAAAATCAAGTCTAATTGCGTCCAATTAAGTCCTAATTAAGCCCTAACGAAATGAATGAATACAAATTAGAGTTTAAAAATAATTAAGTCCTAATTACGTACCAATCTAAGAAGAAATCTGATCCGCTCCAGAAAAATCCATAAATCGCAGAAATCGGCAGTGCAGCCTCCAATCCGATCGCGGAAAAATCACAGAAATCAGAAAAAGCTCCAGTCGGCAGTCGCAGAAATCGGCAGTCGCAGAAATCGAAGCTCACGTCCAGCTTCCAGACAGGGCCGGTCGTCGCCTCCAGCTCCAGTCAGCAGTCCGCCTCCAGCTCCAGTCGCCGCCTCCAAGCCCGTCGCGATCGCTTACGTTTCGCGCTTCCGTTTCCGTCGATCGCTTCCGTTTCGCGCTTCCGTTCCCGTCGCGATCGCCGATCGCTTTTTTCTCCTTTTCTTTCCCGTCGTCGCGATAGCTGGGCTTATACCAATATTACATATAATGTGGCCTTTGAGATTTGAGTGGCCTTTTACATATGCTTCTTTAGCATAGAAGAAGGGCCGGGCCTGCTTGCGTGTTCCAAACCTCCTTTTGCCAGTATGAGCGAATTCCGGAATTTCGTTTGAAAAGGTAAACGGACTTTGCACTAAATTGACCCGAGGTGGTCCATTTCCAAGTGACCTCTTTCGAGTTCAGGTCTCTAGTTGTTGAGGCTTGATAGATCGGTAGGAGCCTCCACAACTCCTTAAGTAGTGGTGAAAGTTTACGTGGTGCAATATCCGCGAGATCGTTCGATGTTTCTATACCGTGTAGCAAACGCATATATTTGGTCCAAATATTTGAAGGCTCGTTGTCTAGCTTCCATAAGAATTTTTGTAACAAAGCTTCGTTCATGGTTTGCATGTGTAATACACCCAATCCTCCGTTCGTTTTGGGCATACATACTGTCTCCCACTTGATTAGGTTTTTTCTGGATTTGTATGTGTCTTGGCCACTCCAAAGAAAAACTCTCATTGCTCGGTCTACTCGGTCGATCACCCATTTTGACAATTTTAGAGCTTATATTAGGAAGATTGGTATCGCATTTAGCGTAGCTTTTACTAGCGTAATTCGACCACCAAAGGAAATTAGTCTACATTTCCACTGTGCGATATGTTTTTGTAGTTTGGTAAGTAGGGGTATAAAAAATTCCTTCCTCGGTTCTTTGTGAGTCAAGGGTATACCAAGGTAGAGTAGAGGCAACTCCTTTAGCGGGCATCGGATTAGTTTTTGGACGGTTCCATGGAGGGATTGAGGTATGCATATGGGTGTAAAGGAGCTTTTGTTGCGATTGATTTCGAGGCCGGTAATTTCCGTAAATAGATCAAATAGATGCAATATCATCTTTAAGTTATTCGGGGTGGCTTCGAGAAAGAGGATGGTGCCATCGGCAAATTGTAGGAGCGGTGTTTGTAGGGGGGGGGGGGGGGGGGGGAGGTTTGTAGTAGCGGATTAACATTTTGGATCATATCTTGTAGCACAATGACCGCGAGATCAAACAAGAGCGGTGACATGGGGTCTCCTTGTTGGAGCCCTCTTTTATGTGTGAAGTAGGTTGATAGGTTGCCATTCACTTTAATAGCCGATGAAGAAGAATAAAGAATGTTATTAATCCAATGCACCCATCGCATGGGGAAGCCTCGTGTCCTTAGAAGTTTGTCTACGAAATCCCAAGATAGGTTGTCGAATGTCTTCTTGAAGTCGATTTTGAGTATAATGGAGGGAATCTTCTTGGAGTTGTAGAAGTGAAGAATTTCTCGAGCACTCGCATAGGAGTCAATAATCGACCTCTTTTTACTGAATGCCGTTTGGTGCTCGTTGACTAGGTTTTGGAGTTTCGGTTGCAATCTATTAGCCAATCTATTTTTTATTTGGTTTATCATTTCCAAAATATTCGAGAAATTATTTTTTAGGGTCTCGTTCTCTTTCATCTCCAGATTTTGAAATTCTCTTTTAAGCGTCGAGAGTTTAACCGTTCTCACTTTTTCGTTTTCTTGGAATTCTTTTTGCAGAATCTCTCGTGCTTCTTACGATGTTTTCGTGCCAATTATTCACGAAAATAATTTATCCGAAATTACTTGTTGGATCAAGTATAAGACTTTTGCGTCTCTCTTCTTATTTGCTTTCAACGCATCAGCAGTTAATCTTTTTTTGTCGTGTTCACTCCGTCTTCTATTATTTCCCATAGATCTTGCGCGATCAAAAGAGTCTTCATTTTAATACCCCAATAATCGTAATTTTTGCCATCGAAAATAAGTTGCGAAACTTGTGAGATTCCGAAAACCCCTTCTTGGGTTGTCACGGTTTTCTCTTTCTCCAAACTTCGACAAACTCACTCTCGCAAACAACCTCGCTCCGATGCCAATTTGTTAGAATTTAGGCTTGAATTTTATAAGGATAGAAAGTGTACGGGAATTTTTCTTTGGGGATTAATATCAAGAAGATTAAAAAATTCAAATCAATGACACGGAGAGAGAGGGAGAGATACAGGGAGCAATTGCTTCTTTTTTTAATTATTATTTCTCTTCTAATTCGCTACAGTACAACTATATATATATATATATATATATATATATATATATATATATATATATATATATATTATGTGTCTCCAAGAGACATCCTTCCAAACAGACATTCTTATCTATCTCCAATAAATATCTCATCTATTCAAGAAAAAAATTTCATTCACATACAAATATATTGAATATTATTCTATTCTTAAATTACAAATAATATTATTAATTAATATATGAAAGCATTAATTTTAATAACAACAATAATACAAAACAGTAAACTTCCATACATGAAAAATAATAAATCAACCAAAAAACACAAAATCGAAACTTTCAACATCAAAATTACCTTAATATTGTTCAATCTCTTTTTAGGAGGAAGATTAAACTTGCACTTTCACACCGAACATACAACTTCCATACCTCAAATAGAGAGTACAATGAAGTTGTCCAGCTCCTTGAGGAAACCTCGAGATATTCTCCATGGAATCGTCCTGAGAAGTCACTTCGAGGACACCATTCCCACTTCTTCTTTTTGTTTTTCAACACCATTCCCATTTGTTAGCTGCCAGAGAAGTATTTTCAGAAAAACTCATAAAAAAAATCATCTGAACCGTTCAATTGAATATGTTAACCAAAACACAAGAAACGTAAGGGTAACAACCAATTAATATAAATTATTTATTGCTTAAAATCTAATTAAAATAATTCGAACTTATGGATTGGGATTAATATAAATAAAATTTTAGTTATGTATTAGTTTATTTATAAACTAATTAAGTGCGTTAATTATAGTGTAGGGAATTTCGTGGTAAAATCTTGGTGTAGATTAAAATTCCCCTTATTAATTGGGCTCTGTACATTGTACATCACGAAATAAAGGTAAATTTTACTTGACCCCCAACATTTCATCCCAACAGTCTTACATTCTATTTGACAAACATAATTAACATGATAATTCAAAAATATATAATTAAAAATTAATTTATATTAATTCAAATTTATAAATTCAAATTAATTTTAGTTAGATTTTAATTAATAAATAATTACGTTGCATATATTAATTATCATATTAATTAAATATGTTAGCTAGTATATGAAAGAGTTGATGGTAAAATTTGGAATCACCTATTTATTTAATGAATTGAATTATTCACCAAGATTTAAAAACCCACCGGTGGTGTCGTCTTAGTTTATGTGCCACCCAAAAAAGAATGGTAATTATGCTAATTAACCCACCGAGTTTTTAAAATCCGGTAGTACCGAAATTTAAAAATCAGTTTTGGATTAGTTTTGAAATATTTGTGAAAATCAGGATATTTTTTGAATTTTTTTCTCAGACAGGGTTATAGGCTAAAATGCTCCTACAAATAAATCAAAAACACTGTAAGAAACATATATAAGATTTTTAGTTTCAAAATTTTCAAAAAAGATAGGTTTTTTGTTGAAAATATTCCAATCGTGTACCTGGTCATGAGCGATAATTATTAATTATAACTTCTAGGGGCTGGATCGTAATTCACAAAATACACAGACATCGATAACCCTTGGTTCTACTGCAAAGTCCAACGAGGTGATGACAATTAATCCTTTACACTTGGTGCTGATCCATTTGGATTTGATCATTTTGACTAATTATGAAAAAAAATTAAGAATTAGTAACTGAAAATGATAATAATCAGGGGTAAATTTCACATTTTCTAATATCATCTATCTTAATTTAGTTTAATTACCTTACACGCTATAATCAGCAAGCCTTGGTTCTAAATGAAAGATCCAATCTCCAAATTTCTGTCCAAAGATCAAATCTTCAAATTTCTCAATGCTCTTAAGCTAAATGAAAGACATACACACACAAACAAAAATGATAAATAAGTGTCAAAATACAGAAATGCATTCTCAAATCAAAATTAGTAGCCGTAGTACCTTGAAACAATGATAATTAAGGGTAAAATCAATTCTCCTTCACCTTATATCACTGCAAGCTAAGGCTCACGGAAGTGGAGAGAGGGCCAACAAAACCCTAGATCCAATATTGCCGCCTCTCTTTCTACCGGTAACGTTGCCTCTCTTCCTCCTTGCTACTACCGTCTCTCTAAGCATGCTTCTCTTGTCCTTGCTGCTGCCGCCTCTCTTGTCTAGGTCAGGCTCGTTCACTACAAACAATACTGGTATTTCGAAGCATTCGCATATGCTGTTGAATGCATGTATTAATGCTGTTATTTACATTTGACAGCATAAGGCGAAAATGCAGTCCGGGCTGGTGTCCTCTATTCTTACGAAAGCATTTCACGTAATGCTATGTAATTGTGAAATCAACAGCATATTTTTGTGTCGCCAATTATAATAGTAATCAAGAGCATCTATTAATGTCGTCAAAACGATAAAATAATGCATTTACAAATGCTGTCATATGCTCAAATGCATTGAATTTTGAGAAATAAAAGCATTACCAAATATCTAATAATGACATTAAAAAAATGCATCCAATTGTGACAATAAAAGCATTTACAAATGCATGGATATGAACATGAGCATGGACCAATAACAACATTAAAAAATGCATCCAATTGTGACAATAAAAGCATTTACAAATGCATGGATATGAACATGGGCATGGACAAATAATAGTATTTTCAAATTCTTCGACAATGAATTGGTGGCATTTAAAAAAATGCATTATTCTGTATGAATAAACGACACATAAAAATGCTTGCAATGTAAAAATCAACAACAATTAAAAATGCATCCAATATTCAATTGCCGGCATTTATATAATTCTAAATTATACCAAAATATAAATATTATATTAAAATATAATTTCCCATTTCATTTAATACTAAATCAATTACTATAATACAAAATATTCATTAACAATTACAAAATTAAATATTGAAATATGATGAATAATGAAATTAACCTAAATCCAAAAAAGCACTCCATCTAAAATTTTAAACCATGATACTTGACATTCCCTAAAAAATTGTAAGTTCCGCTACCGATGTTTCGTTTTCCTTCGCTAGTTCCTAAAACTTGTGGAACCTAAAAATAAAGACACATTACATTTTAAAATTTGAAGGGCATATATGATAATTTTATTATCATAGGGATTTAAATTGCTTACACTAATTAAACAATATGCAACCTTCATTCAAAAACAAATAATATGTACCTAAATTAAACCGAAAATATCAAATACATGTTCATGTGAAATATCATTAGTACCCTTCCCCATCTGTATTTAGGAGTATATGTGATAAAATAAATTGTAGATGTATTAATTTCAACAAAATTACCTGATTCACCAAATTGTTGAAGTGGATAATGTTCCGCATCAATATCAACAGCAAGTCAGCAAAGAATCGCTCTTCCGACATTGCTAGACACCTCGAGCTGCAAGGAGAAGACACTCAATCCAGTCAGCCACGTCGCCAAGAGTCAGCTCCGTCGCCAAAGTCAGCTCTGTAGCCACGAGTCAGCCACGTCGCCAAGAGTAAGCTCCGTCGCCAAAACCTGCACAATCCTTTTGTCCATTCTGGTTAGTTCTTTTAATTTACCTATTTTCGATTTGTTTATGACTTCGACAACACCTTCTTCTATGTCTTCTACATTGAGGATTGGCTCTTGTCTTATTGGTTCGCATTTTGGGTTTCGTTCCTACAAATAGAGAACAGATAATAAGAATTAATTTGTTTTGGTAAAATAATTTATTGGGTGCTGGAGGGTTTGACTTGGTGCCATTTTTGCAATTAGGTCCTCGACGCAACATATGATGTACCATGAGACCCATATGGATATGCTCTTTCAGAAATCAATAAATCGCTGAAGTAACAAAAAAGTGGATGCTTAATTTTTTATCATACAATCATCAATAAAAATATCCTTTGGCAACTTTACTTGTAATTGTGATTTTAACAAAAACCTGGATTTTTTCGCATATATGTCCTGGAGCTCGTCTTTGCTTGGGCGAACACAAAGCAAAACAAAACTGAAACAAGTAAAAAAAAAAATTCTGAACCAACTGAAACAAAAAAGCAAAATTCTGAACACAAAGCAACACAAAGCATATCAACCATCGCAATTTGCAATTTGACATAATGGTCCCTCATTCTATCCCACAAAAAAAAAACAATCCACAGGGAGAGGCCTCTTTGCAAAACCCTACCCCACAGCAATGTTGTAAAAAACGCCGTTTTTCACCGAAAAACGGTGAAAAAACGGTGTTACGGTGAAAAACCGTACCGTTTTTTGCAAGACGGTGGAGAAAAACGGTCAACCGTTTTTTTAACGTGTTTGACCGTTTTTTTCAGGCCAAAACGTTTTACGGTCCGTTTTTCGGTCGTTTTTTACAACAAATTATTTGGGCTTATAATTTTTTGTTCTAATTTTTTTCAGGCCTTTTTTTTCAGCCCAAAATATTTTGGTACAACACTTGTTTTTCTCTCCCTCATGGCTCCTCTCCTTCGACAATACCTATTCATCTCTCCCTGAACAACTGCACGGCTTGGAGACTCCATTTTTAGTCTGTTCTGTCCTTCATTTCTCTCCCTCGCAACTCCATTTTCTCGCCCTCGCAAGCTACTCGCCTTGTCTGTTCTCTCTCCCTCGCTTCTCAAGTATCAAGGTTCTGAACTCGACATCTAGGGTTTCTCCATTTTTAGTTCTCAATTATGGCTTCCAAATTATGAATTCAATTATGTCTTTGTTCTCATTATGGCTTCCAAATTTCAATTATGGCTTCAATTTTTACTTTATTTTTTTTGGTACTTCAATTTTTACTGAGTCACGGTTTGGTTTTTAATTTTTGATGGCTTGTAAATAAACTATGGCTTGTAAATTGTAATGTCTCCTCTTCAAAGTTCAAATGATGGCTTCTAATTTTAAATTCAATTTTTATTTGATTATGCCCCTCGCCTCTAAATTTGTTGGATTAAAATTTTTTTTAGTCTCTGACTAGAAAAAAAGAAATGGTGGCTTGTATTTTTTTTAGTTCAATTATTACTTCAATAATTCAATTATGGCTTCCAATTTGTAATTCGGAGTGCGCCACAATCGAAGATGCACTTCTAGCATCCGAATCTCGCATGGCTCAACATTGGTTACGACTCGACATTGGTGATGATGAGTATGATAGTGAATCCGAGACGAGAGATGTTAATGATGAAGAATTTGATTCGAGCGATTCGGGTGGAGATATGGAAATGGCGGAGCATGATGTTGAATTTGATGGGAACGCGGGATCAACTCCGATGAATTTGGCATCGTGTGATTTTAATGATTTTTCGATTTAGTTTATGTTATTGATGTTTATGTTATTTTGAACTTGGAGTTGACGTTTATGTTATTTGACAAATTTGGATTTGGTTTATATTATTTGATGTTTATGTTATTTTTGTATTTTGGACATTTGGCCATATTTTATTTTACTATTAAAAAAATATATTTATATATATATTTTTTGTTTTATATCCATATTTTAATGAAAATATTACTATTTTTGGATTACCGTTTTTCACCGTTTTACGATCGTTTTACGGTTAGTACACTAAAACGGTGCCAGACCGTTCCGTCCCGTATCCCGTCATCTACAACATTGCCCCACAGACAACAAAACCGAACATGTAGAGACTAGAGAGGACATTTCACAAACAAGACCCTACTTTCCTGGATATTTGCAAATTGCCCCTACATTTTAGCAATTTTGCATATGAACCCATCATAGGTATCACAAAAACAAGAAAGATAAATAAAGATATCTTAAATGGACTTCTGAACCATCACAGGTTTCAATAGAGGCATTTAATCGCTCGTACAAGTCACTATCAAAATCGTTCCAGCTCTGTAAATTCATAAGAGAACTCCTACCACAAAATAATCAAAGTAAAAATTAAAATATTCTAAGAGAAAAAGAAAAAGAAAATAATAATAATAATAATCTGTTTTACCTTGCCATCATATAGGTGGTAAAATATCAGAAGGACATAGCCAGCAACTTCGAATTTGTGTCAAGATTTCCTTTAAAAAAATACTCTAGATCAGCCAACTGACAAAGAACTGTGAAATCAACAGCAAGATACTTAATTTTTCGAATTGTTTTAGGACGAAAAGATAGTGAATGCATGTACCAACAGCAAGATTTCCTAAATATTTCTAAAAACCTAATTAAAATAAAAACTTTGCAATTAATGAGCATGTACCAACGTACCGGTACAGTGCTAAGATTCTCCAAATAGGATCCCTGTAAATTCATTTGCTGATTTACAATTTTGAAAATTATGCAAAAAGGTCCCTGTTCCACAATTCGATTTGAAGATCATCAATTACACCAAATAACCCATCACAAATTTGAAGAGATACCTTCCAAATATGCAATTATACCTGCATATTACAATTACACCAAATGATCTCTACTTCATAAAGTGTGGTAAGAACCAACCGACTTATATTTGTGATGTTGAAGTAAAATTATATTAGGTGGATTTTACTCTTTCGGGTTAAATTGACGTACATTTGATCTAATTAAGGGCTTAATTTCAGATTTAAAAAAATTAAAAATAATTGAAATTACTATTACCTTTGATATACATTAGGAGATAGAAGGCTTCAAGTGATTTTAAGTAACAACCCCTCGAATCCCAAATTGTGCATAACAGCCCCTGCAATGCAATCTCCAATTTGCAAAACAGTCCCTCCACTCTCAAATTTTGCATATCAGCCCCTTTAGTTTGTAATTCTGCATAAAAGTTCCTCATTAGTTGTACATAGAAACACACTTCAAATATATAGTTCTCACTCCACTCTCAGGTCCGGTCCTGAAATTTCGGAGGCCTGTGACAATTATCCCAAAAATCAAGGAAGAATTAGCCAAAATTAAGCGAAGAATTAACCAAATTTTATTGACTTTGAAATTGAGTGAAACTTACCAGCCAAGAAGTAACGTGAAATTAAGAATTATGCAGAAACATCCCTGACTTTGAAACTATGCAGAAACACGTGAATTTTGCACCTAACTTCGTACCAGTTGAAGAGGATTTTGCATAAATACCCTGTCTTCGTACCAGTTGAAGATTAGAGATTCTGAGTCAAATTATATGAATGTGAAGGCAATTTACAAAAAATAGACAATTAAATGTATTTAACATTATACTTTTGAAGATAAAAATTAAAATACAAATTCAACGAAGACTTACCAGTACCAACAAAGAATTTACTCAATTTCACGTGATTCATCCAATTTCCGTTGAATTTATCAAATTTTCATCCAATTTATCTAATTTCCAGTGGATTTATCAAATTTCCAACGAATTTTCCCAATTTCCAGCAAATAATATACAAATTAACCTTATTTCGATGCTAAATTAACCCATTTTTTAGCCAAATCCTGTGAGTTGAGTGAAAATCCAACGAATTGAGCAAAAATCCAGAAATTAAATTTAATTTGGCGAGATTGGATAAAAATGACGAAGAGAAACCTCCTGAAGAAATCTTAACAACATCCTCAAAGCAAGTTCAAGAAACAAAATCAAATGAACAAATCTTGATTAGGGGTAGATCAGGCAAACCTTTATACTCAAAGATCTCGTGAACGGTCGATGAGGCGCGAGCTCAATTCGAGGGGGTAAGAGACTCGTCTTCAACATCGTGTTTGGCGAGGTGATTTGGAGGCCGTCTCAGACTCGTCTTCAACTCCCGTCGGCGAAGTGACTTCCATCGCCACGCCATCCATCTCCCATCGCGTCTTGTCTACGCTGCTCTCAGTACGACAGTACGTCCTCTCTGTCGAGTGTCGATCTCAGCAGCTATCGATCGCGTCGCCGTAAGCTATGCCTAATGGATCTCGTCGCCTCGTCTAATGGATCGTATATTAATGGATCGTATATGGATGTATGGAAAAAAAGGGTGGCCCATAGAAAAGGGAGGCCTGTGACCTGGGCCAACTCGGCCAAAGCCCAGGTCCGGCCCTGTCCACTCTAACCCTAAAAGATCTAAACATTTGCATATAAACCCCTTTTATAAATGAAAACATCAATTCTATATGTGGTTAACCATATATTTACTGCCAACAAGAAACATAATTGGATATTTGCAGATGAGACCCTTAATTTGTGTGAATTTACAGGCCCACACCCTGAATTGTTATAAAAATCACCACTAAATTATTGAAAATTGACGTCTTACCATGCATTATAATCAAAATAATCCCTACGATACAATGAAATGCAAGGCAAGACTTGCCTATACTAATATACTCAGCACCATTTCTCTGCAAATAGAATGAAAAAAAAAAATCAGAACTCAAACAAGAAGCAACAATAAGACAAAATTGTACAAAAACTCAATTTGTAAACTCATCACACTCCTGAGAAAATAAGGTAGGTTCGGAAATTTTCACTGGACTAAGTATGGAACAAACTCTATGCCCCCTTTCGCCAGCTGTCCTTCCCTACATCACCAAAAAATATAAAACCACCATTGTTTAGCATTGAAATATTCAAAAATCACAAGAAATCAGCTAGAAAACAAGACGACTGATGATTAATAAGTTCCCAAAAATCAGCACAAGAACACAATAAGAAAAAAAGAAATTTTAATAGATACTAACCAGAAACAATCGCCTATTCAAAGAAAGAGAAACAAATGGCGGACAAATAGGAGCTTCTATTTTGTTTTGTAGAGGATATAAGACGGTAATCAAAAAAATTGGAGCAGCCGCCCAAAATTTGTCCAATTTTGGGGAGGCGCGAAGGGGAAGGCGCCAAGTTTTCGCGAAAATTAAATCTGCGCTTGACGACGGCATTTTGTTTAGTGCCGTGAATTAGGGTGGCGACGGGCTTGCGTGAGGGCTGGGGCCTGGGGGAGGAATTTATGTGAGTCTCAAGTCATGACAAAACTTTGGATGTATTGGGTTGCAAATGAAAGAAATTGTTTGGTGCAAACAAAGTATATGTATAAAATATAAATCATGTACAATATTATATTTAGGGATAATTTGGAAGCATTTGTTTTTGCTGTCATTTTGTTTCAATAATAGCATTAGATATAAAATGTCGGTATATAATAGTATTCTTGACATTTAACACAAAATGCTTTCTTTTATAATACAATAGCAGGATTAATCAGTTAATGCCGCCTTTTATATAAGTAATGGCGGCATATAGTCAAATGCCAAAAAACAAGTGTCACCGTATACCGTTATTGTTGTAGTGGTTGTCTTTTTCTCTCTTATTATCTCATCTATTTCTCTTTCTATAGTTGGACTGAAATTGAGCTTTCATCTGGACATAGGTAAAATATTTTTTTTTGGAGGCATACTAATTTGGGAGGGCTGTGACATTTGCCAACCCAGCCAATGGACAGGGCCGGCCAGTCTGAACGTTAAGGTTCAATCAAAACCAATTAAAAATTAACAAGAAAAAATGAATCAATCGAAAAAGAAAGAAGATGAACGACCTGGTGGCGGTATCTCGTCGAGTATCGACCTGGTGGCCATCCGTGAAAATATGGCTTAGATTTCTCTGCACCCACCCCTACAAAAATATTAAAGAAAATTACGAAATATCAAATTTACCCTTTGAAAGAGTCAAAATATCAAATTTTCCCTTCTTACTTGCAACTAACTACGATCATTTTGCCACTGTTGGGTCTCCATTCGATTGCTTTAACGTGTCTTTGAATATCGCTCATTAAAAACAGTGTTTGTGTTGGTACCAGTTAGTGTTGCTTAAAATTATTTATTGCCACTAATTGGTTGTTACCCTGAATATGTTACAATAGTAAATATGTTACAATAGTAAATATCGCTCATTAAAAACAGTGTTTGTGTTGAATATCGCTCATATTTACTATATTGAGTCTTTTGCATCTATAAATAAAAAATATACATATTTGATATGTTGAATTTTTTGGTATATTTTGGTATCATTTTTTTTACCTGAATCTTCATAGCCGCAAATGGTGACTTGATTTTGCCCTGAAATGAATGTTAAAACAGTGTTTGTGTTGGTACCAGTTAATTGTTTACTTTGCGTACCGTCTTTTTGAAATTGAGTTCGAGCGTCTATGCTTCAGTTGACACACACATCCCTCGCACAAACACTGTTTTTTTCGTACTGTGCCGCTTGTGGGGAAGAGTTTGAGCATAGATAGGTCCATTGATGGCGTATATAGATCATGTTTTTTTTTCTTTATCTTGTAGATAGATCATGTTATTTATGATTTTTAATTTCTCATCGAGCGTAGATAGATCCTTGTCAAAAATCAACCCGAGCCCCTCGCACAAAAAATCAAATGAAGCGTACATAGTGTTAATAAGCCCAAACCCAAATTAATAATTATCAAGTTTAATTAGCCCGTATAATTTTAGGAAAAACTTATTATAAGAAAAGTAATTTAGAGAATAATTTTAGGGCAGATTTTAAGATAAGAAAAGTAAATTAGGAAATAAGTTTAGGACAAGTTTCTAGTACCTTGTGTTCCAAGTTTATTGAACCTATAAATATGCCTTAGATGTTTAGCAATTCATCAATTCAAAAAATACAAAAACTTGTAAGAGTTTATTAGAATCATAGAGAGTTTTGTCTATTGCAAATTATATTTGAGTCCATATTTGAATCCAGTAAACCAACTGTTGGGAATTCACCCGTCCCCGGGCCCGCGCAGCGGATATGAAGGCCCGGTCCGGTTCCCAAAATCCAAGATCACGCCATGACTTCGAGGGTACGATGCAATAGAAGGATAGACGATTACCAGCGTGAAATTGATCACGCACGATGGGTTGATCGCTCGCATCCTTTCCTTCTCCGGTGTCACGTTGGTGACTAGCCCGTGCGTCCCATACCACACGTCTCCCACCGTCTTGACACGCCTCCGGTTGTGTTTCGTGCGTCCCACGTCCACACTCTTCCACAGCCAACAGTTTTGCTCCTTCGGTTTGATCACAATCGGAGAGCCACAAGTGTCGCTCCTCTACTTGTATCCACCGTGAGTCGGAGTTCGTCGGTCGCGGGTGCAACTGCCTAGACGAAGCACCGGCGAACTTGCTTGATTAGATCGATTCTCTACACCGAGAAAAACTATTTTTCTCGGTTTTCTCTCTTGACACTCTTTCACTCTCTTGAAAGATGTCTCTTTATATTCTGGATTATTCTGAATAATACCATAGGTTGGACTAAATGAATTGGTTAGAGAGAGAGAGAGAGAGAAACATCCTATTTATATCACATAGGATAAGGATGGGCCAAAAGGTATGTATATCTCATATACACCTTTTCAGACAGAAAACTGCACCAACATATGGATCCTGAAAAAATCAGAATTACATTCATATCCTTTTTTTCAAATTGCCAAAAGTACCCTTGGTATATCAAAATTACCGCGGCGCAGTACCTGGCAAAAAATCAACTCGTTCCATCATCCTGACGGCAGTACCTCGTCAAAAATCAACTCGAGCGCCTCGCACAAAAATCAACCGAAGCCTAGATAGATCCTGAAAAAAAATCAGATTTCCATTAATATTCTTTTTTCCAAATTTTCCAAAATACCCTTGGTATGATCAAAAATATCGTGGAAGTGCCTTGCAAAAAATCAACTCGTTCCATCATCCTAGCGGCAGTAGCTCGTCAAAATGATCTATTAAGCTAAAATCTGGAAAAAGCCTATTCATCATTATTAAGTATCATTTAAAACTGGAGATAGAGAAAGATCAACTTGAACCATGAGTGTGAGATTAACCTGTTCATGGATCCTAAATTGGAAATTTCCAAGCTGCCCCACATGTTGCTCGCACACTTTCGCTATTTCGACAAGGGAAATTATAATCGAAAAGGAGTAGAAAATAGAGAGAAGATCTACGAACGAAAAAAAGAGAGTAAAAGAGCAACAAACCTGCGCAAAAGAATCGAACAACTTCGCTACCACCTCCAAGCAGCTCAAGCGGTAAATATTTGTAAAATGCAATATCACAATCTACAAAATAGCGGCGCTATAGCGCTGCTATAGCGTAATAACAATAGTTACGTGTAAATTACAATGCGAGCGCTATGCACCGCTATATCGCAATTCAAAACATTGATAAAAACTAATTCACACAACTACAAATCCAATGATTTCCATCAAAAGCTAATCAATTAATTGTATAATTTAAATTATCAATTCAATGTCAACTTAGGTAGTTAATAAATCGAAATAAAAATATATATAAAATAAACACATCTCATAAATACATGTAATAAATTACTTTTACACGATACCAAAGATAGATAGCACAATATGATGAAAAAAAAAAACATATAAAAAGAAAAATCGAAGCAAAATAAATTTGTATAATTATTGCATCTCCATTGTAGACAAAACACATAAATTCACAACGAGGTCATATATGGTGCCCCTCAAATTCTCCCCACCATCCTCTATATTACCAATTAACAATTAATTCGCGTGGTAATTAACAAAAATACACTCTATTAACGATTAATTGATATATAATTAAAATACATATGAGTTAACAATTCTTAATCAATATCAATTAATCGTTAATAGGATATTTTTTTGTTAATTATCATGTTAATTAATTGTTAATTGGTGATATAAAGAATGGTGGGGAGAATTTGAGGGGCATGGTATAATTATCCATTCACAAACTACCATGCCGATCCTTAAGTACACATATTTTGAAGTTTCTTCCCCAAATCTTTGAGAATCATAGGGTAACTTACTACCAGTTGGCCATATTCCTTGGTTAATGCAATTTCGGTGAAATATTCGGACATGACAATAAATTCTACACACCTAGATTTAAGGCTTGGGCAATTGTGCTTCTCAGCTAAACTGAGGGTAGTTGCAACATTGTTGATGGTAATACTTTTAGATAACTTATCTTGGCATATTAGTTTCAACCTCTCTAATGAATAACGATCTGCAGCGACGAGCAACCCTCGAGTCATTTGGATTGAATCCATCTGCTTGTTTTCTTCCTTTATGACATTACTACTCGCATTTAGATTCGGTAGCATATCAGTATATATAAAATGGAGCATCGCCTTGAAAACCCTCGGTTCAATTCCATTCACTTTTATGCTCTTTGTGTAATTGTTATACATGGGGTTAAATAGTTGGGCATTAAATACTTTCGACCGTGCTGCCAGTACTAGCCTATGTGCCTGAAAGAGTTCTCCATTAATCTCGAAGGTGGTGTCAGTTCGCTCTTTATTTTGTAATAGTTGGCTAAGGTGCTCATGTAAATAGGGAGATGGTCCACTAATGGAGTGAGGCCTTGATTTTCCGGTGCTACTTATAATAGTAACATCGTGATCAGATGTTACAGTTTCACTCAATATAGTGATATTTAATGCTACTATAAAGTAATCATCTTTCAAGTGTTGTTTTAGTTCATCTCCTTCAACTAACTTTTCAAAATAAATCCATTCCCCGCATTGTTTCAAGGTATCGGTAATGTTCCTCCCTTTGATCACGGATGTGTCGTCCTCGTTTCTATACACACTCACATCTAAACTCACTTTAAGATCCTTGATTTCACTCCGAACAAGAAAAAAAAATGATAAATGACCGGGTTTTGCTTTGAAACACTGCATAAACCAGCAAATTTCATCAACCATAAACATCGGAGAGTGAAAATATTTTCTCTCACTTTCCTTAATGTCGGAGGACATAATTTTAAATTGGAAAGAACCACTAGCCATCTCCCTGGGTGCTATATCCTTGCTATCTGAGGAGTGGCGTTTGGATTTTCCGGTTAGTGATTGTATAATGGTAACTCCAAAATCTGATGATTCAGCAGAAGCTGCACTTAAAATTGTCAAGTTACAAATAACAATGAGATAATCGTCTTTCAAGAACTTTTTCAAGTCATCTCCTTTAATTTCCCAGAAATTGTAAGCGAACCTGCACCTTCCGAAGATGAGTGTAGTAGTTGTTTCAAATTTCATCGAGGATAATACATCATTATTTTTAAGCACACATGAGTTAACAGTTACTTTGATATTCTTCCATTCACCTAAATATCTAAGATCGAACGACAGTTTGACAATTTCACCTTTGACATCTTTGTGTGGAGAGCAATTGATAATCCAGAAGTGCTCTCCAGTGGTAATGGCAGGAAAACGCATCAGATTGCCTGCCTTAATTGCAGAGCAGAGGACTTTAAACCGGCACGATTCATCGGTCATCTCTTCATTGGCCGATTTTCCCAAAAGGTGGATACTTGATGCCATTACTAAGCGACTGGAGGAACGTGCCCACAATAGAAGAGGAAATTTGTTGAATTTTGTGGTTGAGATTACTCAGAGATCGAACAATATCGATATGGATTCAAAAGGCTGAATCACAAATATTTAGCACGAACAGATTGTGAGAAGACTAAAGAAATGGAGATTGGTACAAGATGACCAAGGAAGAAAATATATTTCTACGAATTATTCATTTGCAGAATTCGATCTAAGGTTCGCAAGACTTTGCAGGGGTATAAAGTGAGGATTATCAATAAACTGCAAAGATAGAAATGAGAAGAGAATTTGCAGTAACTGTCAGATTAAGAATAGCTAACTGGGTTTGTTAGTTTGAATTTTAGTGTTATTTGAACTTGTCCTAAAACTTCTTTTCGTGTAGAAAGGACTTGATCAAATATATATTGTATATTTAAAAAATAGTGTTGAAAACTTGATTAAGAAATGCCAACTGTTAAATTCATCAACAGAATAAAAAAAGTAAGGACAATTTTTTTGTATATCCTGTCGAATATTTATAATAAAATTAATATTAATTAGATACATGCTTTGTAAGTGTAAAATGACATGTTCACTTTGAGAATTGTAATATATGTATCAATTGTTTAGAATGAATCATGTATTTGAGAATTAATGTGAGTTAATAGTTATGAGTTAATGTGTTTCATGTATACATGAATGATTCAGTTTATAAATGGAGACTCATTTGTATTTGTAAAAGACTACATAAATAGAAATAAAACAAGTATTAAGAAATTGGGGAGTTCTATCATACACTCTTTTAAAAGAGTATTTTGGGTATTTAAAAGGGTGCATCATAAATTTTATTTTTTATGGATATTTGTTCTTTCATGAACAATTCAAATTTCATATTTAACCTATTATTTATTGATAAATACATTTCAAAACTTACCTTCTATGTTACGCGGATACTTCAAAAATGCAGAAGTATCCTGAGGATACGCGTATCCGATACGGATACGGGTGCGATACGGCTCGGATACGTATCGGATACGTCACGTGGCGTATCTGAATATTTTAATATTTATTTTTTTCGGATACGGCGGGGATACGACGGGATATGGCAGGATACGGCGGGGGATACGTCCAGGATACGGCTGGGATACTCCATTTATGATACTTCGGCCCATTATATATTTTGGCCCATAATATTTTTAAATAAATTATATAGGATACTTCTAGGATACTTCTAGATTAGTTCTAAAATATTTCTAGAACAAGTTTATGATAGTTTTATGATACTTGTATTGTTTGGTTGACATTATTTATTGTCATGATATTTAATTTAAAAATATTATTAATTTATTATTTAATTTATTACTTATTAATTAATTATATATAATATAAATATATTAAACTAATAATTATATAGCCGTATCCGTATCCGTGATTTTTTGAAAATTGTCGTATCGCCGTATCCGTATCGTATCGGATACGCTACTCGTATCCGTATCCGTGCAACATAGCTTACCTTAAATAATAATTAATTGGTAATTACTCAAATTATTCTTAAAAATGGATGTATCATAAGCAAAAAGGGTGTATGATAGAACTCCCCTACGAAATTACTTTTTTTTTATTCTTCTTCTCAAAAAAAAAAATATAATCATATTATCCAACATATTTCTCCTAAACAGTTCAATAATAATAAAAAAAAAGATTAAATTAGAGGAGGCTTGAGTGGGCGCCTCCTAATTTGATTTTGTATATAATCAAAAGAATTTATTTACATGCTAATTATATTCATATCTAATTATATACCCAACAACTACCTTAACAAATTTTTTTTTTGTCTTTTTTCAAAATGGAATGAAAAGAAGAAAAAAAAATGGGCCAAAAGACATAGCCCAAATTTCAAAATGGACCAAGAAGTTTTTGTCTTTTTTTGTCTCTCTTTCTCGTTTGGTTCATGTTTCAGAGATTGTTATGCATAAAGTATGTAAAAAACATTTATATCAAGACATATCATTTCATGTCATATTTTATTATCTTAATTGAGTGATACATTTTTTTATTCCATGATATTTTTAAAAATGTAAAAATAAATTTATTTATTGAAAGATTAAACTATTTATTTTTGGAAATGAAAATAAAATGTATGAGCACATCGATTATGTATGAGTCGAGATTGGTGTTGGTTCGGTATGCATATCGAGCTTGCAAAGCAAAGTTGTTGTTCGTAATGAAGTGGAAATCGGATTCACAAGCTACTTTACAAAGAGGACATCGATTATGTATGAGCACTCCCTTATTCATTAGAGTATCAATGGTTTGATCTTTGAATACGATTTTGCCTGAAATTCCATAAAAAAACCTTGATTTCCAACGAAAGCTTTATATTTCACACATGATGGAGTTCAGTATATGTGTGTGCACCGGTTATCAACTTTCTCTATATCAATTTTTTTTTAAAAGTTGCCATCTTTTTCAAAAGTCCATATGATTTTATCTGAATTGTTTTCAATTTCTACCTCTTCTAAAACTTTTCCAATAAAATTAATTCTTGATTTGTTTTAGTAATCTCTCCTCTTTTAAATTGTGTAAACCTGAATGGATTTTCGAGTTGGAGAAAGAGTCTGTCACGTCCCCAATCATTGAACCAAATAATAATTTGTTTTCATTTTTAATTTGAAATCTTGCATTTATAGTAAAGAAATTGTTAAGTTTTTTAATGGTTTGAAATCCAATTTGGGTAGTCACAGAATCAAAATAAATTTATATGAACAAACAATCTCACACTAGTAAGTACTAGATGTAACTGAATTACTTTTATACAACAATCAAAATTAGATAACACTATATATGATGATAACAAATAAACAATTACACATAAACAGAAAAATAAATTTGTAACATTATTGCATCTCTATTATAGAGAAACCACACAAACCTAGAAATGCCATGCCAATCTTTCAAGTAAACATATTTTGAAGTTTCTTCCCTAACTCTTTGATAATCACAGGATAACTCCTTGCTAATTGGCCAAATTCATTGTTTAGTGCAACCTTGCTTAGATTTCCGTCTGCCTAAGAAATTCTAGACAGCTAACTTTAAGGTTTGGACAATTGTGCTTCTCAGCTAAAATCATGGTAGTTACAATATCGTCGATGATGATACTTTTGGATAACTTGGCTTCGCATATTAGCTTCAACCTTTCTAACGCATATCGATCTGCAGCAATGAGTAACCCTCGAGTCATTTGGATTTTATCCATTAGATTGTTTTCTTCCTTATTACTATTATTTAAATTAGGCAGCATGTCGGTATATATAAAATGGAGCATCGCCTTCAAAACCCTCGGTTCGATTTCACTGATTTTAATGTTCTGCGTGCAATTTTTATTCATGGGGCTAAATAGCTCGGCACTAAAAACCGTTGACCGTGCTGCAAGGATTAGCCTGTGTGCATGAAAAATTTCTCCTTTCACATCAAAGGTGGTATCGACACGTTCCTTAATTTGTAATAGTTGGCCAAGGTGGTCTTGTAAATAAGGAGAAGGTCCATTAATGGGGGGATTCCTTGGTTTGCCGGTGCTACTTATGATAGTGACATCATGATCAGATGTTATAGTTTCACTTAATATGGTGATATTGCATATTACTTTGAAGTAATCATCTTTCAAAGATTGTTTTAGTTCATCTTCTCCAACGAACTTGTCCAAATAAATATACGCCCCACACTGATTAAATGTATGTATAACATTCCTCTTTTTGGCCAAGGATGTCTGTTCATCCTTTGTAAGTACACTGATATTTAAATTCACTTTAAGATCCTTGATTTCGCTCCGGACAAGTAACCAAAGAGACAAATAACTACGGTTTACAATACAACACTGTATAAACCAGCAAAATTCATCAACCATAAACATCGGAGAGTAGAAATATACACTCTCATTTTTTTTTATGTCGGGGGGCATTAAATTAAAATGGTAAGTTCCACACACCCTCTCTCGGGGTGTTCTGTTCTCGCTATCTAAGGAGTAACTTCTAGATTTTCCAGCTAGTGATGTTACAATGGTAACTCCAAAATCTGATGTTTCAACGCAAGCTGCACTTAAAATTGTCAATTTACAAATAACAATGAGATAATCATCTTTCAAGAACTCTTTGAACTCATCTCCTTTAATTTCCCCGAAATTGTATTGCGACCCGCACTTTCCGAATGTGAGTTTAGTTGTTTTACCTTTGATCGAGGATAATACATCATTCTTTTTAAGCACAATGGAGTTAACAATTGCTTTGATATCCTTCCATTCACCTAAATATCTAAGATCGAACGATAATTTGGCAATTTCACCCTTCACATCTCTGCCTGGACTGCAACTGATACACCAAAAATGTTCTCGAGTGTTAAAGGCAGGAAAGCGGATCGTATTGCCAGCCTTAATAGCAGAGCACAAGATTTTGAATCGGCACGATTCACCAGTTATCTCTTCATTGGATGGTTTCCCCAAAAGGTGCATACATGATGCCATAATAAATTGACAGGAGGAACGTGCTCATAAGATAAGATAAATGATCAAGAGGAAAATTATTGAAGTTTTTTGGTGGAGATTATTGAGGGATCGAACAAAATTGATATTGAGTCAAAAGGCGGAACGACAGATATCTAGTATGAGCTAACTCAGATCAAACTTAAAAAGAAATGGACATTGGTACGAGATGCCCATGGAAGAAAATATATTCTAGGAATTGTTCAATTTGTGCACTCGATCAAAATCTCGCAAGACTTTACGGGGGTATAAAGCGAGGATTATTGAAAGACAGAGCACTTCTCTGATCAATATAAGGAGAGGATTGGTAATAAAAGGTCAGATTAGGAAAAGTCAATAGGCTTGTGAATTTTATTTTAATTTTAGTTTAATTACGTGTGACATACAACTTCTTTTTGGTTTATAGAAGACTTTATTTAATTTATATCGTATATTCAAAATAAGCTGTTGGAGACTAGATTATTAAATGCCAACTGTGTAATCCATCAGCAAATAAATAAAAATAAAAATAAAAGCTGTATAAAATAAAAGAACAAAACCTTTTCTCGACATATCCATTAGAAATAGAATAAGAACAAAAATAAATTTATCAATTTTCTTTTAATTGAATGACAAAATGATATATGCACCCAGATCTTAAATTACCGATTCAAAGTGTAATACAGGAAAGAATGATACCTAAAGGAACACTACCAAAAAAGTCTCCTAGTGGTGGTATTTTCATTCCTTAATGATTGTTTTACCCTTCAAATGTTCTCGCGGTTTTGAGCCGTCATGTAAGTCGACATTTCTAAAGCCGTTGCAAGAAAGGTAGTGGTGACAACAAACCGCCTCAACATATTAACACTTACATCCCCTAGTGTATTTGCAGGCTGCAGCACTTAAACCCACATGCAGTAGCATTTGTAATCATCAATATGTTACTATGTAGTGGCAGTTTTATCTGCCGTCCTTGTCCAGTAACAAAAAAAATTGCTATGTTCACTACTAGAAAAATAGCGTCTAGCAGCGGTTTCAAGTGCTTCTGACACCGGTTTAAATCGGTCTAAAACGCGTCTAACGTCGGTTTTGAATCCGGTGGTAAGGTGTGCGTGATAAAATTCTTAGAACCGGTTTCCAAAACTGGTTGATAAATCGTTAGGCCGATTTTTTAAACGGGTTAAAACTGCTCAAAAAGTTTCTTTTTGCAGTAACACCGGTTTTAACCAGTTCTATATGAAACAAAATTGTTTTTTATATTTTTTTAGTTAACACTGTTTTTAGATTGCACACACAATTTCTATTTTTATATCGATGTAGCGTATCGTTTTGCGAATTTATTTGCAACAATGATAAATATTATTCACTCATCCACAAATCCAATGATTCTAATCAAAAGCAAATTCAATCAGTTATGTGATTCAAATATTTCAATTCAAATCCAATTTAGGGAGTCACGGAATCAAAATAAAATTTATATGAACAAATAATCTCACATTAATAGTGTTGACAAATCCAATCCCGAAATTAATAATTTTTAAGTTTAATTAGCCCAAATAGTTTTAGGAAAAATTTGATTCTAAGAAAAATAATTTAGGGGCAAGTTTTATTATAAGGAAAATGGTTATAGACATTAGATGTTGAGAAAAAATATCAATTCAGAAAATACAAAAAATAAAGACTTGTAAGAATTTATTAAAATTAGAAAGAGTTTTGTTTATTAGAAATTCTATTTGAAATTCATATTTGAATCTCGTAATACCAACAAATAGATGTAACTGAATTACTTTTACATTCAAAAACAGATAACACGATATGATGATAACAAATAAACAATTAAACATAACCAGAAAAATAAATTTGTATAATTATTGCATCTCTATTATTGAGAAACCACACAAACCCAGAAATGCCATGCCAATCTTTCAAGTAGACATATTTTGAAGTTTCTTTTCTAACTCTTTGATAATCAAAGGGTAACTCCTTGCTAATTGGCCAAATTTGTTGTTTAATGCAACCTTGCTTAGATTTCCCGTCTGGCTAAGAAATTCTAGACGGCTAACTTTAAGGTTTGGACAATTGTGCTTCTCAGCTAAAATCAGGGTAGTTACAATATCGTCGATGATAATACTTTTGGATAACTTGGCTTCGCATATTAGTTTCAACCTTTCTAACGCATATCGATCTGCAGCAATGAGTAACCCTCGAGTCATTTGGATTGAATCCATTAGATTATTTTCTTCATTATAACTATTATTTAAATTAGGCAGCATATCCGCCGTATATATAAAATGGAGCATCGCCTTGAAAACCCTCGGACCGATTTCACTAATTTTAATGCGTCCAGTACAATTTCTATTCATGGGGCTAAATAGCTCGGCATTAAAAACCGTTGATCGTGCTGCTAGGACTAGCCTATGTGCGTGAAAAAGTTCTCCATTGACATCGAAGGTGGTATCGACCCGTTCCTTATTTTGTAATAGTTGGCTAAGGTGGTCTTGTAAATAGGGAGATGGTCCATTAACGGGGGGATTCCTTGGTTTTCCGCGGCTACTTATAATAGTGACATCATGATCAGATGTTATAGTTTCACTTAATATAGTGATATTTAATACTACTATGAAGTAATCATCTTTCAAGGATTGTTTTAATTCATCTCCTCCAACGGACTTGCCCAAATAAATATACTCCCCACACTGATTAAAGGTATGTATAATGTTCCTCTTTCTGACCAAGGATGTCTCTTCATCCTTTTTAAGTACACTGAAATTTAAATTCAGTTTAAGATCCTTGATTTCGCTCTGAACAAGTAACCTAAGTGTTAAATAACTATCTTTTTCGATACAACACTGTATAAACCAGCAAAATTCATCAACCATAAACATCGGAGAGTAGAAATATGTACTCTCATTTTCCGTTATGTTGGGGGACATTACTTTAAATTGGAAAGAACCACAAACCGTCTCCCGGGATGTTATATTCTTGTTATCGAAGGAGTGACTTCTGTTGATAAGCCCAAGCCAGAAATAATAAATCAAGTTTAATTAGCCCAATTAATGTTAGGGAAAGTTATTTTAAGGAAAGTAATTTAGGAAATTATTATAGGGCAAGATTTATTATAGGAAAGTAATTTAGGAAATAAGTTTTAAGGCAAGGTTTAATTCCTTGTAATGCAAGTTTATGGAGCCTATAAATAGGCCTTACATGTTTAGGGATTAATCACATTGAAAATAATATCAAATATCAATTAGAAAAGAGAGAAAGACTTATAAGAGATTATTAGAATTAGAAGAGAGAGTTTTGTTTATTAGAAATCCATATTTGAATCCATATTCGAATCCCGTATTACCAACAAATTGGTATCAGAGCGATGGCGAGTTCTGGGAGTGCTTTTGGCCATATACCGCTACCGCGATTGACGAAGACGAATTACGAAGTATGGAGTATTCAGATGCGGACGTTACTCGGTGCGCAAGATGTTTGGGAGATAGTCGAAGCTGGCTACGTGGAACCGGTTGCTGAAACGGAGCAGACGGTAAACCAATTAAAAGCAATGAAAGAGAAACGAGTGAAAGACAAGACCGCCATATACCTATTGTACCAAGCTGTAGACGAGTCGGGTTTTCAGAAGATTGCCGGCGCGAAAACTTCGAAGGAAGCATGGGACACTTTGGAGAGAGTGTTCAAGGGTGCCGATCGAGTAAAGCAAGTGAGGCTTCAGACTTTGCGAGGCGAATTGGAGTCCATGAAGATGAAGGAATCAGAAGGAGTGTCCGATTACATCTCGCGTGTACAAGGAGTGGCGAATCAATTAAAGGGCAACGGAGAAGGTCTGACCGACGCCAGAGTTGTTGAGAAGATTCTACGGTCTTTAACCGAGAAGTTCGAAAACGTGGTGTGCGCGATTGAAGAGTCGAAAGATTTAGATCAAATGACCGTTGATGAATTGGCAGGTTCACTTGAAGCACACGAGCAGCGAAAGAAAAAGAAGGAGAACGAGTCACACCAGGAGGATCTGCAAGTAAAGGCGACCATAGATGAAGAGAAGACGATGTACGCTGAGAACAATCGAGGAAGAGGGCGCGGCCGAGGAGGTCGATTTGGTGGTCGAGGCAGAGGCGGAATCTATAATTCCGAAGAAAAGAAGCAACCGAATCAGCAAAATTGGCGCGGCCGAGGACGAGTTCGTGGACGAGGAAGTTGGTCGAGTCGAGCAAGTGTCGAGTGCTACAACTGCGGCAAGCCTGGACACTACGCGAAGGAGTGTTGGTCCGAGAAAAAGGTAAAAGAAAATGCCAACTTAGTAGAGAAGGAGGCAAATGATGGTGTTCTCATGATGGCTCACAAAGACACCACATCGGAGAGCGATACGATCTGGTACCTCGACACTGGCGCAAGCAACCACATGTGCGGGCACAAACACCTTTTCGTAGAGATGAAGGAGCTAGACGATGGACACGTGTCAATTGGAGATGCGTCAAAGGTCCAAGTAAAGGGCAAAGATAAAATTCGGTTATATCAGAAGGATGGTAAAGAAGGACATATCGAAAATGTCTATTATGTGCCTGAGATGAAGAGCAACATAATCAGCATGGGGCAACTATTAGAGAAAGGATACTCGGTCTTCATGAAAGATCGAACGATGCAGCTGAAGGACAAGCAAGGTCAATTAGTTGCGCGTGTTGAGATGGCGAAGAATCGAATGTTCAAGCTCAACCTGAGAAGTGTGCAGAGAATGTGCTTACGAGTCGACATGGAGGATAAAGCTTGGCTCTGGCATTTGCGGTTTGGACACTTGCACTATGGAGGCTTGCGAGAGTTGGCCAAGAAAGACATGGTGCACGGTCTGCCAGATATGGACTACACGAGCAGATTTTGCGAAGGTTGCGTACTCGGTAAACATGCAAGAGTCCCATTTCAGAAGAAGGCGAAATATGAAGCAGCAAACCCTCTCGAGCTGGTGCACACCGACATTTGTGGTCCGATCACACCGAAATCGTTCAGTGAGAAAAGGTATTTTATTACATTCGTTGATGATTACACTAGGAGGACCTGGGTTTATTTTTTGAAGGAAAAATCCGAGGCATTCGAAGTGTTCAAGAGGTTCAAGGTGCTTGTCGAGAAGATGACCGGGAGATACATCAAAGCTTTGCGGTCAGATAGAGGCGGTGAGTACACGTCAACCGCATTTACGAGCTTTTGTGAGGAGCAAGGAATTAAGATATTCTTGACTGCGCCGTACTCGGAAGTGTGGCAAGCACCTCATGCAATGGTGTGGCCGAGAGGAAGAACCGGACCATTCTCGACATGGTTCGGTCGATGTTGAAGAGCAAAGGAGTGCCAAAAGAATTTTGGGCCGAGGCGGTACAGTGTGCGGTGTATGTACAAAATCGATGTCCTCATGCAAAATTAGGCGAGAAAACACCTCAAGAAGCTTGGAGCAGTCAGAAACCGACGGTGTCGCATTTCAAGGTGTTCGGAAGTGTGGCATATGCACATGTACCGGATCAAGGGAGAACGAAGCTCGATGATAAAAGCAAGAAGTTTGTGTTCATTGGATATGACGAGAAAACGAAGGCATACAAGTTGTATGACCCCATTGAAAGAAAAGTTATGGTGAGTCGAGATGTCCATGTGAATGAGAAGAGCGCATGGGACTGGAGTAAGAAGTGCGAGATGGAGGATGAGGACGCCGAGTCAGACGAGTCCGAGAAAGAAGAATCCGCAGCTACTGTACCGACTAGCCCCGCAATACCTGATGAAGAAGACGAACCGAGACAGACGCGCACACGGAGCCTACAGGAGCTATACGATGCAACCAGTGAGGTACATCTTGTTTGTCTTTTGGCAGATGCGGAGAATATTTCCTTTGAAGAAGCCGTGAGAAACAAGAAATGGAAATCCGCGATGGATGAAGAGATTGGGGCTATCGAGAAAAACAAGACGTGGCACTTGGTCGAGTTATCAAAAGGATGCAGGCCCATAGGAGTCAAGCGGGTGTACAAGAAAAAGAAATTTTTTGAAGACGATGATCGGGATGATGAAGAGGCTTGTGCTTAAGGGAGGAATTTGTTGATAAGCCCAAGCCCGAAATAATAAATCAAGTTTAATTAGCCCAATTAATGTTAGGGAAAGTTATTTTAAGGAAAGTAATTTAGGAAATTATTATAGGGCAAGATTTATTATAGGAAAGTAATTTAGGAAATAAGTTTTAAGGCAAGGTTTAATTTCTTGTAATGCAAGTTTATGGAGCCTATAAATAGGCCTTACATGTTTAGGGATTAATCACATTGAAAATAATATCAAATATCAATTAGAAAAGAGAGAAAGACTTATAAGAGATTATTAGAATTAGAAGAGAGAGTTTTGTTTATTAGAAATCCATATTTGAATCCATATTCGAATCCCGTATTACCAACAACTTCTTGATTTTCCAGCTAGTGATGTTACAATGGTAACCCCAGAATCTAATGTTTCCACACAAGCTGCACTTAAAATTGTCAAGTTACAAATAACAATGATATAATCATCTTTCAAGAACTCTTTCAACTCGTCTCCTTCAATTTTACTGTAATAATATTCTGACCCGCACTTTCCGAATGTGAGTGTAGTTGTTTTACCTTTGATCAAGGATAATATATCATTCCATTTAAGCACACTGGAGTTAACTGTTACATTGATTTCCTTCCATTCACCTTAATATCTAAGATTGAAAGATAATCGGGTAATTTCACCTTTCACGTCTTTGTGTGGAAGGCAAATGATACTCCAGAAATGCTCTCCAGTCGTAAAGGCAGGAAAGCGGATCCAATTGCCTGTCTCAATAGCAGAACAAAGGACTTTAAACCGGCACGATTCAGCGGTTGTCTCTTCATTAGCCGGTTTTCCCAAGAGGTGGATGATTGATGCCATAATAAATCCACAGGAGGAATACACCCGCAAGAAAGAAGAGGATTGATCAAGAGGAAAATTATTGAACTTTGTGGTGGAAATTGTTGAGAGATCGAACAATATCGATATTGAGTCAAAAGACTGAATAACAGATAATTAGCAAGAGCTGATTGATATGACAAAAAAAGGGAGATTCGTACAAGATGCACAAGGAATAGAATATTTTTCTAGGAATAAGTCAATTTGTACACTTGGATCGAAAGTTTGCAATAGTTTACGGGATATAAAGCGAGGAGTATCAATAGTGTTGATAAGTCCAAGTCCGAATTAATAATTATCAAATTTAATTAGTCCAAATAATTTTAGAAAAAAATTATTCTATGAAAAATAATTTATGAAATAATTTTAGGACAAGTTTTTTATACCTTATATTTCGAGTTTATTGAGTTTATAAATAGACTTTAGATGTTTAACAAATCATCAAATTCAGAAAACACAAAAAGATTTGTAAGAATTTATTAAAATTATTAGAGAGATTTGATTATTAAAAATTCTATTTGAATCCGTAAACCAACAATTAAAACTTCAAACACAGAAAGGAAGATTTATAAAATACGATTTCTAATAAATGTCTGATTAAAAAAGTTAACGGGGTATGTGAGATTTAGTTTTAGTTGTTTATTTGAATGTGACTTTGAATTTCTTTTTGTTTTACAGAGGACTTCTTAGGCTGGCTAGGCCTACTTCCATTTCATTCACTAATCAACATTACGAATTTATATTTGAATTTACAGAAAAGGCCATCTACGGTGCCCCCACATTTCGGCTAGTGATATCGACAGGAAATAGTTTTATTTTTTACAGAAAAATTAATGTAAAATGACTAATTTACCCTTACAAATGATTTGAAAAAAAAATCTAAATATATATGTTTAGAGAAAATTTAGAAAGTTCGGATCTTAATAATTATGAACAATACAAATCAAAATTTAGAAAATGCCAATTTGGATCTTCTTACCAATTCCTAACTAAAACTAAAAAATATTTTTTTTCTTCTCGGATCCATTGTTTGGTCTCTCCTGAGTTTCCTCCTCAAATTTCAAAATTTTTAATCTTAAAAAACTCAAGAATCAAAGTAGTTATGTTTATTATGTTTTATTATATTTCTACATGTTATATTTTCCAAATTATTGTGGTATTCATTTTTTTTTTCTTTATGTTTTTCCAATAACTATTTAAATAATTTAATTTAGGAATCATAGTAGTTATGTTTATTTTCATTTTATCATTAACAACTATCATATAATATTATCATATTATTTTTTTATGTAATTGCAATTGCAATATTCTTTTATTTTTAATCTTCTTTTGTTCATGATATTTAATCATGGATGTTCATACTTCATACAATTAAAACTGGAATCTAGAAATAATACATACAAAGTTCACATCATTCCAGTTATAATCTACTTTCCAAATAACATATAAAGGTTCATATCATTTAAATCTTCACTTGATACATAATAATCTACTTTCCAAATAACATATAATCATTAAATAAGGGTAAATTAGTCATTTCAAATTAATTTTCCTGTAACAAGTAATACAATTTCCTGCCGATATCACTAGCCCACATTTCCTCACATTTCTCCAAATTTCTTTTAGAGAAAAAAAATGAGTAAATGGAGAAGTCTCGGTGGTCCTCCATCCATTGATGCCAATAAAACTCGAACCCACAACTTCTCACAACATATAAGAATTAATAGTTAATAATGATTAATAATAATTTCATATGTAATTAAAATCTTTTCCAATTACTAATTAATAATTAATATTTAAAAATTATTTTTTATGTATTACTTATTGATTAACATGTTAAGTAAAGTGTTAATTAGATTTTGGTGAAATGAAGGGAAATCTTCATAAAATCCTGAAAGAAGGAAAGCATATCACCATATCCACCCACCCAATCACACACCACATTTACTAGAATTAATTACATGATATCTCTTAAGAAACCAAAAACAACCAACAAAAATAAACTATCATTCAAAATATTATATATACATGCTCAATTGTTCAATTCATCAGAAAAAAAAATATTGAAAGTAAAAGCTCTATCAAGTAAGAGAACAAAACCTGGTCTTGGCATAACCATTAGAATAATCAGCAAAATCAATTGAACGAATTATTATGTACCCTTATTAAGTACCGTGATCTTAATGACCCATTCAAAGTCAAATAGAGGAAAGCACCAAAACAGAGAACTCAATTTTTTAGTTTTCAGCATCATTAATACTAGTTTAATACTTACGCTACGCGGCGAGTTTTTAATTATGATATATAAGTCACTTCTATTCATTATTCAACATCTTAATGTTGAAGCAACGCACTATTATACATAATTGAGTTGTATTTGTACATATACAATTTAATTGGATTAGCGTAATTTAACAATTTGAAATATTATTTTCCATTGACTTTTTTGTAATTTAGGCCTTGACTGTATATATTATAAATGTAGTTGAGGTTTCCATTACATTATATGTTAAATTTTAAATATATCAAGGGTTATTTAATTGTTTCATTGATTTGTTATGGTATTTGATAAACAAATATATTACGACAAATAATTGGAACACACAACATTTCATATTAATGCCTACATACATACATTGCATATAATTGAGATATTGAATGTAACAATTTGTATGCATTACAAAAAAAAATCTTACCTTGTGGAAAATTGTGGATTTGAATTTTATTGACATCAATTGATAAAGTTTTCTATTTACTCTTTTTTATTTTACAAAAAAAAGAAACAATTTGTATGCATTACAAAGTATTCATACCAAAATACATTTGCAAATTACACATCTCAACACAAAATTACACGCCGTCAAAATGACAAAATATGATTCTCAGTAAGTACATTTATCAAAGGTTGCATAAAATTACAAAAAAAACCTAAAAAGTGCTGAAATTGACGAAGGCCGCCATCAAGATGCTCGAATTTATAATAAAATAAAATTTTCCAAAAATCCTTCCGAAATGTTGCAAATTACAAAACAAACCTAATGATTGCTGAATTTATCATATATGGTCGCATGAAATCTCAAAGTCCTACATTCAATATATTGATAAAATAAAATGTTCTAATCTACACAAGAGCATCTCCAATCGACTTGATAAAGTATATACGTTTTTAAAGTCATAAATTATAACAATAATGATAGGCACCTAGATTTTATCTAGAAGCATACGTGGCAATCACAATCAGCCACATTAATTTTTTAAATGGAAATAAAATTTTAGAAATTATAAATTTGATTGTCATGTATATTTTTAGGTGCAAATCTAGATAAAAAATCTAGGTGCCTATGATTATTGTAAATTATAATAATTGAATTGAATTATTGATTTAGTAATAAACCAAAACATATATTAATTAATTACCTTAGATATCATGGATTTCTCTACATCAATGGACGCACTCTTTCCAAACAGTGTAGGGTAGTCTTTTCTCAGGG
Source organism: Luzula sylvatica (assembly GCA_946800325.1). NCBI lineage: Eukaryota > Viridiplantae > Streptophyta > Magnoliopsida > Poales > Juncaceae > Luzula > Luzula sylvatica. The sequence goes on along the minus strand of OX326961.1, from coordinate 15,657,185 downwards.
ACCTTTTTGTAAAATTTCTCACACATTAATACTATTCTTTAAAGTTAAGAATCTCACCAAAAACTTGACACGTGTCGTTATTTCATGTTTTATTCCTTTCTCTCTCTGCGCTACTGACTACCTCTTGCTCTCTGCACTACCGAAATTAGTATATATCCTTATATCTCAAGATTTTGTAAGGAATAAAACAAGAAATAGCCAATCTACCATATTGTTCTTCTTTAAATAGTGAATGTTTTTGAGCTCTTATATTTAGCCACCTCATCTTTGACTTTCTATCAAACATATTAATATTTACATAATTTTCATATTTATTTTATGATTTGATTATATCCATTAATTTATATCTTGCATCTATTAATTTATATCATGTTTTACCCATTTACCCAATTAATAATTTATTTGATGATCTTTATATCATGTTCTACCTTAATTATTTTAATATTTATATCATGTTTTCATATTTATTCTATGATTTCATATTTATTTTGTGATTTGATATTCATTAATTTTGTGATTTTACGCATTTAATATTTTTTTCATCTTTATATCATACTTTACGCATTTAATATTTTTTTCATATTTGTTTGGTGATATTCATTAATTTATTTTATGATATGATTTCATATTTATTTTGTGATTTCATTAATTTATATCATGATTTACGCATTTAATTTTCATATTTCTTTTGTGATATTCATTAATTTATTTTATGATATTATATGAAATTACACATTTAATAATTTTCATATTGGTTTTATGACATTTTTTGTAAACATAACAAATAACAATTAATAAGTGAATACACAATCTTTTGTCTAATACGAACTATTACATTAAAAATCCGCAGCGAAGCGCGGACAAATTTCCTAGTACGTAGTTAGTAGCGCAGAGAGAAAGAGGTACTACCATGTGCACTATCATTCTTATATGTTTGTAGTTATACGTTTAGCCTTTTGTATGTTAACAACTCACACTGAAACATTAAAAAATAATAACTTGTGAATCCTGGGATTCGAACCGAGGTCAGCGGCTCAAAGAGCGAAAGCATTTACCACGTGCGCTACCAATGTTATTTGTTCATACTTATACTTTTAGTTATTTGTACGTGAACGACACGTGTCAAATTTTGGTGAGATTCATTAAACTTTAAAGAATAGTATTAATTTACCAACCCCCTTATTTTTCACCTATCTTTGAGCTTCCTCATGAAGCCACATCATCATGCTTATCATGATTATTAACCATTAGATTCGTGTGATATGACTTCATCACATACATTAATATTATATATGATCATTTAAGACATGCATTTTGTATGAATATTTTTAAGTATTAATTTGAACCAGTAGATGTAGTGATGTGGTTTAATCTCAATCAGTAATATTTTTGTTAGATTTTTTGAAGATCATATTTTGTGTAGTCATTTGTGTGTCATTATTTTACACCATGTTTTAAGCATTCTTAGAAAGCCATATCATCCTATATTAATGATGTAGCATTTTATTATTGGTTAGAATCATATTAGACCAAGTCCAATCAATTGTTTAACATTTCACGTAAGATTACATGATCAAATGTGAATGTAATGGAATATGAAAAGTTTATATATGAAATACTAATAATTTAATATGTAATATTATAAACATACAACAAATATTAGTATTATTATTAGAAATTTAATTTTATAAACTCATCAAATATATTCATTTTAATTTCTCTTTATTTTGATATTCATATTAGTATAGTTCATACGTACCGTTTTTCATAATTTCAATTTGTAAAAATATTATGTAAGACAATACAATGCAAAAAAATACATTTTTACATAATACTAGGAGAATACTCGCGCTACGCGGTGAACATGTAAATTATGTTTTTCATTGTAATACAAATTACACATTTGTATGATAGTAATAATAATATCATCTTAAAATAAAGTTACATGAATTCATTTATTTATGATTATTCATATATTTTGCAATAATTTTACATTATGATAACAAAAAATTTAATTTTTTTAATCAAATAATAATAGTTATATTTAATATATAAAAATAAGGTATAATATAATTTTACAAAAAAACATAACAACAAATATTATATTATTGTTCACAATATTTCATACAATATCAAATATTAAAATAATGAATCATACAACATATGTAGTAACACATTATTAATTATACAATACTAATAATTTTTATTGATTCAAAATGCATTGGAAAATATGAAATAATATATAACTTAATAGTGGAAGTAATTTAATAAATAATATCAAAATTTAATTTATAATAAACATAAATACAAATTATTTTATATTATATGATTTTTCATTTTTCATTTTGTAAAATAAAAATACAATTTGATAGGTGTTTATAAGTTTAAGAAGTTATTTATATGGATACCCTATTTTTTAATTCTATTATTTTTTGAAAAAGTTTTGTTTGCTTAAAAATATAAATATAATTTACTTAGTATTATATGGGATTCTTATTGTCATGATTTTTATAACAAATAAATAATAATACTTAAAAATTCTATTATGCAAATAAAATTCTTAAAAATCTATTATGTAAATATTTATTTGTTTGCATTGTATTTTCTTACATAATATCTTTACAAATTGAAATTATGAAAAAGGTATGTATGAACTATGCTAATATGGATATCAAAATAAAGAGAAAATTAAAATGGCCATATTTGATGGGTTTATAAAATTAATTTTCTAAAAATAATATTAATATATGTTGTATGTTTTATAATATTATATATTAAATTATTAGTATTTTATATATAAACTTTTCATATTCCCTTGCATTCACATTTGATCATGTAATTTTATGTGAAATGTTAAACAATTGATTAGACTTGGCTAACCAATAATAATAGGCCACGTCATTAATGTAGGATGATGTGGCTTTCTAAGAATCCTTAAGACATGGTGTAAAATAATAACACATAAATGGATACACAAAATATGATCTTCATAAAATCTAACAAAAAATTAATGATTGAGATTAAATCATATCACTACATATAATGGTTCAAATTAATACTTAAAAATTGTCATACAAAATGCATGTCTTAAATGATCAAATATAATATCAATGGATATGATGAAGCCACATCACACAATTTAATGGTTAATAATCATGATAAGCATGATGATGTGGCTTAATGAGGAGCCTGAATGATAAGTGCAAAATAAGGGGGTGGATAAATATTTTTAAGAATTTTATTTGCATAATAGATTTTTTAAGTACTATTATTTATTTTTTAAAAGTTATAACTATAAGAATCTCATATAATACTAAGTAGGTTACATTTGGTTTTGTAAGCAAACAATTTTTTTTCAAAACGTGATAGAATTAAAAAATATTGTATCCATCTAAATAAATTTTTAAACTTACAAATACCTATCAAATTGTATTGTTATTTTACGAAATGTAAAATAAATAAAAAATCATATGATAAAAAATAATTTGTATTTATGTTTATTATAAATTAAATTTTGATATTATTTATTAAATTACTTGAACTATTAAGTTTTATATTATTTTATATTTTTCATTGCATTTTGAATCAATAAAAATTATTACTACTATATAATTAATAATGTGTTACTACATATGTTGTATGATTCATTGTTTTAAATGTTTGATATTGTATGAAATATTGTGAACAACGATATAATATTTGCTGTTATGTTTTTTCGTAAAATTTCGTTATATCTTATTCTTATATATATTATATAATGACACTAATGTAATTATTATTATTTGATTAAAAAATGAGATTTATTGTTATCATAATGTAAAATAATTGTAATATATGAATAATAATGGATAGATTAATTCCAATAACTCGATTTTAAGATTAAATGATTAATATTATCATACAAATGTGTAATATGTATTACAATAAAAAAACATAATTTACATTCTCGTCGCGTAGCGCGAGTATTCTTCTAGTATGAAATCAAACCTCAGATAGATGTTCTTCAGTGAATGCACCCTCAAAAAAATTCATCACCACTTCGGATTTGTTCTTCGTCCTCCGCAGATCCTGCTTGTGCAGGATCCACTAATGACTCCCTGACTTCTAATTTAGGGTCAGGTTGATACCAAACATTTTACCATTTAATCGAACAAAATCCGACCAGATTTATTTCAAAGAAAGGAGATGATTGCATGCTACTCCTTTGATAATACGACTTCCATTTCCTAGAACAGAACTATCGAGTTTTTTCACTATAGATGTAGTGGCTGATGCAGTCATATCTGAGGCAGAGCTTTGTTTAAAGGGGTAATCAATATTCGAGTCTGAGAATAGCAGAGAGGATGCGCGTTGGAGAAGATGGGCAAAGAGGAGCCGTCAGGTGAAGAGGCGGGGACACAAATTAGTATAAATTAATTGTAGTAAGCATGTTTTCAAAATCCGATTGGGTTTAGAAAGTGACGTGGCACTCTAGATTAGGAGAACGTTGTTTATAAATTGTATTAGTAGGATTAATAAGTTGCATGTACAATTTTGGCCCATCTCATGCACTAAGCTTTCATACATGAAATGAAGTATTTTTAGACTTCAATTTCGAAACAAATATACTTGATTATAGATTATAATTACCTTCCCTTTATTTTATAAGCATCGTATTACATAACTTTATGTTATGGTATGGCGACTTCTAGAAACTCAACAAATTAGGAAATTGGAAAATGCGGTAATTAATACAATGATTATTTTCATGTATTGAGTAGGACTTAGCTATTAATAGAGGGACTAGGCTAGTTTCATTCATTCCAACAAATATCAACAATAATATTTTCTCTTTCTCTAGTATAGTAAAATAGTTCGAGCACCGGCGGCCATGATTTTTTTTCTTCGAAATTTTCATGTAAAAATCTTTGTGTTCGTGTGTGTTTTTTATTCTTGTTTGCGGTTGCAATCCAAACAACCTGGGCGGTATGTGCATGATGCACATATATTGTAGATTTTATGATGAATCGTTGATGAGCAATAAACAGAGCAATAATGTTCAATGAGATCATTTATATTATGGTTCTCATCATGCAGGTTAATTGAACCAATCATCATGGCAACTAGCTTCTCCCCCCGCGCAATTGTGCAGGAGTCGCCCGGGTATTCTCGAGTTTGTGATTATTTTTTATGATATATTAATTCTTTTTTTGTTTTTTTTGCCTTTTTTATTTAATGTTGTAATTTAGTATAATTTCTCGAATTGAAATAAATATATATCATATATGTTGATTGCGCGAATGATATAAGCAAATTATGAATACATCGTACGTAACAAAAAGGAATACAACGCACAAAACAAAATTATTTCACAACCAAAAAAATATATAATATTAAATAACTTCTAATAATAAAAGAAATAAAAGTATTACAACAATACAAAGTTTTAATTAATTGCGTTATGAAAAGAGTACACAATTAAATACTTCCGAACAAACAAACATTTTCATTTAAGAATGAAATCTCCAAGTATTGTATGTTTGTCTCAGTAAATCATGATATTTATAAATTTTACAGCAAGTACTATTTGAATTGTTCCAGAGACGACTTTCTCGAACAATTCAAACAGTTCTTGTTGTAAAATTTGTCAATTTTTTATACATCATTGGCAAAATCGAGAGAACAATGGCGATGATGATGATGATGATGATGATGATGATGATGATGATGATATGATGGTGATGATGATGATGGCGATCGTTTTCGTATTCGTAGTTACTTCGTATTGGTATTTGTGCTTTTACTTCTATGTTGCATTCCATATTTGGTGTTTTGTATTCGTGAGTCGTAATTCGTAAGCATATTCTTATTCAAATTCGTATCATACTTGTAATTCATAATTATATTCTTATATTATATTTGTATTTCAAATTCGTCTTGGTATTTCGCATTTGTAGATGTACCCATGTATTTCGCATTCAACAATCCTTATTGTTCATGCTATTATGTTAATTGTTTTATTTTCTTAATTTATTCAGGGTTGTCAAAGATGTATGGTTATTTCGTGATGAATTATGTACATGATTAAACTCGGAGTAGCTAAGTTTGTATGGTTATTTTGCGACCAAATATCTACATGAATAAATTGAAAGAAATACAGTTTCGGATCAACCGTAAAAGTGTACACAAGGATAAATGAACGTACGCGTTCGTGGGCATAACTTTCATTTAATGAATCCAATTTGAATGGTTCAAATTGGTTTAGATAGATAATAAGATTATCTAGAACTTTTATGAAGAAATATATTTCATTTGAACGATGTATCAGTGTCGTTTTAATGGAATACCGAAAGGGTGCAACAGTTTGACATACAGTTAGTAAAACTGTCATACCTTTTGCATCCGAACTCCAATTGGGCTGGGACAATTGGGTTAGAAAGATTATAAGATTATCTACAACGTTCGTGAAGGTTTGAAGTCGGTTCAAAAGATTTAACAATTTCGTTTTGACAGAATACTGAAAGGGTACATGCAGTTTTCTGTTTGGAAAGGTGTATAGTAGATATGCATACCTTTTGGCCCATCCTAATCCTATGTAGTATATATAGGATGTTTCTCTCTCCTCCATTTAGTCTATTCAGTCCTTGAAAAGGTGAAAAAAGAGAGAAACGAGAAAAACAGTTTTTCTCGATTTAGAGAATCAATTCAATCAAGCAAGTTTACCGGTATATCGTCTAGGCAGGTAGGTATACCCGTAACCGAGGTGCTACGACTCACGGTGGATACGAGTAGAGGAGTGACACTTGTGGCTCTTCGATTGTGATCAAACCGAATGAGCGAAAACTGTCAACGACGAAGCGGTGAGAGACGTGTGGGTGTGGGACGCGCGTTTTGTCACCAACGTGACAAGGAGAAAGGAGGATAAGCGATCAACCCTTCGAGCGTGATCAATTTCACGCCGGTAATGAACTATCCTTCTTTACATCGTACTCTCGAAGTCGAGGCGTGATCTCGGATTTTGGGAACCGGATCGGGCCTTCATATCCGCTGCGCGGGCCCGGGGACGGGATAATTTCCCTACAGTGGTATCAGAGCGATCGCCATCGATTCGAAAGTCGAATCATAGTCGTATATTCGATATACGCACGGGTTATCAAAGTTCGTACCCGTTTGCATGATGCTAAATATATAGAAAGTCAATTTCGTTAAAATCACAAGTGGAATTCACTAGAGATCAATCAAAGGTTGATTGAGAGTATCTAGCAATGATCGTGAAAAGGTTTCATGATTTGTCTTTTTGAAAACGAGCGAAAACATAAGAAACTGCGAAAAACTGCAGAAAACACATAGTCCGTTACAACGGACCAGGAGTTCCGTTGTAACGGACCTCATATGAGATATGAGTATTTGGGGAAAAACTGCAGAAAACACATAGTCCGTTACAACGGAATAGGAGTTCCGTTGTAACGGACCTCATATGTGATATGAGGATGTGGGATAATTGTGAATAACGCATAGTCCGGTACAACGGACTAGGAGTTCCGTTGTAACGGACCTTATATGGAATACGAGGATGTGGGGATGCCTATGGCTTATTTTGAGGTCCGTTGTAACGGACATAGGTCCGTTATAACGGAAATGTTTCTGGATTTTTATCCAGAATTCACGTGTTGGTCCGTTGTAACGGAACTATGGTCCGTTACAACGGAGATGTTTCTGGATTGTGATCCAGAAATCGCAGTTTGGTCCGTTGTAACGGAACTTAGGTCCGTTACAACGGAAGTGTCTCTGGATGTTGATTTTGTTTTCGCAATAACTTTGGTTACAAAGCTCGAAATTTTGAGTTCTTTATATCGATAGATTCGGCATCACTCATACTAGCATATAAATAAGTAATTATTTAGAATAATTAGTCTCCCTAGTTAGTGCATATGCATTTAAAAATCTTGTGATTGTGATATAATATGCTTATATCACGAAATCAAAACATGAATATCATGACCCCTCATAATACTTAAGTCATGGAAATGCCTTCCATATTCACAACCACAATGTTCGATACTACGTCTCACATGGGTTAAGGCCAAAGCCGACATGGGTTATTGTAGCTATCGATGGAGTGGCAAGCGTTAAGTAGGGACTGATAAGGGTTAAGGCCAAAGCCGACTTATTAGTAGTTTATTTGAACGATACGTTGAGTATGGTTGTGACTTAACCGTCCAAGCCAATAAGTGTTAAGGCCAAAGCCGACTTGATTGGAGTTTGGGGCATCGATAGGATGCACACACGGAAATGGGATTGTATATGATACGATCCATCACCGAAATCCTATACAAATTTAAGAGTCGTATTGGATGCGATTGGATATAATTCTACCTAAATAGCGAAATCCCACCCGTCTGCCAAAGCAACTTTTGGGAGGATCGTGAAATATGGGTCTTGAGTGTTATGGACTTGGAGTCCCGTATCGGTATGAGGGTTATCGATTCGATAAAATAACACTGTTAAATAATTATCATATAAGTCTATAAGATAAGTATGCAACGTTAGTAATACAATCTTTTATTTCATTTGTAGAATATGTCTTGTATCAACACCAACACTTTATCGATTAGATCGGTATTATAAAAGGATAAGCTAGTGGGCCGGAACTATCTAGATTGACACCGAAACCTAAGAATTATTCTTAGGCAAGAGGGTTAAAGCCACGTATTGGATACGGAACTAGTGGAACCAAGCCCCGAAGCTACGGCCGATGAAAAGGCCGCGTTTGAGAAACTTAAGAAGGACTCAAATGATGTTACGTGCCTCATGTTGGCATGTATGGACGCAAGTCTTCAAAAACAGTATGAGGACTCGGATGCCCACTTGATAAACATCGTGCTCAAGGAAATGTTCCAAGAGCAGGAGCGTATTGAACGGTTCAATACACTCAAAGAGTTGGTAAACTGTAAGATGCCTTCGGGGTCTTCGGTGAGTACTCACATTTTGAAAGTGCAAGCTCTCATAGACCGTCTAGAGAAGCTAGGAGAAAAATTGTCGAAGATCATGCAACAAGATTTGATTTTATGTGCACTTCCTCCAATGTTTTCTCCGTTTGTGACTAATTATCACATGCATTCGATGGATAAGACGATCCCTGAGCTTCATGGAATGCTCAAGAATTTTGAGTCGGAGATGTTGAAAACATCCGGGGAGAACAAGGCAAGAGTTGCCTGGAATGTTCTCACGATTCAGAATAAGGATCGTAAGAGATCAATGTCCAAGGGTAGTTCGGCTAAGAAACGTTCGAAGCCGAATAAAAAGGGAAAGGAGAAATCCAAGGATGAGACATGCTACCATTGTCACAAGGCTGGACATTGGAAGCGTAATTGCAAGTCTTACCTCGAGGAGGTGAAGAAGGGCAAAGCGGTTTCAGAAGCCGGTCTCTCTGGTATTAACGTTATCGAAGTTAATCTTTCAACTATGAATAACTGGGTATTAGATACCGGACGTGGAACTCATATTTGTCGTAATATGCAGTGTCTAAGTAATAGTGGAACATTGGCGCGAGGCGAGGTGGATTTACGCGTCGGGAATGGAGCAAAAGTTGCTGCTTTAACCGTTGGCGTTTATAATCTTACTTTGCCAAGTGGACTCATATTAGTACTAAATAATTGTTATTTTGTACCATCGTTATGTAAGAACTTAATAAGTGTGTCGAAACTAGCCAAGGATGGCTATGAATTTGTTATTAGGAATAATGAATTTACAATATGTAAGAATTCTATTATCTATGGAAATGTTCTATTAGAAAATGGTCTTTATGTATTGGATCTCGATCACGGAAATAATGAGTCTATCTTTAATGTTAATGCGAAAAGGATTAAACCTAAAGTTGATAATCAAACTTTCTTTTGGCATTGTCGTCTAGGTCATGTGAATGAGAAACGCATGGCTAGACTCCATAAAAATGGATTGCTAGACTCTTTTGAATTTGATTCATTTGAGAATTGCGAATCTTGTTTGCTTGGCAAGATGACAAAGGCACCGTTCTCCAAGGTCGGAGAGCGGTCCAACGACTTATTGGAACTCATACATTCGGATGTGTCTGGACCGATGAGCATCAAGGAAAGACTAGGAGGCTATCGATACTTTGTTACGTTTACGGACGATCATAGTTGATATGGTTATATCTATTTGATGCATGCCAAAGCGGAAACTTTTGATAAGTTCAAAGAGTTTCAAAACGAAGTTGAAAATTAGCTTGGCAAGAAAATTAAAGCATTCGATCGGACCGAGGAGGCGAATATTTGAGCTATGAGTTTGAAGACCATCTAAAAGATTGTGGAATAGTTCCACAATGGACTCCGACAGGAACGCTACAATGGAATGGCATGTCCGAGAGGAGGAATCGGACCTTGTTGAACATTGTTCAATCCATGATGAGTCAAACTTCCCTCCCAAAATCGTTTTGGGGATATGCCCTAGAGACGGCGGCTTTCTTATTGAACCGCATACCTTCTAAATCGATACCTAAGACACCATATGAGATGTGGACCGAAAAAGTTCCGAAGTTGTCTTATGTGAAGATTTGGGGATGTGAAGCTTATGTCCGCAAATTAATTGCGGATAAACTCGATCCCAAATCTGAAAAATGTTTATTTGTCGATTATCCCAAGGAAACTAAGAGATACTATTTCTATCACCCATACGAGAACAAAGTGTTTGTTGCTCGTGGAGGTACCTTCCTAGAGGAGGAATTCATATCTAAAAGAATGGATGGAAATAGAATAGAACTCGAAGAGATTCCAGACCAACAAACGAATATTGAACCGATGAACATTGATCCGGTTCCGTCAAATGTTGAGGATCCGGAGTCAAGTGCACAAGGCACAATTCGTAGATCGGATAGGATTCGTCAAGAGCCTATACGATATGGTTTTATCGTGGCAAATGACGATGAAGTCGAACTCATAGATGATGAGCCGACATCTTATCACGAGGCTATGAAAAGCGAGGATTCCAAAAAGTGGCATACTGCCATGAAATCCGAGATTCAATCCATGTACGATAATAAAGTTTGGAACTTGATTGATCCACCTCCCGGGGTTAAACCAGTGGGATGCAAGTGGGTCTTCAAGAAGAAGACCGACATGGATGGGAATGTAAACACTTATAAGGCACGGCTTGTGGCGAAAGGTTTCAAACAAATTCATGGTGTCGACTATGAAGAAACATTTTCACCCGTAGCAATGCTTAAATCCATACGGACCTTACTTGCCATCGCTGCGTGTTATGACTACGAGATTTGGCAAATGGATGTCAAAACTGCATTCTTTAACGGGAATTTACAAGAGGATGTGTACATGACATAGCCCGAGGGTTTTGTCGATTCAAAGAATCCGGATAAAGTGTGCAAGCTGCAATGATCCATTTATGGATTGAAGAAAGCTTCTCGGAGTTGGAACATACGTTTCGATGAAGTTATAAGCGAATATAACTTCGTGAAAAATGTAGAGGAACCTTATGTATACAAGAAGGTTAGTGGGAGCTGCGTAGTATTTCTTGTACTATATGTAGACGACATCTTGATAATAGGAAACGACATTCCGATGCTCTCGGATGTTAAAAAGTATTTAAATACTCGTTTCGCTATGAAAGATTTGGGCGAGGCCGCTTATATATTAGGCGTCAAGATTTATAGAGATAGATCCAAGAAGTTACTCAGCTTGAGTCAAAACACGTACATCGACAAAGTATTGAAACGGTTTTCAATGCAAGATTGAAAGAAAGAACTTCTTCCAATGTCGAGTGGCATATCGTATTCTAAAACTCAATGTCCGACATCGAGCAAGGATAAGAATGCGATGAGTATTGCTCCATACGCTTCAGCGGTTGGATCAATTATGTATGCCATGATTTGTACGCGCCCCGATGTGTCGTATGCATTGAGCGTCGTTTCGCGTTACCAATCTAATCCAGGGGATATGCATTGGATCGCAGTTAAGAACATCCTTAAGTACTTGCGAATAACTAAGGATCAATTTCTAATTTATGGTGGAAAGACATCCGGGTTGGTCATTAAAGGCTATACCGACGCCAGTTTCCAAACATGTGTCGATGACTTTCGATCACAAAGTGGATACGTGTTTTGTCTAAATGGTGGAGCGGTAGTATGGAAGAGTTCCAAACAACCCACGATAGCAGACTCTACAACTGAATCGGAGTATATTGTGGCTTCTGAAGCGACAAAGGAGGCGGTATGGATCAAGAAGTTTGTGTCCGAACTTGGAGTAGTCCCGATTATCTCGGAACCTGTAGTTGTGTATTGCGACAATACGGGCGCAATAGCACAATCCAAAGAACCGAGGGCACATCATCGCTCCAAGCACATACTCAGAAAGTATCACTTGATCCGTGAAATTTTACAATGAAAAGATTGTTGGGTTACGCACACGATTATGAGAGTGTGCAGCGGAATTATTCACGCATGCATAACCTAATTCTACCCTGGATCACACTCGAAAACCATCCAAAAAGGAAGAGTTGGAGATAATTACCTCGTACAAGTTAGTACGTGTTGACTTCTTCTCCAAATTGGTGAACCTTCTCCAAGAATCGCTCGTGCAATTCCTCTACTCGTGTCCACCTCGATTTCGTCCGATCGGAAATCGCCAACGCCGTTCTAGTCGATGTCACGATTGAATCTCTCAAATCCTTTTTCTCAATTCTCCCTCTCAATCTCTCAGATCTAATCTGAATTCTGTGGAAGAAGAAGAAGAGAAACGACGGCTCAAAACCCTAAAAAACTTAGGTCAAATCCCGGAATCAGAACTTTATATATATAGGAATTCAGTCCGTTCGAACGCACCTAAATGGTTCGTTCGAACGAACCCAGTTCGTTCGAACGCACTTTAGTAGTTCGTTCGAACTAACCCAAATCTGACTGTCACGAATAAGTCCGTTCGAACGCACTCATATAGTTAGTTCGAACGAACCTAATTCTGACTGCAGAATTGCCTATTTATATAAATTCTTCCAAGTTAATTCTTAAGCCATATTTGCTTTCAAACTCCCTCTTGGATTAAGACTTAATCAACTTGGCCATATGTCCAACATATGTCGTGAGATCTAATCTCATGTGATTCCATTTTGTTTGTCCAACAAACGTATTGGTGAGCATTATCTTGAGAATCCGATATGTTACGAAATCTTGGTGTGACCGTGTAGGTTCGTCTAAGACTGGCAGTGGATATGGCAGCAATCCACAAGGTATTGCGAGCACTAGACTGCCGTTAATACCTACCCAGAATTAGCACGAAAAAGGTGGAGAACACCTTTATGAAGATGCAGTACATCTTCATGCCTAACTCAGATAAGTGTTACTAGTCCTCTTGTTCGCGATATCTTCTGATCAAAAGAGTCACGGTGAAGCCTAAGACTTCAAGTCATCCTCTATTCTTTTTGATCAGATATACTCTTTCCCGATAAGAATTAGATTGATAATTACAATGCAAACTCCATGAGTTCCATCGAGCTTGGCCAAGCATTTCATCAATCTCAATTCAATCGAGGGGCCCGAGAGATATCTCCCTCTATCCTTTTTCAAGGTTAGAAAGGAACAATTCCTATCTTGCAACCTCACATCCTTTGCCTATGCTAAAAACAATACCCAATAGTAATCTCTGCTACACAGTTACGCGTAGGGTTAATTATATCAAAGCATTATCTTTTCACATACTAGGTATCCGTGAGATCACTCAAGTACGAAGAACTAAAACGCACTATCTGGATGTGAGTTCGTCTCCAATGACTATGACCATGTCACAAACTCATATAGTGGTCAGTCCAATATACGACGCCGCGTATATTCATATTCTAGAATCGACGCTACCGTCCCAGATCAGTAAAACCTGATCATCTCATCTACGAATATGCCAGTGTATGTAAAAGTCTCCATTCAGTGAATGGACTACCTGGTTCAAACCTATGAACAACTTTATACACCAGGGACGTTTTAGAATTATATTCATTCCGTTTAGTGGTTTTACTATCATTCAATTGACGAATCAATATGCCAGACTATGGCCATGCAACATATTATTCTCAACTGACTCGATGTACTAAACTAGAATAAAATTCAAGGTCTATCCGATTATTATAATCGAATAACCTCTCACACACTTTCTTGTTATTTAAATTTTTTTTGAAATATGAAGGTTTAGGTCATATGAAGAATAATAATATAAATATCTGTCTCATAAACAAATACAATCCAAATAACACGCCTAGGGCATAATAAATTTATTATGCCCTAGGCGTGTTATTTGGATTGTATTTGAAATATGAAGGTTTAGGTCATATGAAGAATAATAATATAAATATCTGTCTCATAAACAAATACAATCCAAATAACACGCCTAGGGCATAATAAATGTTCTCCCACTTGCACTAGGCAGATCGAATCCCCTTATGCAATAAGAAACATAAATAAAACACCCAATCTAACACTGCGATTGATATCCCAATCCTATCGCCCTAGCATGCTGCTCATGCTTGGCACGTGATACTACTCGTAACCGAGGTGCTACGACTCACGGTGGATACGAGTAGAGGAGCGACACTTGTGGCTCTTCGATTGTGATCAAACCGAAGGAGCGAAAACTGTCAACGACGAAGCGGTGAGAGACGTGTGGGCGTGGGACGCTCGTTTTGTCACCAACGTGACAAGGAGAAAGGAGGATAAGCGATCAACCCTTCGATCGTGATCAATTTCACGCCAATAATGAACTATCCTTCTTTACATCGTACTCTCGAAGTCGAGGCATGATCTCGGGTTTTGGGAACCGGACCGGGCCTTCATATCCGCTGTGTGGGCCCGGGGACGGGATAATTTCCCTACATAAATATGAGTCAAGAGTAAAATTTGTATGTATTTTAATTTTCATGAACAACTAATGATTCGATAGTTTTCAATAAAAGCAAAAACCTCATGCACTATAATGTATAGGTTTATTTATTCTACAAAGTTTTCCATACTTGTATTCACGTTTCGCACGTCGTATTTGTTTTAAGCGGCGACTCTTATTTTTACTTAATCTGCAAATTATTATTACGCGTATTCGCAGTTGAATCTTCTATTAGTTTTTTTATTCTTATCCTCGTTTTTATTCATATTCTTCTTTTGTTTTTAGTAGTTCTTATTGGCTCGCATTAATATTTATTTTTCGTATTTAATTATATTCGTATTTTGTGTTTTGTTTTTTGTAATTTGTATTTCGTACTTTTAATTGTTATGTCATAATAGCCTTGTTTGTTGTTTCTCGTGTTCATTCATAAATTATCAACAAAATAATTATTTAAAAGTTATGAAAAATTCATGTCGTACAATTCATATTGACCAACATGTCTTTAAAGTACATATTGACTATGTTGGTTCAAATTTCCTGATAGTTTGATTATTTCAAAACACTGTCATTACTAATGTATACATCCAGAAAAGTGCAGGATAACATAGGTACGATACGAAGATGAAGGAGGACTTGTGAAGGAGGATTTCATTGGATTACATCAAGAATCAGGACATGAAGTCTCAAGATAAACAAGAAAAGAAGAACACAAGGAAGGCCATTGGAATACATCAAGAATCAAGATGTTGAAGCCTTCCGTGAGTGGGATACGCCACAAATAAACCATAGGTACAAACCTAGTAGAACTCAAGTAAAATCATGTTCAAAATAACAAAGAGTTCAGTCAAGCAGGAAGTGCGTTCTGAACGAACTCAAAGTCCGTTCAGAACGGACTTGCCACATATCAAAACTTTAAACCTTGATTAGAACCAAACGTGTCACAGGGATGTGTGCGTTCGAACGAACAATCATGTCCGTTCGAACGGACAATTAGAATCCGTTCACCCACCTTCTGAGTGCGTTGAACGGACAATCCTTCCTGTGAACGGAAAAATGTCACAGGGATGTGTGCGTTCGAACGAACACACATGTGCGTTCGAACGGACAACCTGGAATCCGTTCACCAACTTTTCAGTGCGTTGAACGGACTCTTGTTCCTGTGAACGCAAAATGCTATGTATAATTGAGTCCGTTACGAACGGACATTGTCCGTTCGAACGGACCCAAGATGTACTTGCACGTTATTTTGAAACGGCTAGTGCAAACTACAAGTGCGTTCTGAACGGACTTTATGCGTTCGAACGCACTACAAGTTTTCTGAAGGATTTCTATAGAGAGTATAAATAGAATCCTTCATGGGTCTCTCTCTCCCACTTCTTCACTTTCAAACATTCAAACCTAAAAAGAGAGAAACCCTAAGCTGTGATTATCTATATCCATTGATAGCTTGAGAAACCGTCTTTAGATCGTTGATCTACTTTCGATATTCTCCACTAATCGTATCCCACTCACGTGACCGATCACGTTGTAGCTCGATTAGTGAAAAAGTGTAATAGGCTAGTGCAACAAAGTGTAAAGAGCCTTAGCTATAGATCGATAGAAGCGTGTAAATCGATCTAGGCAAATCCTTGTAATCGAGTTGAGTTGGAATTCAATCGAAAGCCAAAAAGAGGCACAAGGCATTCCCGGAGACGTAGGTACTCGCAAATAATTGAGTCGGTCAATTAAGCGAGTAAAGGGTGAGTTAAAGCT
Source organism: Luzula sylvatica (assembly GCA_946800325.1). Lineage (NCBI taxonomy): Eukaryota > Viridiplantae > Streptophyta > Magnoliopsida > Poales > Juncaceae > Luzula > Luzula sylvatica. Next base: position 15,640,563 of record OX326961.1, on the reverse strand, counting down.
ACAAAGCAACCACCTACCGAACTTCGTAAACAAACATCTTGTGTTAAAGTGTTTGTACGGTATCATCTCTATCATCTAAATTATTATTTATTCCGCACCGTAAATTAGGTTTAAATCTAACCTAAGTGTGAGCTAGATTGCCAAATTTACCCCCCTCTAGGTTAGAATTAACCAACAATTGGTATCAGAGCAAGGTACTAACCATCTCTTTGAGTATTAGGGATAACTTGTACTTAACGATCAAATGGCCGAAAATAATCCTATTGTACAAAACTCATCGATAAATCCGATAAATACCGTACCCAAATCAAATATATCAAACTCACGTGAATTAGATGGAACCAATTGGAGTTCTTGGAAGAAATGCATGCTAAATGCATTCGCTCTCCAAGGACTTGACAAGGTAGTGTTACGAGGCTTTGTTTTGGCCCAAGAGGTTGACACGGACGGAAATGTAACCTACCCTGCTCAAACTAGGGAAGATAGAACTAATGACATTTACGCTCAAAACTTAATACTGAACAACGTAATTAGTTCTATCGGATCGCTAGTTGATCATTGTGAAAACTCATATGAAATGTGGCGTATGCTCAATGAGAGATACGAGGGTACATCTCAAATGAGAAGAACTAATATCATCGGACTTGAACAAGAATTCAACAATCTCCGAATGATTGAGGGAGAGTCCGTTGATAAAATATGGGCAAAAATCAATGTACTAAAAACCCGATATGCCACCCAAAATGCACCTCTTACTGATGATAGAATTATTGCTAGATTACTTCAATCTATGCCCCGTAGTTGGGAATCTTTACGTGTAGCTTTAGGTACAGCGGTAGCTTCACAAGACCTCACGCCTGAAGAATTGGTAAGTCAATTCCGAAATTTCGAGATTCGACTCAAGCAACTCGATGAAGAACAAGGAATCTACATGCCCTCTCCTCACTCCAAAACCGTAGCTTTGCCCGCTGTGAATGCTAGCAATGACGACAATGAAATGGATGATCTCACGTTGCGACTCCTAGAGTGGCAAAGGGACGAGAAGCGATTCAACGAGAATCGGAAACAAAAGGGGCTAAAGCTCCATTGCTTTTGGTGCAAGAAAATTGGACACATGATGGAGTCATGTTGGACTCTCCATCCGGAAAATTCGAGGTGGATCAAAAAGGATGAGGACCACAAGGATCGGGAAAGGCGAGAGCCCCGATACGAAAGAAGATACGAGGACAAGGGGCGAGAAAATCGTCAAAACTACAAAGGTAAAGAAATCAATAAGAAAAAGGCATATAAAACTAACGTCGATTGTAGGTGGGGAGAAACGGACGGATCAAGCTCATCATCCGACCCGGATGGTCCGTCAAGTCGACACACCGCAAACCTGGCACTCATGGTAAGGATCGATCCTCCACTAATGAGCGCAGTGGAAGCGGCCATCAAATCTCTTCGTATTGAATGAGGTCTAACTACTACACTTCACACGCCCATGGTTGTGGACTCGGAACGATCCACTCCCAATACCAGCTCAACACATGACCAATGTCATGAGGTACGTACATACTCTCTGCTTGACATAGAATCAATACATAAATCTAAATTTTCTCCCGCATTCGAACTAGAACTCGACTCTTGTGACGAGTTTCTTAGAGATGAAGGGAACTCTCAACTAAATGAGGGTAAACTTGAGAGCCCAACACAAGCTCTCAAGGATAAGGTAGCCTCTCTTGAGCTATCCATTTTGGCATATAAAACTCAAATAAATGAATTTAAAGGTTTTTCAAAGTGTGAGTGTCAAACCCTAAAAGGTGAGATTTCTCATTTAAAAGTCGAATTTCAAACTCTTAAAGTTGAAAATGAATCCTTGAAGAAGGCATGTGCAACTATTGCATTGAGTCCTCCTTCATTGGATGATGTTTTAAGATCGTCATTGATAGGACAAAAGCCAAATGACAAATCCGGTTTAGGATATAAGAAAAATAACGGTAATAAACCCGATTTTTCAATATCTCAAAATCAAAAATCTAAATGGGAAAACAATAAAGTAAGTAGTCATGGAAATGCTTTCATGTACCATGACTACAACAAAGGTAAATATGCTAAAAATGAACAACCTAAACGTGTCAATAATAATTATAGGAACAATCATTTTACACAAAATTCATAACCTAGACATACTAATTTGGGAAGAACCGATTGTTTGTTCAAAAGGGGACCAAATGGGTATTTCTATGAAGTGACAAACTACACCGAAGCTTCATATCAACACGGGCCTCCCAAACATTTCACCAACACGCATAAACAATTTAAACAAAATGATTTTAAGCAAAATAAATTTAAATCAAATAACCTTTATCAAATGCCAAAATCGATAACTTCTAAGAGAAGTAATCCGAATCAACTCTCGGATTATTTTGTGAAGAGTACCACACCCACAAATAAGCCCACCGTAGCATTTTGTAACTATTGTTGCAAAATTGGTCATGTCTCAAACGGTTGTGATCTTCGCAATCCAAAATTGAAATCAAACTCAATATGGATGCGTAAAGATCGTCACTCGATGGGTCCCTCTACGTCTTTCGGTATAGGACCTCATAGGGCTTAAGCCCTAACTTGAAACACTGTACTCCTTAGTATCCCACACCTTAAGTCAAATATGTAAGGGGAGTATAGGAAATGGACTAAATTAAATTCTAGCCAAATTGGTCGAGTCTCATGTAGCTACATTAGAACACTTGTCTCAATATGTAAGAGGATTACATTAGAACACTTGTCTCGGTAAATAAATCACGATTTCAGTCCAGTGATCACATCTCTGGAACCAGTCCGTTCGAACGAAAAACATGTGCGTTTGGAACGGACAAATGAAGTCACCAAATACCCTCTTAACAGCCTCAAGTCCGTTCGAACGGACTAAAATACGTTCGAAACGGACAACTGGACTATAAGATCCAAAGTCACAGTTAAATTATGGCGCCATCTAAGTTTCCTACCAGGATCAAGTGCGTTCGAACGTACAACTGAATGCGTTCCGAACAGAAAAATGAATTATAGGATTATGGCGCCGGTTCATACTTTGGCGCCGACTCTTAGTGTCACCAGTGTTCAGTGCGTTCGAACGAACAACTAATGCGTTCGAACGTACATGCCTCATTCAGCGAACCTACTTCAAACCCTTACACTCGCACCGTTTCATATTCTGGCGCCTCTTCTCAGTTGTGTGTTCGTTCGAACGCACATAGGAGTCCGTTCGAACGGACTTAACAACTTCCCAGATACAACTTAAAATCCCAAAATAGCGCCGTTTCTCAGACATGAGTGCATTCCAACGCACATATTAGTCCGTTCGAACGGACTCATCGTATTTACTGCCCATCAGCATGCAACCGACCCTAATCAATGGACACGATGGTTCATATCTCCGTACGCAAAGACTTGAAGGGACACGATCTCATCTTAACTCATTCTCTCTCCTTGTTTCTCTTCCAAGACTCATCTCTTCTCAGACCAAAATCTTCTCTATTCCTACCGAACACCTTCCCTCTCTCTCTCTCTCAGAAAAACTAAGAACTTCAACAATAGCCATGGACGCCTCAAACTCGAGATCGAAAGCCAAGGCAATGGGGAGGAAGATGGTAGGCGAGAGTTCGAACGCTCTACGAAGAATGAAGCAAGCGGCCAAGAAGCCTACTCTTGAAGAACGCCTTCAAAGTGAATACGATTTCTCTGACCCAAACAACGAGCATCTGTTTCGAACTCCGGAGGTTGGTATCCTCTTCCATGAATGGGTATCGAAGAGACCAATTGCACCATGCTACTACTGCGATTTTCCGCCAAACATACATCACCTCCTCGACAAAGTCAAGGAAATCGAACGTCAATGGGGATTCACGAATCTAGCATGCCTAAACGACAAATCGTATGATGTAATCACGCGACTATTTTACGCAAACGCTGAATTCCACCGTGACCAAGAAAAGGTAACGTCATACATCCTCGGTGAAGATGTCGAAATCTCTATCAAAAACTTGAGTGCCTTGCTCGGACTCAGGGACGACGGAGAGAAAATCTACGACACTCGCAAGGCGAGAATCGAAGCTGCCATCACGGGTATCAAACCTGGGCAAGGGGCATCTCACTTGGCCACCCATGAACAGTTTATCTGGGCCATCGGTAATAACATTCTCACTCCCTCAGAAAAATTTAAGATAAATCTCGAACATCGGGATATTATACTTTTGCATCGCATGTGGTACAAGGATCAACTACCCATCCACGTGCCCTTTCTCATCACAAGCCACATGGAAAGTGTAATGAGTCATAAGAACGCGTCCTTACCATACGGAACATTGATTGCCCGTATGATGGAACTCCAAGGGATTGAGATACCACTGAGCGATTGGGATTTTCGACCGAAATCACCAATCAACCTCGCATCCGATGCAAACCTCCGACGTTTTGGATATCGGTATTCGCCGAGCATCCTCGGATGGATTATTGACTCCGCAAAGGATGCGGTGGCGTATCACCTTCCCCGCGATCCTATCCGGTGGACGAAGGGTAACACCTTGGACGAGGAAGAGGACAACGTCGACCCAGCCAATACCGATGAAAGCGGTGAAGATCCGGCTCCCAAACGAAAAAGGAATGTGGGGGGGGGGGGGGCAATCCTCAAATGCCCAAACGGAACGGGAGGATAAGAGGTTTGCCTATGTGAAGGAGATGTTCGACGAAATGGATGAGCGCATGGAGCGACACGGAAGAGCAATGCATGATGCGTTTCGTGTATCTGAAGCACGAATGTTTGAGAACGGGAATCGACAATTTGCCGATCTTTACGTTCATCTTGAGAACCGGTTCGGAACGCACCATGAATCTCAGGAGCAAGCTCCACCTTCTCCCCACCGTCCGTCTTAAATTCCTAACCCGAGCCAAATGAATTGTGATCACCCTTGGTTGTGGTGTTTACATGAGTATTAAAGTAATTACAAAATAAGCACACAAACAATTAATAGATTAAATAGCTTCTAAAACAGATTAAAGATCTCCTCGTATATTAAAATATTTTTAAAAAAAATGTGAAAGTACACAAATATCTTTTGAAACGGATAAAATAGCCTCAATACCAGAAATTTCATATTTTTTTACATCAAATTGGGACCAACTCGTAGATACGATATATCTTCTGCAATTTGGCGTCGCCTAAAAAAAATGGTCGAGTTTTAAAAAAATCATGAATAATTTAATAGATTTTAAATAAAAACTTAATAGATTTGAAATAGAAACTATACTTGCATTTCGGGAGGTAAAGAGTCGCGAAGAGAGAGAAGCAATGCATCTAAAAACTATATTGGAATTTTTCAAGGGTATATATGACATTTCCAATATTTTAGGGGTATCCATGATAAAGTTTTGTTTGTAGGGATGAACATGATATTGGTCTTACTTTAATGAAGCAGAAAAAAGAAATCTCAGTGTTTATGTTCCGAATCCAATCAGCAACCGGTCACTGAATTATCTGTTGAAAATAAATTTGTGAATAATTAAATCACTTATTTATTTACTTATTTTATATTAAAAAATGATGTTAAACGGCACAATTAATATGTTTACCTGAAGGGCTTTTCGAGCCAGAATTTGATTTTCTTTTCCTTGTTACAAACAAATTATATTAAGCGTAAAATTCAATTGAATACATAATTTGGAGATTAGGTTTTTAGTATTTAGAGTTTAGGGTTTGGGTTTTTCTCGTACCGGCTTCCCACGCCGTATCACACCGTATCACCTTGAATTATTTTCTCATGCCTTCTCTTTTTGTATGTGTTGGAACATTATTCCAACATTGGACTTATATGTAAAATATTATGTGTTGTAATATTGTCATTTAAATGCTTATTAATATAATGATCAATTTTAGTTATAAAATTAATCATTATATGTGTCAATTATGTTGTGGGCCTTTGATGTGTAGAATATTGTGGGTGGTGCTTCTATTTTCTATGATGGGCTGAATTAGAAGATCCACATTAGGAGCCCAAAATGTACGTCTTTGTGAAAAGATGCCTTGTGGCTATAAAAGCAAATTGGTCCCAAGCACATATGATATTATTATTCTGTAATTCTCTTTTCCATCCCATTAAGAAAAGAGAGAGATCCATAGGAGAAAAGAAACCGAAGGATTTTCCAAATTGGAGATCATAAAGTGCTTGGAATTCCAAATCTTTGCGACTAAGGCTTCATGAACGCAACGACGATGATGACGCGACATCAATTCGGACGGATTCCATACGCTTCCGCATACGGCTAAGGTACGGTTTTATTTTGAGATAATTCGGTTGAATTCACATAGTTAGTACGGTCCGTTTGTACGGGCAAAATTAATTTATTATTTCATTCACGGGCGGTGCCGGATCGTCGCCGCCCTAACAATTGGTATCAGAGCGAAACTATGGTGAATCACGGTTTAAATGGAAGAGAAACAAAGTATATAGTGTTTAGCACGATTTCTCTCGTCTAATTTCGATTATTTTCGAGTAATTTCGTTTTTTTTATCGAAACGGGTGACAAACGGGTCACAAAATTAGAGAGAAAGAAAAGTTTATAGAAAATTTGTACTATCTCTCTATACTCAGTGGATAATTTCGAACACATCTGTGGTCTCCGTTTCGTCAACGGACGCCGGTGGCACAGTGGCCCGCCGACCAGACACGGGATCAGAGAGGGGACGCCATTTTTCCTTTCCATTTTTTCCCTCTGAAGCTCCTGGTCGTGATGTTTGAGATAAAGAGACGGGATTCTAAATCTTGGTTTTATGTTAATTAAAAACATGGATTTGACATTACGGTTTTTTAAGTTTATTAAAATCCGGAATTACAAATTCTAAATATAAAATCAGGATATAACATTCTGGATTTTAAAGTTTGGATTTTTAAAATTGGGATATAAAATACCGGATTTTTAAAGTTGGATTTTATGAAAATTCGGAAAAAGAAAACCGGGAAATATATTTAGGATTTGATATTCTGGTTTTCTCAAGGTATTTCAAATCCAGAATTTGTAAATCTGGGAAATAAAAACTGGGATTTAAATTTAGGTTTTGAAATTCTGGTTTTGTGAGGATATATAAAACCTGGAATCTGGAAATTCTGGACAATACAATTCTGGAATCTCAAATTTGGAATACAGAAATTCTGGATGTTCAAAGTCTGGAATCAGGAATTCCGAATATGGAAATTCAGGATTTTGAAATACGGAGCAGGAAAATTCCGAATTTGAAAATTCTAAATATGGAAATTTTGAATATGGAAATTATGGATATTAAAATTCAAAATATTTAAATTTTGAATATTAAAATTAAGGAAATTATCCATAATAAGGTATAATTTTAGGATTAATTAAAAGGTTAAAGGTATATGTGTTTTAAAATTAATTAAGGTCAGCAACATGTCGCCAAAGTGACCTCTCTTGTTGAAATTAATTATATTTTAAAATATAAAAATGATATGTGTATGATATTATTTAAATATTGACCGGCCCAAAGGAAGGCAATATTTAATATAATTTCATATGCATCTGTGGTAATAAGTGTGTGATAATTATTTGATTTTACGTGTGACTTATTTAATCGGCCCAAAGGAAGGTTAATTTGTTGACACATTAATTTATTATCAATTCTTGATTACTACGCCAAGATATTAATAAGAAGTTAATATGATTGGCCAAAGTCAAAATATTAACGGAAAAGGGATATCTTGATGATGGGGATAACCTTTAATTAAATTTATTATTATTATTCGGTTATTTTGGTGAGAAATACAATGCTTGATTATAGTTTTCTATGTAACGTTAATTCGGTTCTTGCATTTATTGGAAATATGGTTCTTTAAAGATGTCTTGTTTGTGGGAGGAAATACGGCTACAAATTTTGTTTAGTCGAAAAGACAAACTTAGACATCTCAAGAACATTAACATTGGTATATATATTTTGGTTTTATAACAAAATCATTTTGTTTGGTTTTTGAGATGGATTTTGTTAATTATTAAATATACCATTACTTACGTGAGAGAAAGTATTGAAATTCAGAGTAATATTTGTCTATCATATATTTTGGTACAAACTCCAATAAGGTATAATTACCCAAAATGTTATATAAGCAAGACGTTGTTTATATGGGTGTAATTTCGGTTAAGGATATTCAGTTATAGTGGGAGTAAATATTTGTACAATTATTATGATATATACTCGTGATATAAACATATGTCATAGACATATGATACGGTTATAAAGTTTTTCGAGTTTATTTGGTATTATGGTTATTCTGCAGAATTAAAGTTATATTTATCACTTTACTCTGATTTAAACTAGGTTCGTCTCAATACGGTTTAAAGGAGACGGTTTGTCTAATAAGGTATTATAGGAGACGGGTTGTCTCAATGCAGTTTTAAATGAGACGGTTTTAAGGATCTCACTAAATTTATTTTTTAGGAGGACCAAGTTGGAAATAAGCATGTTAAGATCACATTACATGAAATTTGCATGCTACACATCCACATCATGATTCATGTCATTCAGTTGTATTAGTGTACGTGACCATTGAAGGTTTAGTTACATTAAATGTGACGAAAGCCGCTTTGATCCTACATTGTTATTATTGATGGACGGAATTGGTTAGGGACACATGAAGTTTTTATGACAAACAAGTACGCGTATTTCGGTTTATGGTCAATACGTAATTATAAGAAATTACATATAGTCCAAGTGGGAGATTGTTGGAACATTATTCCAACATTGGACTTATATGTAAAATATTATGTGTTGTAATATTGTCATTTAAATGCTTATTAATATAATGATCAATTTTAGTTATAAAATTAATCATTATATGTGTCAATTATGTTGTGGGCCTTTGATGTGTAGAATATTGTGGGTGGTGCTTCTATTTTCTATGATGGGCTGAATTAGAAGATCCACATTAGGAGCCCAAAAGGTACGTCTTTGTGAAAAGATGCCTTGTGGCTATAAAAGCAAATTGGTCCCAAGCACATATGATATTATTATTCTGTAATTCTCTTTTCCATCACATTAAGAAAAGAGAGAGATCCATAGGAGAAAAGAAACCGAAGGATTTTCCAAATTGGAGATCATAAAGTGCTTGAAATTCCAAATCTTTGCGACTAAGGCTTCATGAACGCAACGACGATGATGACGCGACATCAATTCGGACGGATTCCATACGCTTCCGCATACGGTTAAGGTACGGTTTTATTTTGAGATAATTCGGTTGAATTCACATAGTTAGTACGGTCCGTTTGTACGGGCAAAATTAATTTATTATTTTATTTACGGACGGTACCGGATAGGAGTTTAATTAGAGCTCGAAGTGATTTTGTAAATCTGAAATAAATGATTTTGACAAACAAATTTCGGGATAATTGAGCTCCCAGTGTTGAAATTGCCTGAATAACATGTATAAATAGTAAAATACGCATCGAATTCTATCAGTCCTAAATTTCATAAATAATAAAAGATAATCAAATTGAAAACATAGAGATTACGTAAAGAATAACGACTTGAAAACTAAATTTCAGAAAAAAAACTCACCTCTTCGTCGCCACTATCGTGTAAGATTAGGGTTAGGATTTTTGCTTCGCGCGGCTGAGCTTTTGATTTTCCAGCACTCGGAGAGGGAAGCTGACCTCGTAATAGAATCTTTGCCAAAGCTCCAAAACTGCTCGAGCGAATGCTCGTTACCTAAATGAAAATTAATTGGAAATAAAAAAGAAATCATAACCGAAAACTAAAATCCTGCATTTAACAGTGTAAGGATTCGACCTCGAATCCTTACGAAAACAATCTCAAACCGAATAAAATAGGATACAAGATTGAAGTTTCAATCAATTCGAATTCGATTAATCCAAACTCAACAAGAACGGAACACAAGTTCTTACACGAAGAAACAATTACATCAAGATTATTTTTTAATTCTCTCTCTTCCTTCTATTTATAATATCCTAAAATAATAAAGGAAAATATTAACTAGACACGGTGCACCATGCACCTCGTGAACCGAAAACGAATTTGCAATTAAACCCTTCACTTATTCATAATGACCCATGTACCCTTGGGTCATGACAATACCGCCTCCTTTAAAGATCCTTGTCCTCAATGATCAAACATGCGAAATTTATATTAGGTTTTGGCGGTGGCCTTTTCAATATAACACGAAACACCACCGTTGAAGATTTCGCATCGTACCGTATATTCGGTTTTGGTGGAGGCCTTTTCAAACCAACACGAATCACCACCCTTGAAGATTCCACACCGTACCTTATATTCGGTTTCGGAGGCGGCCTTTTCACTTCATCGTCGAGCCCCCCCTCGAGTAGTATTTCGAATGGAGATAACCGTCCTTCTTGAAATGCGCACAAAACTCTCATATCTTCATACACGCATATTCGACAATTATCTCTCTTCAAATTCAAATACGGATCCGAATACCTTTTATCTCTTAATCGCACCGTACCCGACTCGAGCATTTTTGAAAGAATAGTCATTTCGCCTTTTGCGACTATGTCCTCCGATTCAATCTTTTTCGAGTCCGATTTGCGTGCACCCGAATCCGATTCACACACAACCGGATCCACTTCGATCATGCCCGAATCCGATTCAGGCTCAACCGGATCCGCTTTGATCACGCCCGAATCCGCTTCGATCACGCCCGAATCCGATTCATGCTCAACCGGATCCGCGTCAATCACGCCCGAATCCGATTCACGCTCAAACGAATCCACTTCAATCACGCCCGAATCCGAGTCACGCTCAACCGGACCCATTTCGATCACGCCCGAGTCCGATTCACGCCCAATCGGATCCGCTTCAATCACGCCCGAGTCCGATTCGTTATCCTCTCCTTTATCGACTCCATTGTCATTCGATTCATCTTCCTTCTCATGCTCTTCGAATTGCTTATTATTGCGCGCTTTCATTTGGTCCAACTTATACCACATGCTCTTCGACCATTCCTCCCAAGATAACGTAAAAACGGGTCCACTAATCTTGCAATAAGCATCGCCTTCATCATCTAATACTTTTTTTATCGCAATTCGTTCCACATTGATGAATCCTTTTGCCCGTCTCACACCAAAAATGATTTTCAAACCATCTCCTAATAACACATTCATCTCCACATCTATGCATATGATACGTATTTTGCGGATGAATAATATCCCACAAATATACTATTTTATTACTCATCGTATCGGTTCGAATAGCTTCAACAACCGACAAACCCGCTTAGAAACAAGCAGACCCGTTAACAATTCTGGATTTTTAACAGAATTTGAATTTGAATTCTCGGATTTTGCATTCCAGGTTCTGGCAGAACCAGGGATTGTGCTGCAGTTTTCTTTCTGGATTCTGAGCAAAGACCGGAATGATTTTCCCGGTTTTCTTCTACTGATTTCCAAGTAAACCGGTATTTCGAATTCGGAATTGGAAATTCCCACCCAAACCCAAATCGGATCAAAACTAAACCGGATCCGCTATCCTTCCATTCCGATCCACGACCTTCTTCTTCTTCGCGGAAGCAAAAGGTGAAGTTGATCCTTCTTCTCCTTGCGACGATCGGTGATGGTGGCTCGTCTGGCCTGCGAGGTGCTGGTGGATGTCTAGTCTTCGAGGTCTGAATCGGTGGGCTCGTCTGATCTACGGGGAAGTTTGAACTCGACGAGTGGCAGTTCGAGGGAGGTCTGAACGAGGTCGAATCGTGCTACAACGACTGGCTTGGCTTCCTAATCGACTGGTGCTGCTTAGATTCCTTCTTCTCTTCTCGCGAATCGGTTTGGCTCGTCAATCGGTTCGTGAATTTATTTGTAAGGACTCTGATTCAATCTTTTCAGAACTCGTATCTTGAAGAGAAGAATTCTGCAAGAATCGGTTTTGATTTGAGAATAGAAACGGTTTCGTTTCGATGATATGGTACTCGAAGGAATTAATCAATTTGATACAACTAATCAATTCAATCACAATACCACAGAGTTTAACTAAGAATTTAATTGATAAAATCCTCAGTTCAACAAGCTCACACCAAAAACACACACAAAAACACACTAAAGTTTTAACAGCATAAGAAAGAACATTCCCCTTCACACTGTAGATATTCCTCAGTATTCGTCCTTCTAACAAACTCACATGCTTCCTACGTGCTCCTCTTTCTTCACATTATCTCTTCTATCTTCAGCCCATCCTCTAACTCAGCCCAATACTCAATTACTCCTCCTCTTTACATACACAGCCCAATGACCCCTTTAACTAGCCGTACTCATTCAAATCAGCAAATAAGCAAAAACAACCTTGTAATTATTTATTTAACATTTTGGTCCCGGTAACAACCCTAATTGACCGGTACCATGACATTACTCCCCTCTTAAAATCCAGCTTGTCCTCAAGGCTCAAACCCTGGATACTTCTCCTTAATTTGATCATAGTCCTCCCATGAATTAGCTTCTTCAGGCAGATTTCTCCACTTGATTAACAATTTTACCCCTACTCCATTGTTCTTCTTATACATCTGTCTTTCTCTCACCAATTCTAGCTCCATGAGCATCACTCCTTCAGGACCCACAAGAGGAAGAGCTGGCTCCACCCTTTTTTTGTCTCCAATCTTTCTTTTTAATTGTGATACATGAAAAACTGAATGGATTTGAGATCCTTCAGGCAATTTGAGTTTATAAGCTACTAACCCAATTCTTGCTATAACCAGGAATGGACCATAGAATTTGGAATGAAGCTTGGTTCCCTTGTTCATAGACACACTCACTTGCCTATAAGGCTGTAATTTCAAAAAAACCCATTCTCCAACTGCAAATGACCTTTCTACCCTTTTCTTATCAGCAAAAAACTTCATCCTCTCTTGAGCTTTCTTCAGGTTATCCTTCACTAACTGCATGGTTGTGTGCCTGTTTTTGAGCCAATCATCTAATGTTTTAATTTCTGATCTGGGTGCAGACCCTAATTCCACAGAATTTGGCACATAACCATATAAGGTTTCAAATGGAGTTTTCTTTAGTGAATTATGGAATGTGGAATTATACCATAACTCAGCTTGTGGTAACCATTGAATCCACTTTTTGGGTACATTAGAAACCATGCATCTTAAGTAATTCTCTAAACACTGATTCACTCTCTCAGTCTGGCCATCAGACTGAGGGTGATATGATGTGCTCATTTGAAGTTGAGTCCCATGCAACTTGAAGAGTTCTCTCCATAATCCACTTGTAAAAATCTTATCGCTGTCACTTATAATACTCTTTGGAATTCCATGGAGTTTGCACACTTGGTTAAAATATTCTTGAGCCACCTGAAGAGCAGTGAAGGGGTGTGCTAGGGTTAGGAAATGTGAGTATTTAGTAAACCTGTCAACCACCACCATTATTGTATCCTTTCCACCAGATTTTGGTAACCCCTCAATGAAATCCATGCTGACCGACTCCCAAGCTTCATTTGGGATTGGCAGTGGCTGGAGCAACCCGGGACTGGCCACATTCTCATGTTTATTCCTTTGACACACATCACACTCCTTCACAAATTGATGCACTTCCTTCTTCATTTTACTCAAAAAAAAAATCCTTTTAATTCTCTGATAAGTGGCTAATCTACCATAGTGTCCTCCAATTGCACTATCATGTAGTTGAGTCATTATTTTCTCTTTTAATCCTTCCTCATACCCAATACATAACCTCTTTTTATATCTCAATAATCCTCCATTCATTTCATACTTAGGGTTTGATTCTGGATTTAATATAATTTCCTCAATTATTTTCTTAATTTTTCCATCTTTTTTAGAACTATCCTCCACCATTTGGTACCAGTCAGGTTTAATCAGGGTTATGGCTTGAATTTCTCCCCCTATAATCTCATCCATCCTATCAATTCTGGATAAGGCATCAGCTGCCTTATTCTCAGCCCCCTTCCTGTAATTAATCTCATAATCAAACCCCATTAATTTGATCAATCCCTTGTGTTGCAATTGAGTGTTGATTTTTCCCCCAAGCAAGAATCTGAGACTCTCATGATCTGTCTTAATGATGAATTTCCTCCCAATTAAATAATGCTTCCAAAAATGTCATGCCAATCCTTCAAGTAGGGCTTAAGAACCTAATTTATTTTTCTCAAAAAAAAAAAAAAAAACATGTGCATATACAAATTCTAAGTAAAATTATATTTTAATTGCATAATTATTACATATCCATCATAGAGAAACAACACAAATCCATAAATGTCATGCCAATCCTTCAAGTAGATATATTTTGAAGTTTCTTCCTCAAGTCTTTGAGAATATTTGGGTAACTCATTACTAGTTGGACATATTCGTTGGTTAATGCAACTTTGGTGAAATTTCCCGGCAAGGTAAGAAATTTTAGACACCTAGATTTAAGGTATGGGCAATTGTGCTTCTCAGCAATAATTAAGGTAGTTGCAACATTGTTGATGGTAATACTTTTGGATAACTTATCTTCACATATTTGTTTCAACCTTTCTAACGCATATCGATCTGCAGCAACGAGTAACTCTCGAGTCATTTGGATTGAATCCATTTAGTTTTTTTCTTTATTTCCAACGTAATTATTCTCATTTAAATTAGGAAGCATATTAGTATATATAAAATGGAGAATCGCCTTGAAAACCCTCGGTTCGATTTCACTAATTTTTATGTTCTCCGTGTAATTTTCTTTCATGGGGTTGAATAGCTGAGAGGCGTTAAAAATTGGTGACCGTGCTGCAAGAACTAGTCTGTGTGCATGAAAAATTTCTCCCTTCACCTCGAAGGTGGCGTCCACATGTTCCTTGTTTTGAAATAGTTTGCTGAGTTGGTCTTGTAAATATGGAGATGCTCCATTAATGGACGAATTCCTTGGTTTACCAGTGCAACTTATAATAGTAACATCATCATGATCTGATGTTACAGTTTCACTCAATATAGTGATATCTAAAAGTACTATGAAGTAATCATCTTTCAAGTATTGTTTTAGTTCATCTCCTTGAACGATCTTTTCCAAATAAATCCATTCCCCGCACTCTTTAAAGGTATGTATAATGTTCTTCTTTTTTACCAAGAATATATCTTCATCCTTTTTATGTACACTGAACTCTAAATTAACTTTAAGATCCTTGATTTCACTTCGATAAACAAACAAAAATGATAAATGACCTTGTTTTCCATTAGAACATTGTATATACCAGCAAAATTCATCAACCATAAACATCGGAGATATTAAATATATACTCTCATTTTCAATGTTGGAGGGTATAAATTTAAATTTGAAAGAACCACAATCCGCCGCCCGGGATGATATATCCTTGCTATCAAGGGCGTGTTTTTTGGATTTTCCAGCTAGTGATGTTAGGATGATAACTCCAGAATCTGATGATTCAACACGAGCTGCACTTAAAATTGTCAAGTTACAAATAACAATGAGATAATCATCTTTTAAGAACTCTTTCAACTCATCTCCTTCAATTATCCCTTCGGAGATTTTTACTCCCTACCCCCCCTTCCGATATTTTTACCCCCTACCCCCCCTTTGGATATTTTTGCCCCCTACCCCCCCTTTGGAGATTTTTGCCCCTACCCCCCCTTTGGATATTTTTACCCCCTACCCCCCCCCTTGGTAGATTTTTACCACCTATCCCCCCCCCTTTAGAGATTTTTACACCCTACCCCCCCCCCCCTTTGAAGATTTTTACCCCTACCCCTCCTTTGGAGATTTTTACCCCCTACCCCCCCTTCGGAGATATTTACTCCCTACCCCCCCTTCCGAGATTTTTACCCCCTACGCCCCCTTTGGATATTTTTACCCCCTACCCCCCCTTTAGAGATTTTTACCCCCTACCCCCCCTTTGGATATTTTTACCCCCTACCCCCCCTTTGGAGATTTTTACCTCCTACCTCCCCTTTGGAGATTTTTACCCCCTACCCCCCCTACGTAGATTTTTACCACCTACCCCCCCCCCCCCCCCCCCCCCCCGCCCCCTTAGAGATTTTTACCCATACCCCCCCCCCCCTTTGGTGATTTTTACCCTCCTACCCCCCTTTCGGAGATTTTTACCCCCACCCCCCCTTCGGAGATTTTTACCCCCTACCCCCCCCCCCCCTTTGGAGATTTTTACCCCCTACCCAATTTGGAGATTTTTACCACCTACCCCCTCCCCCCCCCTTTAGAGATTTTGAGTGAACATTCTAAAGGGGGGGGGGTAGGTGGTAAAAATCTCCAAAGGGGGATAGGGGGTAAAAATCTCCAAAGGGGGGATAGGGGGTAAAAATCTCCGAAGGGGGGTTAGGGGGGTAAAAATCTCCGAAGGGGGGGGGGGGGGGTAGGGGGTAAAAATCTCCAAAGGGGGGATAGGGGGTAAAAATCTCCGAAGGGGGGGTTGGTGGGTAAAAATCTCCGAAGGGTGGGTAGGGGGTAAAAATCTCCCAAAGGGGGGTAGGGGGTAAAAATCTCCAAAGGGGGGGTAGGGGGTAAAAATCTCTGAAAGGGGGGTAGGAGGGTAAAAATCTCCAAAGGGGGGGTAGGAGTAAAAATCTCTAAGGGGGGGGGGGGGGGTAGGTGGTAAAAATCTCCAAGGGGGGGGGGGGGTAGGGGGTAAAAATCTCCAAAGGGGGGGGTAGGGGGTAAAAATCTATAAAGGGGGAGGGGGTAGGGGGTAAAAATCTTCAAAGGGGAGGTAGGGGGTAAAAATCTCTAAAGGGGGGGGGGTAGGTGGTAAAAATCTCCAAAGGGGGGTAGGCGGTAAAAATCTCCAAACGGGGGGTAGGGGATAAAAATCTCCAAAAGTGGGTGGGGGTAAAAATCTCCGAAAGGGGGTAGGAGTGTAAAAATCTCCCAAGGGGGGGGGTAGGTGGTAAAAATCACCATAGGGGGGGTAGGGGGTAAAAATCTCCAAAGGGGGTAGGGGGTAAAAGTCTCCAAAGGGGGGGTAGGGGTAAAAATCTCTAAAGGGGGGGGGGGGTAGGTGGTATAAATCTCCATAGGGGGGGTAGGGGGTAAAAATCTCCAAAGGTGGGGTAGGGGGTAAAAAAACTCCGAAGGGGGGGGGGGGGTAGGGGGGTAAAAATCTCCAAAGGGGGGTAGGGGTAAAAATCTCCGAAGGTGGGGTAGGGGGTAAAAATCTCCCAAGGGGTGTAGGGGGTAAAAATCTCCAAAGGGGGGGGGGGGGGTAGGGGGTAAAAATCTTCAAAGGGGAGGTAGGAGGTAAACATCTCTAAAGGATTTGTATCTCCGAAGGGGGGGTAGGGGTAAAAATCTCCGAAGGGGGGGTAGGGGGTAAAAATCTTCCAAGGGGTGTAGGGGGTAAAAATCCCCAAAGGGGGGGTAGGGGGTAAAAATCTTCAAAGGGGAGGTAGGGGGTAAAAATCTCCAAAGGGGGGGGGGGGAGGGGGTAGGTGGTAAAAATCTCCAAAGTGGGGTATGGGGTAAAAATCTCCAAAGGGAGGGTGGGGGTAAAAATCTCCGAAAGGGGGGGTGGGGGTAAAAATCTCCGAAAGGGGGGTAAGAGGGTAAAAATCTCCAAAGGGGGGGGGGTATGGGTAAAAATCTCTAAGGGGGGGGGGGGGGGGGGTAGGTGGTAAAAATTTCCATAGGGGGGGTAGGGGGTAAAAATCTCCCAAGTGGACGGTAGGTGGTAAAAAACTCCGAAGGGGGGGGGGGGGGGTAGGGGGTAAAAATCTCCAAAGGGGGGGGGTAGTGGGTAAAAAAACTCCGAAGGGGGGGGGGGTAGGGGGTAAAAATCTCCAAAGGTGGGATAGGGGGTTAAAATGTCCGAAGGGGGAGTAGAGGGGTAAAGATTTCCAATGGGGGGTAGGGGGGGGGGGTCAGAATCTCCAAAGGGGGGGGCTCCAAAGGGGGGGTGGGGGTAAAAATCTCAAAAGGGGGGTAGGGGGTAAAAGTCTCCAAAGGGGGGGTAGGGGTAAAAATCTCTAAAGGGGGGGGGGGGGGGTAGGTGGTATAAATCTCCATAGGGGGGGTAGGGGGTGAAAATCTCCAAAGGGGGGGGTAGGGGGTAAAAAAACTCCGAAGGGGGTGTAGGGGGTAAAAATCTCCAAAGGGGGGTAGGGGGTAAAAATCTCCAAAGGGGGGATAGGGGGTAAAAATCTCCGAAGAGGGGGTAGGGGTAAAAATCTCCGAAGGGGGGGTAGGGGGTAAAAATCTCCAAAGGGGGGGTAGGGGGTAAAAATCTCCAAAGGGTGGGGGGAGGGGGTAGGGGGTAAAAATCTCCAAAGGGTGGGGGAAGGGGGTAGGTGGTAAAAATCTCCAAAGTGGGGTAGGGGGTAAAAATCTCCAAAGGAGGGTGGGGGGGTAGGGGATAAAAATCTCCAAAGGGGGGGGGGGGGGTAGGGGGTAAAAATCCCCAAAGGGGGGGTAGGGGGTAAAAATCTTCAAAGGGGAGGTAGGGGGTAAAAATCTCCAAAGGGGGGGTAGGGGGTAAAAATCTTCAAAGGGGAGGTAGGGGGTAAAAATCTCCAAAGGGGGGGGGGGAGGGGGTAGGTGGTAAAAATCTCCAAAGTGGGGTAGGGGGCAAAAATCTCCAAAGGAGGGGGGGGGGGGTAGGGGATAAAAATCTCCAAAGGGGGGGGGGGTGGGGGTAAAAATCTCCGAAAGGGGGGTATGAGGGTAAAAATCTCCAAAGGGGGGGGGGTATGGGTAAAAATCTCTAAGGGGGGGGGGGTAGGTGGTAAAAATCTCCATAGGGGGGGTAGGGGGCAAAAATCTCCAAAGTGGGCGGTAGGGAGTAAAAAATTCCGAAGGGGGGGGGGGGGAAGGGGGGGGGTAGGCGGGTAAAAATCTCCAAAGAGGGGGGGGGTAAAAAACTCCAAAGGGGGGGGGGGGTAGGGGGTAAAAATCTCGATAGGGGGGTAGGGGGTAAAAATCTCCAAGGGGGGGGGGGGCGGGGTAGGGGGTAAAGAACTCCATAGGGGGGGGTGGGGTAGGGGGTAAAAAAAACTCCGAAGGGGGGAGGTAGGGGGTAAAAATCTCCAAAGGTGGGATATGGGGTAAAAATGTCCGAATGGGGAGTAGGGGGGTAAAAATTTCCAAAGGGGGGTAGGTGGTAAAAATCTCCAAAGGGGGGGTAGGGGGTAAAAATCTCCAAATGGGGGGTAGGGGGTAAAAATCTCCAAAGGGAGGTAGGGCGTAAAAGTCTCCAAAGGGGGGGCAGGGGTAAAAATCTCTAAAGGGGGGGGGGTAGGTGGTAAAAATCTCCATAGGGGGGGTAGGTGGTAAAAATCTCCAAAGGGGGGGGTAGGGCGTAAAAAAAACTCCGAAGGGGGGGTAGGGGGTAAAAATCTCCAAAGGGGGTAGGGGGTAAAAATCTTCAAAGGGGGGATAGGGGTAAAAATCTCCGAAGGGGGGGGGGGGGGTAGGGGTAAAAATCTCCCAAGGGGGGGTAGGGGGTAAAAATCTCCCAAGGGGTGTAGGGGGTAAAAATCTCCAAAGGGGGGGTAGGGGGTAAAAATCCCCAAAGGGGGGGTAGGGGGTAAAAATCTTCAAAGGGGAGGTAGGGGGTAAAAATCTCTAAAGGATTTGTATCTCCGAAGGGGGGGTAGGGGTAAAAATCTCCGAAGGGGGGTAGGGGGTAAAAATCTTCAAAGGGGAGGTAGGGGGTAAAAATCTCTAAAGGATTTGTATCTCCGAAGGGGGGGTAGGGGGTAAAAATCTCCCAAGGGGTGTAGGGGGTAAAAATCTCAAAAGGGGGGGTAGGGGGTAAAAATCCCCAAAGGGGGGGGGGGGGGTAGGGGGTAAAAATCTTCAAAGGGGAGGTAGGGGGTAAAAATTTCCAAAGGGGGGGGAGGCGGTAGGTGGTAAAAAACTCCAAAGTTGGGTAGGGAGTAAAAATCTCCAAGGGGGCGGGGGGGGGGGGGGGGGGGGGGGGGAGAGGTGGAGGGGGGGGGGGGTAGGGGGTAAAAATCTCCAAAGGGGGGGTGGGGGTAAAAATATCCGAAAGGGGGGGTAGGAGGGTAAAAGTCTCCAAAGGGGGGGGGGTATTGATAAAAATCTCTAAGGGGGGGGGGTATGTGGTAAAAATCTCCAAAGGGGGGGGGTAGGGGGTAAAAATTTCCAAAGTGGGCGGTAGGGGGTAAAAAACTCCGAAGGGGGGGTGGTAGGGGGGTAAAAATCTCCAAAGGGGGGGGGGTAGGGGGTAAAAAACTCCAAAAAGGGGGGGGGGGTAGGGGGTAAAAATCTCCATAGGAGGGGTTGGGGGTAAAAATCTCCAAAGGGGGGGTGCGGGGTAGGGGGTAAAAAACTCCAAAGGGTGGGGTAAGGGGTAAAAAAACTCAGAAGGGGGGGGGGGGGGTAGGGGGTAAAAATCTCCAAAGAGGGGGGTAGGGGGTAAAAATCTCCAAAGGGGGGGTAGGGGGTAAAAATCTCCAAAGGGGGGGGGGGGGTAGGGGTAAAAATCTCTAAAGGGGGGGGGAGGGTAGGTGGTATAAATCTCCATAGGGGGGGTAGGGGGTAGAAAATCTCCAAAGGGGGGGTAGGGGGTAAAAAAACTCCGAAGGGGGGGGGGGGGGGGTAGGGGGGTAAAAATCTCCAAAGGGGGGTAGGGGGTAAAAATCTCCGAAGGGGGGATAGGGGGTAAAAATCTCCGAAGGGGGGGTAGGGGTAAACATCTCCGAAGGAGGGGGTAGGGGGTAAAAATCTCCCAAGGGGTGTAGGGGGTAAAAATCTCCAAAGGGGGGGTCGGGGGTAAAAATATTCA